>CAKAJI010000006.1:0-353434 GCA_916610255.1 Lasioglossum lativentre
ATACGAAACCGTGTGTCGTGACGCCAGTTCTCTCGGACGCGTATTTACCGAGTTATAAGCGAGTTAACTTCCGGCGAGTCGCTTAGGTATCGCTGGAACGATAAAATTGCTAAGTACCGCGCCGTGTCGGTTAGCCGGTTCGCGGTAAGAGTAAACTTTTTTCCTATCGTTCCTAGATGATTTTAAACGTTATATTCGTGGTAAACTGTGCATACGAAACCGTGTGTCGTGACGCCAGTTCTCTCGGACGCGTATTTACCGAGTTATAAGCGAGTTAACTTCCGGCGAGTCGCTTAGGTATCGCTGGAACGATAAAATTGCTAAGTACCGCGCCGTGTCGGTTAGCCGGTTCGCGGTAAGAGTAAACTTTTTTCCTATCGTTCCTAGATGATTTTAATCGTTATATTCGTGGTAAACTGTGCATACGAAACCATGTGTCGTGACGCCAGTTCTCTCGGACGCGTATTTACCGAGTTATAAGCGAGTTAACTTCCGGCGAGTCGCTTAGGTATCGCTGGAACGATAAAATTGCTAAGTACCGCGCCGTGTCGGTTAGCCGGTTCGCGGTAAGAGTAAACTTTTTTCCTATCGTTCCTAGATGATTTTAAACGTTATATTCGTGGTAAACTGTGCATACGAAACCGTGTGTCGTGACGCCAGTTCTCTCGGACGCGTATTTACCGAGTTATAAGCGAGTTAACTTCCGGCGAGTCGCTTAGGTATCGCTGGAACGATAAAATTGCTAAGTACCGCGCCGTGTCGGTTAGCCGGTTCGCGGTAAGAGTAAACTTTTTTCCTATCGTTCCTAGATGATTTTAAACGTTATATTCGTGGTAAACTGTGCATACGAAACCATGTGTCGTGACGCCAGTTCTCTCGGACGCGTATTTACCGAGTTATAAGCGAGTTAACTTCCGGCGAGTCGCTTAGGTATCGCTGGAACGATAAAATTGCTAAGTACCGCGCCGTGTCGGTTAGCCGGTTCGCGGTAAGAGTAAACTTTTTTCCTATCGTTCCTAGATGATTTTAAACGTTATATTCGTGGTAAACTGTGCATACGAAACCGTGTGTCGTGACGCCAGTTCTCTCGGACGCGTATTTACCGAGTTATAAGCGAGTTAACTTCCGGCGAGTCGCTTAGGTATCGCTGGAACGATAAAATTGCTAAGTACCGCGCCGTGTCGGTTAGCCGGTTCGCGGTAAGAGTAAACTTTTTTCCTATCGTTCCTAGATGATTTTAAACGTTATATTCGTGGTAAACTGTGCATACGAAACCATGTGTCGTGACGCCAGTTCTCTCGGACGCGTATTTACCGAGTTATAAGCGAGTTAACTTCCGGCGAGTCGCTTAGGTATCGCTGGAACGATAAAATTGCTAAGTACCGCGCCGTGTCGGTTAGCCGGTTCGCGGTAAGAGTAAACTTTTTTCCTATCGTTCCTAGATGATTTTAAACGTTATATTCGTGGTAAACTGTGCATACGAAACCGTGTGTCGTGACGCCAGTTCTCTCGGACGCGTATTTACCGAGTTATAAGCGAGTTAACTTCCGGCGAGTCGCTTAGGTATCGCTGGAACGATAAAATTGCTAAGTACCGCGCCGTGTCGGTTAGCCGGTTCGCGGTAAGAGTAAACTTTTTTCCTATCGTTCCTAGATGATTTTACTCGTTATATTCGTGGTAAACTGTGCATACGAAACCATGTGTCGTGACGCCAGTTCTCTCGGACGCGTATTTACCGAGTTATAAGCGAGTTAACTTCCGGCGAGTCGCTTAGGTATCGCTGGAACGATAAAATTGCTAAGTACCGCGCCGTGTCGGTTAGACGGTTCGCGGTAAGAGTAAACTTTTTTCCTATCGTTCCTAGATGATTTTAAACGTTATATTCGTGGTAAACTGTGCATACGAAACCGTGTGTCGTGACGCCAGTTCTCTCGGACGCGTATTTACCGAGTTATAAGCGAGTTAACTTCCGGCGAGTCGCTTAGGTATCGCTGGAACGATAAAATTGCTAAGTACCGCGCCGTGTCGGTTAGCCGGTTCGCGGTAAGAGTAAACTTTTTTCCTATCGTTCCTAGATGATTTTAAACGTTATATTCGTGGTAAACTGTGCATACGAAACCGTGTGTCGTGACGCCAGTTCTCTCGGACGCGTATTTACCGAGTTATAAGCGAGTTAACTTCCGGCGAGTCGCTTAGGTATCGCTGGAACGATAAAATTGCTAAGTACCGCGCCGTGTCGGTTAGCCGGTTCGCGGTAAGAGTAAACTTTTTTCCTATCGTTCCTAGATGATTTTAAACGTTATATTCGTGGTAAACTGTGCATACGAAACCATGTGTCGTGACGCCAGTTCTCTCGGACGCGTATTTACCGAGTTATAAGCGAGTTAACTTCCGGCGAGTCGCTTAGGTATCGCTGGAACGATAAAATTGCTAAGTACCGCGCCGTGTCGGTTAGCCGGTTCGCGGTAAGAGTAAACTTTTTTCCTATCGTTCCTAGATGATTTTAAACGTTATATTCGTGGTAAACTGTGCATACGAAACCGTGTGTCGTGACGCCAGTTCTCTCGGACGCGTATTTACCGAGTTATAAGCGAGTTAACTTCCGGCGAGTCGCTTAGGTATCGCTGGAACGATAAAATTGCTAAGTACCGCGCCGTGTCGGTTAGCCGGTTCGCGGTAAGAGTAAACTTTTTTCCTATCGTTCCTAGATGATTTTAAACGTTATATTCGTGGTAAACTGTGCATACGAAACCGTGTGTCGTGACGCCAGTTCTCTCGGACGCGTATTTACCGAGTTATAAGCGAGTTAACTTCCGGCGAGTCGCTTAGGTATCGCTGGAACGATAAAATTGCTAAGTACCGCGCCGTGTCGGTTAGCCGGTTCGCGGTAAGAGTAAACTTTTTTCCTATCGTTCCTAGATGATTTTAAACGTTATATTCGTGGTAAACTGTGCATACGAAACCATGTGTCGTGACGCCAGTTCTCTCGGACGCGTATTTACCGAGTTATAAGCGAGTTAACTTCCGGCGAGTCGCTTAGGTATCGCTGGAACGATAAAATTGCTAAGTACCGCGCCGTGTCGGTTAGCCGGTTCGCGGTAAGAGTAAACTTTTTTCCTATCGTTCCTAGATGATTTTAAACGTTATATTCGTGGTAAACTGTGCATACGAAACCGTGTGTCGTGACGCCAGTTCTCTCGGACGCGTATTTACCGAGTTATAAGCGAGTTAACTTCCGGCGAGTCGCTTAGGTATCGCTGGAACGATAAAATTGCTAAGTACCGCGCCGTGTCGGTTAGCCGGTTCGCGGTAAGAGTAAACTTTTTTCCTATCGTTCCTAGATGATTTTAAACGTTATATTCGTGGTAAACTGTGCATACGAAACCATGTGTCGTGACGCCAGTTCTCTCGGACGCGTATTTACCGAGTTATAAGCGAGTTAACTTCCGGCGAGTCGCTTAGGTATCGCTGGAACGATAAAATTGCTAAGTACCGCGCCGTGTCGGTTAGCCGGTTCGCGGTAAGAGTAAACTTTTTTCCTATCGTTCCTAGATGATTTTAAACGTTATATTCGTGGTAAACTGTGCATACGAAACCGTGTGTCGTGACGCCAGTTCTCTCGGACGCGTATTTACCGAGTTATAAGCGAGTTAACTTCCGGCGAGTCGCTTAGGTATCGCTGGAACGATAAAATTGCTAAGTACCGCGCCGTGTCGGTTAGCCGGTTCGCGGTAAGAGTAAACTTTTTTCCTATCGTTCCTAGATGATTTTAATCGTTATATTCGTGGTAAACTGTGCATACGAAACCATGTGTCGTGACGCCAGTTCTCTCGGACGCGTATTTACCGAGTTATAAGCGAGTTAACTTCCGGCGAGTCGCTTAGGTATCGCTGGAACGATAAAATTGCTAAGTACCGCGCCGTGTCGGTTAGCCGGTTCGCGGTAAGAGTAAACTTTTTTCCTATCGTTCCTAGATGATTTTAAACGTTATATTCGTGGTAAACTGTGCATACGAAACCGTGTGTCGTGACGCCAGTTCTCTCGGACGCGTATTTACCGAGTTATAAGCGAGTTAACTTCCGGCGAGTTGCTTAGGTATCGCTGGAACGATAAAATTGCTAAGTACCGCGCCGTGTCGGTTAGACGGTTCGCGGTAAGAGTAAACTTTTTTCCTATCGTTCCTAGATGATTTTAAACGTTATATTCGTGGTAAACTGTGCATACGAAACCATGTGTCGTGACGCCAGTTCTCTCGGACGCGTATTTACCGAGTTATAAGCGAGTTAACTTCCGGCGAGTCGCTTAGGTATCGCTGGAACGATAAAATTGCTAAGTACCGCGCCGTGTCGGTTAGCCGGTTCGCGGTAAGAGTAAACTTTTTTCCTATCGTTCCTAGATGATTTTAAACGTTATATTCGTGGTAAACTGTGCATACGAAACCGTGTGTCGTGACGCCAGTTCTCTCGGACGCGTATTTACCGAGTTATAAGCGAGTTAACTTCCGGCGAGTCGCTTAGGTATCGCTGGAACGATAAAATTGCTAAGTACCGCGCCGTGTCGGTTAGCCGGTTCGCGGTAAGAGTAAACTTTTTTCCTATCGTTCCTAGATGATTTTAAACGTTATATTCGTGGTAAACTGTGCATACGAAACCATGTGTCGTGACGCCAGTTCTCTCGGACGCGTATTTACCGAGTTATAAGCGAGTTAACTTCCGGCGAGTCGCTTAGGTATCGCTGGAACGATAAAATTGCTAAGTACCGCGCCGTGTCGGTTAGCCGGTTCGCGGTAAGAGTAAACTTTTTTCCTATCGTTCCTAGATGATTTTAAACGTTATATTCGTGGTAAACTGTGCATACGAAACCGTGTGTCGTGACGCCAGTTCTCTCGGACGCGTATTTACCGAGTTATAAGCGAGTTAACTTCCGGCGAGTCGCTTAGGTATCGCTGGAACGATAAAATTGCTAAGTACCGCGCCGTGTCGGTTAGCCGGTTCGCGGTAAGAGTAAACTTTTTTCCTATCGTTCCTAGATGATTTTAAACGTTATATTCGTGGTAAACTGTGCATACGAAACCATGTGTCGTGACGCCAGTTCTCTCGGACGCGTATTTACCGAGTTATAAGCGAGTTAACTTCCGGCGAGTCGCTTAGGTATCGCTGGAACGATAAAATTGCTAAGTACCGCGCCGTGTCGGTTAGCCGGTTCGCGGTAAGAGTAAACTTTTTTCCTATCGTTCCTAGATGATTTTAAACGTTATATTCGTGGTAAACTGTGCATACGAAACCGTGTGTCGTGACGCCAGTTCTCTCGGACGCGTATTTACCGAGTTATAAGCGAGTTAACTTCCGGCGAGTCGCTTAGGTATCGCTGGAACGATAAAATTGCTAAGTACCGCGCCGTGTCGGTTAGCCGGTTCGCGGTAAGAGTAAACTTTTTTCCTATCGTTCCTAGATGATTTTAATCGTTATATTCGTGGTAAACTGTGCATACGAAACCATGTGTCGTGACGCCAGTTCTCTCGGACGCGTATTTACCGAGTTATAAGCGAGTTAACTTCCGGCGAGTCGCTTAGGTATCGCTGGAACGATAAAATTGCTAAGTACCGCGCCGTGTCGGTTAGCCGGTTCGCGGTAAGAGTAAACTTTTTTCCTATCGTTCCTAGATGATTTTAAACGTTATATTCGTGGTAAACTGTGCATACGAAACCGTGTGTCGTGACGCCAGTTCTCTCGGACGCGTATTTACCGAGTTATAAGCGAGTTAACTTCCGGCGAGTTGCTTAGGTATCGCTGGAACGATAAAATTGCTAAGTACCGCGCCGTGTCGGTTAGCCGGTTCGCGGTAAGAGTAAACTTTTTTCCTATCGTTCCTAGATGATTTTAAACGTTATATTCGTGGTAAACTGTGCATACGAAACCATGTGTCGTGACGCCAGTTCTCTCGGACGCGTATTTACCGAGTTATAAGCGAGTTAACTTCCGGCGAGTCGCTTAGGTATCGCTGGAACGATAAAATTGCTAAGTACCGCGCCGTGTCGGTTAGCCGGTTCGCGGTAAGAGTAAACTTTTTTCCTATCGTTCCTAGATGATTTTAAACGTTATATTCGTGGTAAACTGTGCATACGAAACCGTGTGTCGTGACGCCAGTTCTCTCGGACGCGTATTTACCGAGTTATAAGCGAGTTAACTTCCGGCGAGTCGCTTAGGTATCGCTGGAACGATAAAATTGCTAAGTACCGCGCCGTGTCGGTTAGACGGTTCGCGGTAAGAGTAAACTTTTTTCCTATCGTTCCTAGATGATTTTAAACGTTATATTCGTGGTAAACTGTGCATACGAAACCATGTGTCGTGACGCCAGTTCTCTCGGACGCGTATTTACCGAGTTATAAGCGAGTTAACTTCCGGCGAGTCGCTTAGGTATCGCTGGAACGATAAAATTGCTAAGTACCGCGCCGTGTCGGTTAGCCGGTTCGCGGTAAGAGTAAATTTTTTTCCTATCGTTCCTAGATGATTTTAAACGTTATATTCGTGGTAAACTGTGCATACGAAACCGTGTGTCGTGACGCCAGTTCTCTCGGACGCGTATTTACCGAGTTATAAGCGAGTTAACTTCCGGCGAGTCGCTTAGGTATCGCTGGAACGATAAAATTGCTAAGTACCGCGCCGTGTCGGTTAGCCGGTTCGCGGTAAGAGTAAACTTTTTTCCTATCGTTCCTAGATGATTTTAAACGTTATATTCGTGGTAAACTGTGCATACGAAACCGTGTGTCGTGACGCCAGTTCTCTCGGACGCGTATTTACCGAGTTATAAGCGAGTTAACTTCCGGCGAGTCACTTAGGTATCGTTGGAACGATAGATTGCTAAGTACCGCGCCGTGTCGGTTAGCCGGTTCGCGGTAAGAGTAAACTTTTTTCCTATCGTTCCTAGATGATTTTAAACGTTATATTCGTGGTAAACTGTGCATACGAAACCATGTGTCGTGACGCCAGTTCTCTCGGACGCGTATTTACCGAGTTATAAGCGAGTTAACTTCCGGCGAGTCGCTTAGGTATCGCTGGAACGATAAAATTGCTAAGTACCGCGCCGTGTCGGTTAGCCGGTTCGCGGTAAGAGTAAACTTTTTTCCTATCGTTCCTAGATGATTTTAAACGTTATATTCGTGGTAAACTGTGCATACGAAACCGTGTGTCGTGACGCCAGTTCTCTCGGACGCGTATTTACCGAGTTATAAGCGAGTTAACTTCCGGCGAGTCGCTTAGGTATCGCTGGAACGATAAAATTGCTAAGTACCGCGCCGTGTCGGTTAGCCGGTTCGCGGTAAGAGTAAACTTTTTTCCTATCGTTCCTAGATGATTTTAATCGTTATATTCGTGGTAAACTGTGCATACGAAACCGTGTGTCGTGACGCCAGTTCTCTCGGACGCGTATTTACCGAGTTATAAGCGAGTTATCTTCCGGCGAGTCGCTTAGGTATCGCTGGAACGATAAAATTGCTAAGTACCGCGCCGTGTCGGTTAGCCGGTTCGCGGTAAGAGTAAACTTTTTTCCTATCGTTCCTAGATGATTTTAAACGTTATATTCGTGGTAAACTGTGCATACGAAACCGTGTGTCGTGACGCCAGTTCTCTCGGACGCGTATTTACCGAGTTATAAGCGAGTTAACTTCCGGCGAGTCGCTTAGGTATCGCTGGAACGATAAAATTGCTAAGTACCGCGCCGTGTCGGTTAGACGGTTCGCGGTAAGAGTAAACTTTTTTCCTATCGTTCCTAGATGATTTTAAACGTTATATTCGTGGTAAACTGTGCATACGAAACCATGTGTCGTGACGCCAGTTCTCTCGGACGCGTATTTACCGAGTTATAAGCGAGTTAACTTCCGGCGAGTCGCTTAGGTATCGCTGGAACGATAAAATTGCTAAGTACCGCGCCGTGTCGGTTAGCCGGTTCGCGGTAAGAGTAAACTTTTTTCCTATCGTTCCTAGATGATTTTAAACGTTATATTCGTGGTAAACTGTGCATACGAAACCGTGTGTCGTGACGCCAGTTCTCTCGGACGCGTATTTACCGAGTTATAAGCGAGTTAACTTCCGGCGAGTCGCTTAGGTATCGCTGGAACGATAAAATTGCTAAGTACCGCGCCGTGTCGGTTAGCCGGTTCGCGGTAAGAGTAAACTTTTTTCCTATCGTTCCTAGATGATTTTAAACGTTATATTCGTGGTAAACTGTGCATACGAAACCATGTGTCGTGACGCCAGTTCTCTCGGACGCGTATTTACCGAGTTATAAGCGAGTTAACTTCCGGCGAGTCGCTTAGGTATCGCTGGAACGATAAAATTGCTAAGTACCGCGCCGTGTCGGTTAGCCGGTTCGCGGTAAGAGTAAACTTTTTTCCTATCGTTCCTAGATGATTTTAAACGTTTGATTCGTGGTAAACTGTGCATACGAAACCGTGTGTCGTGACGCCAGTTCTCTCGGACGCGTATTTACCGAGTTATAAGCGAGTTAACTTTCGGCGAGTCGCTTAGGTATCGCTGGAACGATAAAATTGCTAAGTACCGCGCCGTGTCGGTTAGCCGGTTCGCGGTAAGAGTAAACTTTTTTCCTATCGTTCCTAGATGATTTTAAACGTTATATTCGTGGTAAACTGTGCATACGAAACCATGTGTCGTGACGCCAGTTCTCTCGGACGCGTATTTACCGAGTTATAAGCGAGTTAACTTCCGGCGAGTCGCTTAGGTATCGCTGGAACGATAAAATTGCTAAGTACCGCGCCGTGTCGGTTAGCCGGTTCGCGGTAAGAGTAAACTTTTTTCCTATCGTTCCTAGATGATTTTAAACGTTATATTCGTGGTAAACTGTGCATACGAAACCGTGTGTCGTGACGCCAGTTCTCTCGGACGCGTATTTACCGAGTTATAAGCGAGTTAACTTCCGGCGAGTCGCTTAGGTATCGCTGGAACGATAAAATTGCTAAGTACCGCGCCGTGTCGGTTAGCCGGTTCGCGGTAAGAGTAAACTTTTTTCCTATCGTTCCTAGATGATTTTAAACGTTATATTCGTGGTAAACTGTGCATACGAAACCATGTGTCGTGACGCCAGTTCTCTCGGACGCGTATTTACCGAGTTATAAGCGAGTTAACTTCCGGCGAGTCGCTTAGGTATCGCTGGAACGATAAAATTGCTAAGTACCGCGCCGTGTCGGTTAGCCGGTTCGCGGTAAGAGTAAACTTTTTTCCTATCGTTCCTAGATGATTTTAAACGTTATATTCGTGGTAAACTGTGCATACGAAACCATGTGTCGTGACGCCAGTTCTCTCGGACGCGTATTTACCGAGTTATAAGCGAGTTAACTTCCGGCGAGTCGCTTAGGTATCGCTGGAACGATAAAATTGCTAAGTACCGCGCCGTGTCGGTTAGCCGGTTCGCGGTAAGAGTAAACTTTTTTCCTATCGTTCCTAGATGATTTTAAACGTTATATTCGTGGTAAACTGTGCATACGAAACCGTGTGTCGTGACGCCAGTTCTCTCGGACGCGTATTTACCGAGTTATAAGCGAGTTAACTTCCGGCGAGTCGCTTAGGTATCGCTGGAACGATAAAATTGCTAAGTACCGCGCCGTGTCGGTTAGCCGGTTCGCGGTAAGAGTAAACTTTTTTCCTATCGTTCCTAGATGATTTTAAACGTTATATTCGTGGTAAACTGTGCATACGAAACCATGTGTCGTGACGCCAGTTCTCTCGGACGCGTATTTACCGAGTTATAAGCGAGTTAACTTCCGGCGAGTCGCTTAGGTATCGCTGGAACGATAAAATTGCTAAGTACCGCGCCGTGTCGGTTAGACGGTTCGCGGTAAGAGTAAATTTTTTTCCTATCGTTCCTAGATGATTTTAAACGTTATATTCGTGGTAAACTGTGCATACGAAACCGTGTGTCGTGACGCCAGTTCTCTCGGACGCGTATTTACCGAGTTATAAGCGAGTTAACTTCCGGCGAGTCGCTTAGGTATCGCTGGAACGATAAAATTGCTAAGTACCGCGCCGTGTCGGTTAGCCGGTTCGCGGTAAGAGTAAACTTTTTTCCTATCGTTCCTAGATGATTTTAAACGTTATATTCGTGGTAAACTGTGCATACGAAACCGTGTGTCGTGACGCCAGTTCTCTCGGACGCGTATTTACCGAGTTATAAGCGAGTTAACTTCCGGCGAGTCACTTAGGTATCGTTGGAACGATAGATTGCTAAGTACCGCGCCGTGTCGGTTAGCCGGTTCGCGGTAAGAGTAAACTTTTTTCCTATCGTTCCTAGATGATTTTAAACGTTATATTCGTGGTAAACTGTGCATACGAAACCATGTGTCGTGACGCCAGTTCTCTCGGACGCGTATTTACCGAGTTATAAGCGAGTTAACTTCCGGCGAGTCGCTTAGGTATCGCTGGAACGATAAAATTGCTAAGTACCGCGCCGTGTCGGTTAGCCGGTTCGCGGTAAGAGTAAACTTTTTTCCTATCGTTCCTAGATGATTTTAAACGTTATATTCGTGGTAAACTGTGCATACGAAACCGTGTGTCGTGACGCCAGTTCTCTCGGACGCGTATTTACCGAGTTATAAGCGAGTTAACTTCCGGCGAGTCGCTTAGGTATCGCTGGAACGATAAAATTGCTAAGTACCGCGCCGTGTCGGTTAGCCGGTTCGCGGTAAGAGTAAACTTTTTTCCTATCGTTCCTAGATGATTTTAAACGTTATATTCGTGGTAAACTGTGCATACGAAACCATGTGTCGTGACGCCAGTTCTCTCGGACGCGTATTTACCGAGTTATAAGCGAGTTAACTTCCGGCGAGTCGCTTAGGTATCGCTGGAACGATAAAATTGCTAAGTACCGCGCCGTGTCGGTTAGCCGGTTCGCGGTAAGAGTAAACTTTTTTCCTATCGTTCCTAGATGATTTTAAACGTTATATTCGTGGTAAACTGTGCATACGAAACCGTGTGTCGTGACGCCAGTTCTCTCGGACGCGTATTTACCGAGTTATAAGCGAGTTAACTTCCGGCGAGTCGCTTAGGTATCGCTGGAACGATAAAATTGCTAAGTACCGCGCCGTGTCGGTTAGCCGGTTCGCGGTAAGAGTAAACTTTTTTCCTATCGTTCCTAGATGATTTTAAACGTTATATTCGTGGTAAACTGTGCATACGAAACCATGTGTCGTGACGCCAGTTCTCTCGGACGCGTATTTACCGAGTTATAAGCGAGTTAACTTCCGGCGAGTCGCGTAGGTATCGCTGGAACGATAAAATTGCTAAGTACCGCGCCGTGTCGGTTAGCCGGTTCGCGGTAAGAGTAAACTTTTTTCCTATCGTTCCTAGATGATTTTAAACGTTATATTCGTGGTAAACTGTGCATACGAAACCATGTGTCGTGACGCCAGTTCTCTCGGACGCGTATTTACCGAGTTATAAGCGAGTTAACTTCCGGCGAGTCGCTTAGGTATCGCTGGAACGATAAAATTGCTAAGTACCGCGCCGTGTCGGTTAGCCGGTTCGCGGTAAGAGTAAACTTTTTTCCTATCGTTCCTAGATGATTTTAAACGTTATATTCGTGGTAAACTGTGCATACGAAACCGTGTGTCGTGACGCCAGTTCTCTCGGACGCGTATTTACCGAGTTATAAGCGAGTTAACTTCCGGCGAGTCGCTTAGGTATCGCTGGAACGATAAAATTGCTAAGTACCGCGCCGTGTCGGTTAGCCGGTTCGCGGTAAGAGTAAACTTTTTTCCTATCGTTCCTAGATGATTTTAAACGTTATATTCGTGGTAAACTGTGCATACGAAACCATGTGTCGTGACGCCAGTTCTCTCGGACGCGTATTTACCGAGTTATAAGCGAGTTAACTTCCGGCGAGTCGCTTAGGTATCGCTGGAACGATAAAATTGCTAAGTACCGCGCCGTGTCGGTTAGCCGGTTCGCGGTAAGAGTAAATTTTTTTCCTATCGTTCCTAGATGATTTTAAACGTTATATTCGTGGTAAACTGTGCATACGAAACCGTGTGTCGTGACGCCAGTTCTCTCGGACGCGTATTTACCGAGTTATAAGCGAGTTAACTTCCGGCGAGTCGCTTAGGTATCGCTGGAACGATAAAATTGCTAAGTACCGCGCCGTGTCGGTTAGCCGGTTCGCGGTAAGAGTAAACTTTTTTCCTATCGTTCCTAGATGATTTTAAACGTTATATTCGTGGTAAACTGTGCATACGAAACCGTGTGTCGTGACGCCAGTTCTCTCGGACGCGTATTTACCGAGTTATAAGCGAGTTAACTTCCGGCGAGTCACTTAGGTATCGTTGGAACGATAGATTGCTAAGTACCGCGCCGTGTCGGTTAGCCGGTTCGCGGTAAGAGTAAACTTTTTTCCTATCGTTCCTAGATGATTTTAAACGTTATATTCGTGGTAAACTGTGCATACGAAACCATGTGTCGTGACGCCAGTTCTCTCGGACGCGTATTTACCGAGTTATAAGCGAGTTAACTTCCGGCGAGTCGCTTAGGTATCGCTGGAACGATAAAATTGCTAAGTACCGCGCCGTGTCGGTTAGCCGGTTCGCGGTAAGAGTAAACTTTTTTCCTATCGTTCCTAGATGATTTTAAACGTTATATTCGTGGTAAACTGTGCATACGAAACCGTGTGTCGTGACGCCAGTTCTCTCGGACGCGTATTTACCGAGTTGTAAGCGAGTTAACTTCCGGCGAGTCGCTTAGGTATCGCTGGAACGATAAAATTGCTAAGTACCGCGCCGTGTCGGTTAGCCGGTTCGCGGTAAGAGTAAACTTTTTTCCTATCGTTCCTAGATGATTTTAATCGTTATATTCGTGGTAAACTGTGCATACGAAACCATGTGTCGTGACGCCAGTTCTCTCGGACGCGTATTTACCGAGTTATAAGCGAGTTAACTTCCGGCGAGTCGCTTAGGTATCGCTGGAACGATAAAATTGCTAAGTACCGCGCCGTGTCGGTTAGCCGGTTCGCGGTAAGAGTAAACTTTTTTCCTATCGTTCCTAGATGATTTTAAACGTTATATTCGTGGTAAACTGTGCATACGAAACCATGTGTCGTGACGCCAGTTCTCTCGGACGCGTATTTACCGAGTTATAAGCGAGTTAACTTCCGGCGAGTCGCTTAGGTATCGCTGGAACGATAAAATTGCTAAGTACCGCGCCGTGTCGGTTAGCCGGTTCGCGGTAAGAGTAAACTTTTTTCCTATCGTTCCTAGATGATTTTAAACGTTATATTCGTGGTAAACTGTGCATACGAAACCATGTGTCGTGACGCCAGTTCTCTCGGACGCGTATTTACCGAGTTATAAGCGAGTTAACTTCCGGCGAGTCGCTTAGGTATCGCTGGAACGATAAAATTGCTAAGTACCGCGCCGTGTCGGTTAGCCGGTTCGCGGTAAGAGTAAACTTTTTTCCTATCGTTCCTAGATGATTTTAAACGTTATATTCGTGGTAAACTGTGCATACGAAACCGTGTGTCGTGACGCCAGTTCTCTCGGACGCGTATTTACCGAGTTATAAGCGAGTTAACTTCCGGCGAGTCGCTTAGGTATCGCTGGAACGATAAAATTGCTAAGTACCGCGCCGTGTCGGTTAGCCGGTTCGCGGTAAGAGTAAACTTTTTTCCTATCGTTCCTAGATGATTTTAAACGTTATATTCGTGGTAAACTGTGCATACGAAACCATGTGTCGTGACGCCAGTTCTCTCGGACGCGTATTTACCGAGTTATAAGCGAGTTAACTTCCGGCGAGTCGCTTAGGTATCGCTGGAACGATAAAATTGCTAAGTACCGCGCCGTGTCGGTTAGCCGGTTCGCGGTAAGAGTAAACTTTTTTCCTATCGTTCCTAGATGATTTTAAACGTTATATTCGTGGTAAACTGTGCATACGAAACCGTGTGTCGTGACGCCAGTTCTCTCGGACGCGTATTTACCGAGTTATAAGCGAGTTAACTTCCGGCGAGTCGCTTAGGTATCGCTGGAACGATAAAATTGCTAAGTACCGCGCCGTGTCGGTTAGCCGGTTCGCGGTAAGAGTAAACTTTTTTCCTATCGTTCCTAGATGATTTTAATCGTTATATTCGTGGTAAACTGTGCATACGAAACCCTGTGTCGTGACGCCAGTTCTCTCGGACGCGTATTTACCGAGTTATAAGCGAGTTAACTTCCGGCGAGTCGCTTAGGTATCGCTGGAACGATAAAATTGCTAAGTACCGCGCCGTGTCGGTTAGCCGGTTCGCGGTAAGAGTAAACTTTTTTCCTATCGTTCCTAGATGATTTTAAACGTTATATTCGTGGTAAACTGTGCATACGAAACCGTGTGTCGTGACGCCAGTTCTCTCGGACGCGTATTTACCGAGTTATAAGCGAGTTAACTTCCGGCGAGTTGCTTAGGTATCGCTGGAACGATAAAATTGCTAAGTACCGCGCCGTGTCGGTTAGCCGGTTCGCGGTAAGAGTAAACTTTTTTCCTATCGTTCCTAGATGATTTTAAACGTTATATTCGTGGTAAACTGTGCATACGAAACCATGTGTCGTGACGCCAGTTCTCTCGGACGCGTATTTACCGAGTTATAAGCGAGTTAACTTCCGGCGAGTCGCTTAGGTATCGCTGGAACGATAAAATTGCTAAGTACCGCGCCGTGTCGGTTAGCCGGTTCGCGGTAAGAGTAAACTTTTTTCCTATCGTTCCTAGATGATTTTAAACGTTATATTCGTGGTAAACTGTGCATACGAAACCGTGTGTCGTGACGCCAGTTCTCTCGGACGCGTATTTACCGAGTTATAAGCGAGTTAACTTCCGGCGAGTCGCTTAGGTATCGCTGGAACGATAAAATTGCTAAGTACCGCGCCGTGTCGGTTAGCCGGTTCGCGGTAAGAGTAAACTTTTTTCCTATCGTTCCTAGATGATTTTAAACGTTATATTCGTGGTAAACTGGGCATACGAAACCATGTGTCGTGACGCCAGTTCTCTCGGACGCGTATTTACCGAGTTATAAGCGAGTTAACTTCCGGCGAGTCGCTTAGGTATCGCTGGAACGATAAAATTGCTAAGTACCGCGCCGTGTCGGTTAGACGGTTCGCGGTAAGAGTAAACTTTTTTCCTATCGTTCCTAGATGATTTTAAACGTTATATTCGTGGTAAACTGTGCATACGAAACCGTGTGTCGTGACGCCAGTTCTCTCGGACGCGTATTTACCGAGTTATAAGCGAGTTAACTTCCGGCGAGTCGCTTAGGTATCGCTGGAACGATAAAATTGCTAAGTACCGCGCCGTGTCGGTTAGCCGGTTCGCGGTAAGAGTAAACTTTTTTCCTATCGTTCCTAGATGATTTTAAACGTTATATTCGTGGTAAACTGTGCATACGAAACCATGTGTCGTGACGCCAGTTCTCTCGGACGCGTATTTACCGAGTTATAAGCGAGTTAACTTCCGGCGAGTCGCTTAGGTATCGCTGGAACGATAAAATTGCTAAGTACCGCGCCGTGTCGGTTAGCCGGTTCGCGGTAAGAGTAAACTTTTTTCCTATCGTTCCTAGATGATTTTAAACGTTATATTCGTGGTAAACTGTGCATACGAAACCGTGTGTCGTGACGCCAGTTCTCTCGGACGCGTATTTACCGAGTTATAAGCGAGTTAACTTCCGGCGAGTCGCTTAGGTATCGCTGGAACGATAAAATTGCTAAGTACCGCGCCGTGTCGGTTAGCCGGTTCGCGGTAAGAGTAAACTTTTTTCCTATCGTTCCTAGATGATTTTAATCTTTATATTCGTGGTAAACTGTGCATACGAAACCATGTGTCGTGACGCCAGTTCTCTCGGACGCGTATTTACCGAGTTATAAGCGAGTTAACTTCCGGCGAGTCGCTTAGGTATCGCTGGAACGATAAAATTGCTAAGTACCGCGCCGTGTCGGTTAGACGGTTCGCGGTAAGAGTAAACTTTTTTACTATCGTTCCTAGATGATTTTAAACGTTATATTCGTGGTAAACTGTGCATACGAAACCGTGTGTCGTGACGCCAGTTCTCTCGGACGCGTATTTACCGAGTTATAAGCGAGTTAACTTCCGGCGAGTTGCTTAGGTATCGCTGGAACGATAAAATTGCTAAGTACCGCGCCGTGTCGGTTAGCCGGTTCGCGGTAAGAGTAAACTTTTTTCCTATCGTTCCTAGATGATTTTAAACGTTATATTCGTGGTAAACTGTGCATACGAAACCATGTGTCGTGACGCCAGTTCTCTCGGACGCGTATTTACCGAGTTATAAGCGAGTTAACTTCCGGCGAGTCGCTTAGGTATCGCTGGAACGATAAAATTGCTAAGTACCGCGCCGTGTCGGTTAGCCGGTTCGCGGTAAGAGTAAACTTTTTTCCTATCGTTCCTAGATGATTTTAAACGTTATATTCGTGGTAAACTGTGCATACGAAACCGTGTGTCGTGACGCCAGTTCTCTCGGACGCGTATTTACCGAGTTATAAGCGAGTTAACTTCCGGCGAGTCGCTTAGGTATCGCTGGAACGATAAAATTGCTAAGTACCGCGCCGTGTCGGTTAGACGGTTCGCGGTAAGAGTAAACTTTTTTCCTATCGTTCCTAGATGATTTTAAACGTTATATTCGTGGTAAACTGTGCATACGAAACCATGTGTCGTGACGCCAGTTCTCTCGGACGCGTATTTACCGAGTTATAAGCGAGTTAACTTCCGGCGAGTCGCTTAGGTATCGCTGGAACGATAAAATTGCTAAGTACCGCGCCGTGTCGGTTAGCCGGTTCGCGGTAAGAGTAAATTTTTTTCCTATCGTTCCTAGATGATTTTAAACGTTATATTCGTGGTAAACTGTGCATACGAAACCGTGTGTCGTGACGCCAGTTCTCTCGGACGCGTATTTACCGAGTTATAAGCGAGTTAACTTCCGGCGAGTCGCTTAGGTATCGCTGGAACGATAAAATTGCTAAGTACCGCGCCGTGTCGGTTAGCCGGTTCGCGGTAAGAGTAAACTTTTTTCCTATCGTTCCTAGATGATTTTAAACGTTATATTCGTGGTAAACTGTGCATACGAAACCGTGTGTCGTGACGCCAGTTCTCTCGGACGCGTATTTACCGAGTTATAAGCGAGTTAACTTCCGGCGAGTCACTTAGGTATCGTTGGAACGATAGATTGCTAAGTACCGCGCCGTGTCGGTTAGCCGGTTCGCGGTAAGAGTAAACTTTTTTCCTATCGTTCCTAGATGATTTTAAACGTTATATTCGTGGTAAACTGTGCATACGAAACCATGTGTCGTGACGCCAGTTCTCTCGGACGCGTATTTACCGAGTTATAAGCGAGTTAACTTCCGGCGAGTCGCTTAGGTATCGCTGGAACGATAAAATTGCTAAGTACCGCGCCGTGTCGGTTAGCCGGTTCGCGGTAAGAGTAAACTTTTTTCCTATCGTTCCTAGATGATTTTAAACGTTATATTCGTGGTAAACTGTGCATACGAAACCGTGTGTCGTGACGCCAGTTCTCTCGGACGCGTATTTACCGAGTTATAAGCGAGTTAACTTCCGGCGAGTCGCTTAGGTATCGCTGGAACGATAAAATTGCTAAGTACCGCGCCGTGTCGGTTAGCCGGTTCGCGGTAAGAGTAAACTTTTTTCCTATAGTTCCTAGATGATTTTAATCGTTATATTCGTGGTAAACTGTGCATACGAAACCATGTGTCGTGACGCCAGTTCTCTCGGACGCGTATTTACCGAGTTATAAGCGAGTTATCTTCCGGCGAGTCGCTTAGGTATCGCTGGAACGATAAAATTGCTAAGTACCGCGCCGTGTCGGTTAGCCGGTTCGCGGTAAGAGTAAACTTTTTTCCTATCGTTCCTAGATGATTTTAAACGTTATATTCGTGGTAAACTGTGCATACGAAACCGTGTGTCGTGACGCCAGTTCTCTCGGACGCGTATTTACCGAGTTATAAGCGAGTTAACTTCCGGCGAGTCGCTTAGGTATCGCTGGAACGATAAAATTGCTAAGTACCGCGCCGTGTCGGTTAGACGGTTCGCGGTAAGAGTAAACTTTTTTCCTATCGTTCCTAGATGATTTTAAACGTTATATTCGTGGTAAACTGTGCATACGAAACCATGTGTCGTGACGCCAGTTCTCTCGGACGCGTATTTACCGAGTTATAAGCGAGTTAACTTCCGGCGAGTCGCTTAGGTATCGCTGGAACGATAAAATTGCTAAGTACCGCGCCGTGTCGGTTAGCCGGTTCGCGGTAAGAGTAAACTTTTTTCCTATCGTTCCTAGATGATTTTAAACGTTATATTCGTGGTAAACTGTGCATACGAAACCGTGTGTCGTGACGCCAGTTCTCTCGGACGCGTATTTACCGAGTTATAAGCGAGTTAACTTCCGGCGAGTCGCTTAGGTATCGCTGGAACGATAAAATTGCTAAGTACCGCGCCGTGTCGGTTAGCCGGTTCGCGGTAAGAGTAAACTTTTTTCCTATCGTTCCTAGATGATTTTAAACGTTATATTCGTGGTAAACTGTGCATACGAAACCATGTGTCGTGACGCCAGTTCTCTCGGACGCGTATTTACCGAGTTATAAGCGAGTTAACTTCCGGCGAGTCGCTTAGGTATCGCTGGAACGATAAAATTGCTAAGTACCGCGCCGTGTCGGTTAGCCGGTTCGCGGTAAGAGTAAACTTTTTTCCTATCGTTCCTAGATGATTTTAAACGTTTGATTCGTGGTAAACTGTGCATACGAAACCGTGTGTCGTGACGCCAGTTCTCTCGGACGCGTATTTACCGAGTTATAAGCGAGTTAACTTTCGGCGAGTCGCTTAGGTATCGCTGGAACGATAAAATTGCTAAGTACCGCGCCGTGTCGGTTAGCCGGTTCGCGGTAAGAGTAAACTTTTTTCCTATCGTTCCTAGATGATTTTAAACGTTATATTCGTGGTAAACTGTGCATACGAAACCATGTGTCGTGACGCCAGTTCTCTCGGACGCGTATTTACCGAGTTATAAGCGAGTTAACTTCCGGCGAGTCGCTGAGGTATCGCTGGAACGATAAAATTGCTAAGTAACGCGCCGTGTCGGTTAGCCGGTTCGCGGTAAGAGTAAACTTTTTTCCTATCGTTCCTAGATGATTTTAAACGTTATATTCGTGGTAAACTGTGCATACGAAACCGTGTGTCGTGACGCCAGTTCTCTCGGACGCGTATTTACCGAGTTATAAGCGAGTTAACTTCCGGCGAGTCGCTTAGGTATCGCTGGAACGATAAAATTGCTAAGTACCGCGCCGTGTCGGTTAGCCGGTTCGCGGTAAGAGTAAACTTTTTTCCTATCGTTCCTAGATGATTTTAAACGTTATATTCGTGGTAAACTGTGCATACGAAACCATGTGTCGTGACGCCAGTTCTCTCGGACGCGTATTTACCGAGTTATAAGCGAGTTAACTTCCGGCGAGTCGCTTAGGTATCGCTGGAACGATAAAATTGCTAAGTACCGCGCCGTGTCGGTTAGCCGGTTCGCGGTAAGAGTAAACTTTTTTCCTATCGTTCCTAGATGATTTTAAACGTTATATTCGTGGTAAACTGTGCATACGAAACCATGTGTCGTGACGCCAGTTCTCTCGGACGCGTATTTACCGAGTTATAAGCGAGTTAACTTCCGGCGAGTCGCTTAGGTATCGCTGGAACGATAAAATTGCTAAGTACCGCGCCGTGTCGGTTAGCCGGTTCGCGGTAAGAGTAAACTTTTTTCCTATCGTTCCTAGATGATTTTAAACGTTATATTCGTGGTAAACTGTGCATACGAAACCGTGTGTCGTGACGCCAGTTCTCTCGGACGCGTATTTACCGAGTTATAAGCGAGTTAACTTCCGGCGAGTCGCTTAGGTATCGCTGGAACGATAAAATTGCTAAGTACCGCGCCGTGTCGGTTAGCCGGTTCGCGGTAAGAGTAAACTTTTTTCCTATCGTTCCTAGATGATTTTAAACGTTATATTCGTGGTAAACTGTGCATACGAAACCATGTGTCGTGACGCCAGTTCTCTCGGACGCGTATTTACCGAGTTATAAGCGAGTTAACTTCCGGCGAGTCGCTTAGGTATCGCTGGAACGATAAAATTGCTAAGTACCGCGCCGTGTCGGTTAGCCGGTTCGCGGTAAGAGTAAATTTTTTTCCTATCGTTCCTAGATGATTTTAAACGTTATATTCGTGGTAAACTGTGCATACGAAACCGTGTGTCGTGACGCCAGTTCTCTCGGACGCGTATTTACCGAGTTATAAGCGAGTTAACTTCCGGCGAGTCGCTTAGGTATCGCTGGAACGATAAAATTGCTAAGTACCGCGCCGTGTCGGTTAGCCGGTTCGCGGTAAGAGTAAACTTTTTTCCTATCGTTCCTAGATGATTTTAAACGTTATATTCGTGGTAAACTGTGCATACGAAACCGTGTGTCGTGACGCCAGTTCTCTCGGACGCGTATTTACCGAGTTATAAGCGAGTTAACTTCCGGCGAGTCACTTAGGTATCGTTGGAACGATAGATTGCTAAGTACCGCGCCGTGTCGGTTAGCCGGTTCGCGGTAAGAGTAAACTTTTTTCCTATCGTTCCTAGATGATTTTAAACGTTATATTCGTGGTAAACTGTGCATACGAAACCATGTGTCGTGACGCCAGTTCTCTCGGACGCGTATTTACCGAGTTATAAGCGAGTTAACTTCCGGCGAGTCGCTTAGGTATCGCTGGAACGATAAAATTGCTAAGTACCGCGCCGTGTCGGTTAGCCGGTTCGCGGTAAGAGTAAACTTTTTTCCTATCGTTCCTAGATGATTTTAAACGTTATATTCGTGGTAAACTGTGCATACGAAACCGTGTGTCGTGACGCCAGTTCTCTCGGACGCGTATTTACCGAGTTATAAGCGAGTTAACTTCCGGCGAGTCGCTTAGGTATCGCTGGAACGATAAAATTGCTAAGTACCGCGCCGTGTCGGTTAGCCGGTTCGCGGTAAGAGTAAACTTTTTTCCTATCGTTCCTAGATGATTTTAAACGTTATATTCGTGGTAAACTGTGCATACGAAACCATGTGTCGTGACGCCAGTTCTCTCGGACGCGTATTTACCGAGTTATAAGCGAGTTAACTTCCGGCGAGTCGCTTAGGTATCGCTGGAACGATAAAATTGCTAAGTACCGCGCCGTGTCGGTTAGCCGGTTCGCGGTAAGAGTAAACTTTTTTCCTATCGTTCCTAGATGATTTTAAACGTTATATTCGTGGTAAACTGTGCATACGAAACCGTGTGTCGTGACGCCAGTTCTCTCGGACGCGTATTTACCGAGTTATAAGCGAGTTAACTTCCGGCGAGTCGCTTAGGTATCGCTGGAACGATAAAATTGCTAAGTACCGCGCCGTGTCGGTTAGCCGGTTCGCGGTAAGAGTAAACTTTTTTCCTATCGTTCCTAGATGATTTTAAACGTTATATTCGTGGTAAACTGTGCATACGAAACCATGTGTCGTGACGCCAGTTCTCTCGGACGCGTATTTACCGAGTTATAAGCGAGTTAACTTCCGGCGAGTCGCTTAGGTATCGCTGGAACGATAAAATTGCTAAGTACCGCGCCGTGTCGGTTAGCCGGTTCGCGGTAAGAGTAAACTTTTTTCCTATCGTTCCTAGATGATTTTAAACGTTATATTCGTGGTAAACTGTGCATACGAAACCATGTGTCGTGACGCCAGTTCTCTCGGACGCGTATTTACCGAGTTATAAGCGAGTTAACTTCCGGCGAGTCGCTTAGGTATCGCTGGAACGATAAAATTGCTAAGTACCGCGCCGTGTCGGTTAGCCGGTTCGCGGTAAGAGTAAACTTTTTTCCTATCGTTCCTAGATGATTTTAAACGTTATATTCGTGGTAAACTGTGCATACGAAACCGTGTGTCGTGACGCCAGTTCTCTCGGACGCGTATTTACCGAGTTATAAGCGAGTTAACTTCCGGCGAGTCGCTTAGGTATCGCTGGAACGATAAAATTGCTAAGTACCGCGCCGTGTCGGTTAGCCGGTTCGCGGTAAGAGTAAACTTTTTTACTATCGTTCCTAGATGATTTTAAACGTTATATTCGTGGTAAACTGTGCATACGAAACCATGTGTCGTGACGCCAGTTCTCTCGGACGCGTATTTACCGAGTTATAAGCGAGTTAACTTCCGGCGAGTCGCTTAGGTATCGCTGGAACGATAAAATTGCTAAGTACCGCGCCGTGTCGGTTAGCAATTTTATCGTTCCTAGATGATTTTAAACGTTATATTCGTGGTAAACTGTGCATACGAAACCGTGTGTCGTGACGCCAGTTCTCTCGGACGCGTATTTACCGAGTTATAAGCGAGTTAACTTCCGGCGAGTCGCTTAGGTATCGCTGGAACGATAAAATTGCTAAGTACCGCGCCGTGTCGGTTAGACGGTTCGCGGTAAGAGTAAACTTTTTTCCTATCGTTCCTAGATGATTTTAAACGTTATATTCGTGGTAAACTGTGCATACGAAACCGTGTGTCGTGACGCCAGTTCTCTCGGACGCGTATTTACCGAGTTATAAGCGAGTTAACTTCCGGCGAGTCACTTAGGTATCGTTGGAACGATAGATTGCTAAGTACCGCGCCGTGTCGGTTAGCCGGTTCGCGGTAAGAGTAAACTTTTTTCCTATCGTTCCTAGATGATTTTAAACGTTATATTCGTGGTAAACTGTGCATACGAAACCATGTGTCGTGACGCCAGTTCTCTCGGACGCGTATTTACCGAGTTATAAGCGAGTTAACTTCCGGCGAGTCGCTTAGGTATCGCTGGAACGATAAAATTGCTAAGTACCGCGCCGTGTCGGTTAGCCGGTTCGCGGTAAGAGTAAACTTTTTTCCTATCGTTCCTAGATGATTTTAAACGTTATATTCGTGGTAAACTGTGCATACGAAACCGTGTGTCGTGACGCCAGTTCTCTCGGACGCGTATTTACCGAGTTGTAAGCGAGTTAACTTCCGGCGAGTCGCTTAGGTATCGCTGGAACGATAAAATTGCTAAGTACCGCGCCGTGTCGGTTAGCCGGTTCGCGGTAAGAGTAAACTTTTTTCCTATCGTTCCTAGATGATTTTAATCGTTATATTCGTGGTAAACTGTGCATACGAAACCATGTGTCGTGACGCCAGTTCTCTCGGACGCGTATTTACCGAGTTATAAGCGAGTTAACTTCCGGCGAGTCGCTTAGGTATCGCTGGAACGATAAAATTGCTAAGTACCGCGCCGTGTCGGTTAGCCGGTTCGCGGTAAGAGTAAACTTTTTTCCTATCGTTCCTAGATGATTTTAAACGTTATATTCGTGGTAAACTGTGCATACGAAACCATGTGTCGTGACGCCAGTTCTCTCGGACGCGTATTTACCGAGTTATAAGCGAGTTAACTTCCGGCGAGTCGCTTAGGTATCGCTGGAACGATAAAATTGCTAAGTACCGCGCCGTGTCGGTTAGCCGGTTCGCGGTAAGAGTAAACTTTTTTCCTATCGTTCCTAGATGATTTTAAACGTTATATTCGTGGTAAACTGTGCATACGAAACCATGTGTCGTGACGCCAGTTCTCTCGGACGCGTATTTACCGAGTTATAAGCGAGTTAACTTCCGGCGAGTCGCTTAGGTATCGCTGGAACGATAAAATTGCTAAGTACCGCGCCGTGTCGGTTAGCCGGTTCGCGGTAAGAGTAAACTTTTTTCCTATCGTTCCTAGATGATTTTAAACGTTATATTCGTGGTAAACTGTGCATACGAAACCGTGTGTCGTGACGCCAGTTCTCTCGGACGCGTATTTACCGAGTTATAAGCGAGTTAACTTCCGGCGAGTCGCTTAGGTATCGCTGGAACGATAAAATTGCTAAGTACCGCGCCGTGTCGGTTAGCCGGTTCGCGGTAAGAGTAAACTTTTTTCCTATCGTTCCTAGATGATTTTAAACGTTATATTCGTGGTAAACTGTGCATACGAAACCGTGTGTCGTGACGCCAGTTCTCTCGGACGCGTATTTACCGAGTTATAAGCGAGTTATCTTCCGGCGAGTCGCTTAGGTATCGCTGGAACGATAAAATTGCTAAGTACCGCGCCGTGTCGGTTAGCCGGTTCGCGGTAAGAGTAAACTTTTTTCCTATCGTTCCTAGATGATTTTAAACGTTATATTCGTGGTAAACTGTGCATACGAAACCGTGTGTCGTGACGCCAGTTCTCTCGGACGCGTATTTACCGAGTTGTAAGCGAGTTAACTTCCGGCGAGTCGCTTAGGTATCGCTGGAACGATAAAATTGCTAAGTACCGCGCCGTGTCGGTTAGCCGGTTCGCGGTAAGAGTAAACTTTTTTCCTATCGTTCCTAGATGATTTTAATCGTTATATTCGTGGTAAACTGTGCATACGAAACCATGTGTCGTGACGCCAGTTCTCTCGGACGCGTATTTACCGAGTTATAAGCGAGTTAACTTCCGGCGAGTCGCTTAGGTATCGCTGGAACGATAAAATTGCTAAGTACCGCGCCGTGTCGGTTAGCCGGTTCGCGGTAAGAGTAAACTTTTTTCCTATCGTTCCTAGATGATTTTAAACGTTATATTCGTGGTAAACTGTGCATACGAAACCATGTGTCGTGACGCCAGTTCTCTCGGACGCGTATTTACCGAGTTATAAGCGAGTTAACTTCCGGCGAGTCGCTTAGGTATCGCTGGAACGATAAAATTGCTAAGTACCGCGCCGTGTCGGTTAGCCGGTTCGCGGTAAGAGTAAACTTTTTTCCTATCGTTCCTAGATGATTTTAAACGTTATATTCGTGGTAAACTGTGCATACGAAACCATGTGTCGTGACGCCAGTTCTCTCGGACGCGTATTTACCGAGTTATAAGCGAGTTAACTTCCGGCGAGTCGCTTAGGTATCGCTGGAACGATAAAATTGCTAAGTACCGCGCCGTGTCGGTTAGCCGGTTCGCGGTAAGAGTAAACTTTTTTCCTATCGTTCCTAGATGATTTTAAACGTTATATTCGTGGTAAACTGTGCATACGAAACCGTGTGTCGTGACGCCAGTTCTCTCGGACGCGTATTTACCGAGTTATAAGCGAGTTAACTTCCGGCGAGTCGCTTAGGTATCGCTGGAACGATAAAATTGCTAAGTACCGCGCCGTGTCGGTTAGCCGGTTCGCGGTAAGAGTAAACTTTTTTCCTATCGTTCCTAGATGATTTTAAACGTTATATTCGTGGTAAACTGTGCATACGAAACCATGTGTCGTGACGCCAGTTCTCTCGGACGCTTATTTACCGAGTTATAAGCGAGTTAACTTCCGGCGAGTCGCTTAGGTATCGCTGGAACGATAAAATTGCTAAGTACCGCGCCGTGTCGGTTAGCCGGTTCGCGGTAAGAGTAAACTTTTTTCCTATCGTTCCTAGATGATTTTAAACGTTATATTCGTGGTAAACTGTGCATACGAAACCGTGTGTCGTGACGCCAGTTCTCTCGGACGCGTATTTACCGAGTTATAAGCGAGTTAACTTCCGGCGAGTCGCTTAGGTATCGCTGGAACGATAAAATTGCTAAGTACCGCGCCGTGTCGGTTAGCCGGTTCGCGGTAAGAGTAAACTTTTTTCCTATCGTTCCTAGATGATTTTAATCGTTATATTCGTGGTAAACTGTGCATACGAAACCATGTGTCGTGACGCCAGTTCTCTCGGACGCGTATTTACCGAGTTATAAGCGAGTTAACTTCCGGCGAGTCGCTTAGGTATCGCTGGAACGATAAAATTGCTAAGTACCGCGCCGTGTCGGTTAGCCGGTTCGCGGTAAGAGTAAACTTTTTTCCTATCGTTCCTAGATGATTTTAAACGTTATATTCGTTGTAAACTGTGCATACGAAACCGTGTGTCGTGACGCCAGTTCTCTCGGACGCGTATTTACCGAGTTATAAGCGAGTTAACTTCCGGCGAGTTGCTTAGGTATCGCTGGAACGATAAAATTGCTAAGTACCGCGCCGTGTCGGTTAGCCGGTTCGCGGTAAGAGTAAACTTTTTTCCTATCGTTCCTAGATGATTTTAAACGTTATATTCGTGGTAAACTGTGCATACGAAACCATGTGTCGTGACGCCAGTTCTCTCGGACGCGTATTTACCGAGTTATAAGCGAGTTAACTTCCGGCGAGTCGCTTAGGTATCGCTGGAACGATAAAATTGCTAAGTACCGCGCCGTGTCGGTTAGCCGGTTCGCGGTAAGAGTAAACTTTTTTCCTATCGTTCCTAGATGATTTTAAACGTTATATTCGTGGTAAACTGTGCATACGAAACCGTGTGTCGTGACGCCAGTTCTCTCGGACGCGTATTTACCGAGTTATAAGCGAGTTAACTTCCGGCGAGTCGCTTAGGTATCGCTGGAACGATAAAATTGCTAAGTACCGCGCCGTGTCGGTTAGCCGGTTCGCGGTAAGAGTAAACTTTTTTCCTATCGTTCCTAGATGATTTTAAACGTTATATTCGTGGTAAACTGTGCATACGAAACCATGTGTCGTGACGCCAGTTCTCTCGGACGCGTATTTACCGAGTTATAAGCGAGTTAACTTCCGGCGAGTCGCTTAGGTATCGCTGGAACGATAAAATTGCTAAGTACCGCGCCGTGTCGGTTAGCCGGTTCGCGGTAAGAGTAAACTTTTTTCCTATCGTTCCTAGATGATTTTAAACGTTATATTCGTGGTAAACTGTGCATACGAAACCGTGTGTCGTGACGCCAGTTCTCTCGGACGCGTATTTACCGAGTTATAAGCGAGTTAACTTCCGGCGAGTCGCTTAGGTATCGCTGGAACGATAAAATTGCTAAGTACCGCGCCGTGTCGGTTAGCCGGTTCGCGGTAAGAGTAAACTTTTTTCCTATCGTTCCTAGATGATTTTAAACGTTATATTCGTGGTAAACTGTGCATACGAAACCTTGTGTCGTGACGCCAGTTCTCTCGGACGCGTATTTACCGAGTTATAAGCGAGTTAACTTCCGGCGAGTCGCTTAGGTATCGCTGGAACGATAAAATTGCTAAGTACCGCGCCGTGTCGGTTAGCCGGTTCGCGGTAAGAGTAAACTTTTTTCCTATCGTTCCTAGATGATTTTAAACGTTATATTCGTGGTAAACTGTGCATACGAAACCGTGTGTCGTGACGCCAGTTCTCTCGGACGCGTATTTACCGAGTTATAAGCGAGTTAACTTCCGGCGAGTCGCTTAGGTATCGCTGGAACGATAAAATTGCTAAGTACCGCGCCGTGTCGGTTAGCCGGTTCGCGGTAAGAGTAAACTTTTTTCCTATCGTTCCTAGATGATTTTAATCGTTATATTCGTGGTAAACTGTGCATACGAAACCATGTGTCGTGACGCCAGTTCTCTCGGACGCGTATTTACCGAGTTATAAGCGAGTTAACTTCCGGCGAGTCGCTTAGGTATCGCTGGAACGATAAAATTGCTAAGTACCGCGCCGTGTCGGTTAGCCGGTTCGCGGTAAGAGTAAACTTTTTTCCTATCGTTCCTAGATGATTTTAAACGTTATATTCGTGGTAAACTGTGCATACGAAACCGTGTGTCGTGACGCCAGTTCTCTCGGACGCGTATTTACCGAGTTATAAGCGAGTTAACTTCCGGCGAGTTGCTTAGGTATCGCTGGAACGATAAAATTGCTAAGTACCGCGCCGTGTCGGTTAGCCGGTTCGCGGTAAGAGTAAACTTTTTTCCTATCGTTCCTAGATGATTTTAAACGTTATATTCGTGGTAAACTGTGCATACGAAACCATGTGTCGTGACGCCAGTTCTCTCGGACGCGTATTTACCGAGTTATAAGCGAGTTAACTTCCGGCGAGTCGCTTAGGTATCGCTGGAACGATAATATTGCTAAGTACCGCGCCGTGTCGGTTAGCCGGTTCGCGGTAAGAGTAAACTTTTTTCCTATCGTTCCTAGATGATTTTAAACGTTATATTCGTGGTAAACTGTGCATACGAAACCGTGTGTCGTGACGCCAGTTCTCTCGGACGCGTATTTACCGAGTTATAAGCGAGTTAACTTCCGGCGAGTCGCTTAGGTATCGCTGGAACGATAAAATTGCTAAGTACCGCGCCGTGTCGGTTAGCCGGTTCGCGGTAAGAGTAAACTTTTTTCCTATCGTTCCTAGATGATTTTAAACGTTATATTCGTGGTAAACTGTGCATACGAAACCATGTGTCGTGACGCCAGTTCTCTCGGACGCGTATTTACCGAGTTATAAGCGAGTTAACTTCCGGCGAGTCGCTTAGGTATCGCTGGAACGATAAAATTGCTAAGTACCGCGCCGTGTCGGTTAGCCGGTTCGCGGTAAGAGTAAATTTTTTTCCTATCGTTCCTAGATGATTTTAAACGTTATATTCGTGGTAAACTGTGCATACGAAACCGTGTGTCGTGACGCCAGTTCTCTCGGACGCGTATTTACCGAGTTATAAGCGAGTTAACTTCCGGCGAGTCGCTTAGGTATCGCTGGAACGATAAAATTGCTAAGTACCGCGCCGTGTCGGTTAGACGGTTCGCGGTAAGAGTAAACTTTTTTCCTATCGTTCCTAGATGATTTTAAACGTTATATTCGTGGTAAACTGTGCATACGAAACCGTGTGTCGTGACGCCAGTTCTCTCGGACGCGTATTTACCGAGTTATAAGCGAGTTAACTTCCGGCGAGTCACTTAGGTATCGTTGGAACGATAGATTGCTAAGTACCGCGCCGTGTCGGTTAGCCGGTTCGCGGTAAGAGTAAACTTTTTTCCTATCGTTCCTAGATGATTTTAAACGTTATATTCGTGGTAAACTGTGCATACGAAACCATGTGTCGTGACGCCAGTTCTCTCGGACGCGTATTTACCGAGTTATAAGCGAGTTAACTTCCGGCGAGTCGCTTAGGTATCGCTGGAACGATAAAATTGCTAAGTACCGCGCCGTGTCGGTTAGCCGGTTCGCGGTAAGAGTAAACTTTTTTCCTATCGTTCCTAGATGATTTTAAACGTTATATTCGTGGTAAACTGTGCATACGAAACCGTGTGTCGTGACGCCAGTTCTCTCGGACGCGTATTTACCGAGTTATAAGCGAGTTAACTTCCGGCGAGTCGCTTAGGTATCGCTGGAACGATAAAATTGCTAAGTACCGCGCCGTGTCGGTTAGCCGGTTCGCGGTAAGAGTAAACTTTTTTCCTATCGTTCCTAGATGATTTTAATCGTTATATTCGTGGTAAACTGTGCATACGAAACCATGTGTCGTGACGCCAGTTCTCTCGGACGCGTATTTACCGAGTTATAAGCGAGTTATCTTCCGGCGAGTCGCTTAGGTATCGCTGGAACGATAAAATTGCTAAGTACCGCGCCGTGTCGGTTAGCCGGTTCGCGGTAAGAGTAAACTTTTTTCCTATCGTTCCTAGATGATTTTAAACGTTATATTCGTGGTAAACTGTGCATACGAAACCGTGTGTCGTGACGCCAGTTCTCTCGGACGCGTATTTACCGAGTTATAAGCGAGTTAACTTCCGGCGAGTCGCTTAGGTATCGCTGGAACGATAAAATTGCTAAGTACCGCGCCGTGTCGGTTAGCCGGTTCGCGGTAAGAGTAAACTTTTTTCCTATCGTTCCTAGATGATTTTAAACGTTATATTCGTGGTAAACTGTGCATACGAAACCATGTGTCGTGACGCCAGTTCTCTCGGACGCGTATTTACCGAGTTATAAGCGAGTTAACTTCCGGCGAGTCGCTTAGGTATCGCTGGAACGATAAAATTGCTAAGTACCGCGCCGTGTCGGTTAGCCGGTTCGCGGTAAGAGTAAACTTTTTTCCTATCGTTCCTAGATGATTTTAAACGTTATATTCGTGGTAAACTGTGCATACGAAACCGTGTGTCGTGACGCCAGTTCTCTCGGACGCGTATTTACCGAGTTATAAGCGAGTTAACTTCCGGCGAGTCGCTTAGGTATCGCTGGAACGATAAAATTGCTAAGTACCGCGCCGTGTCGGTTAGCCGGTTCGCGGTAAGAGTAAACTTTTTTCCTATCGTTCCTAGATGATTTTAAACGTTTGATTCGTGGTAAACTGTGCATACGAAACCGTGTGTCGTGACGCCAGTTCTCTCGGACGCGTATTTACCGAGTTATAAGCGAGTTAACTTTCGGCGAGTCGCTTAGGTATCGCTGGAACGATAAAATTGCTAAGTACCGCGCCGTGTCGGTTAGCCGGTTCGCGGTAAGAGTAAACTTTTTTCCTATCGTTCCTAGATGATTTTAATCGTTATATTCGTGGTAAACTGTGCATACGAAACCATGTGTCGTGACGCCAGTTCTCTCGGACGCGTATTTACCGAGTTATAAGCGAGTTATCTTCCGGCGAGTCGCTTAGGTATCGCTGGAACGATAAAATTGCTAAGTACCGCGCCGTGTCGGTTAGCCGGTTCGCGGTAAGAGTAAACTTTTTTCCTATCGTTCCTAGATGATTTTAAACGTTATATTCGTGGTAAACTGTGCATACGAAACCGTGTGTCGTGACGCCAGTTCTCTCGGACGCGTATTTACCGAGTTATAAGCGAGTTAACTTCCGGCGAGTCGCTTAGGTATCGCTGGAACGATAAAATTGCTAAGTACCGCGCCGTGTCGGTTAGCCGGTTCGCGGTAAGAGTAAACTTTTTTCCTATCGTTCCTAGATGATTTTAAACGTTATATTCGTGGTAAACTGTGCATACGAAACCATGTGTCGTGACGCCAGTTCTCTCGGACGCGTATTTACCGAGTTATAAGCGAGTTAACTTCCGGCGAGTCGCTTAGGTATCGCTGGAACGATAAAATTGCTAAGTACCGCGCCGTGTCGGTTAGCCGGTTCGCGGTAAGAGTAAACTTTTTTCCTATCGTTCCTAGATGATTTTAAACGTTATATTCGTGGTAAACTGTGCATACGAAACCGTGTGTCGTGACGCCAGTTCTCTCGGACGCGTATTTACCGAGTTATAAGCGAGTTAACTTCCGGCGAGTCGCTTAGGTATCGCTGGAACGATAAAATTGCTAAGTACCGCGCCGTGTCGGTTAGCCGGTTCGCGGTAAGAGTAAACTTTTTTCCTATCGTTCCTAGATGATTTTAAACGTTTGATTCGTGGTAAACTGTGCATACGAAACCGTGTGTCGTGACGCCAGTTCTCTCGGACGCGTATTTACCGAGTTATAAGCGAGTTAACTTTCGGCGAGTCGCTTAGGTATCGCTGGAACGATAAAATTGCTAAGTACCGCGCCGTGTCGGTTAGCCGGTTCGCGGTAAGAGTAAACTTTTTTCCTATCGTTCCTAGATGATTTTAAACGTTATATTCGTGGTAAACTGTGCATACGAAACCATGTGTCGTGACGCCAGTTCTCTCGGACGCGTATTTACCGAGTTATAAGCGAGTTAACTTCCGGCGAGTCGCTTAGGTATCGCTGGAACGATAAAATTGCTAAGTACCGCGCCGTGTCGGTTAGCCGGTTCGCGGTAAGAGTAAACTTTTTTCCTATCGTTCCTAGATGATTTTAAACGTTATATTCGTGGTAAACTGTGCATACGAAACCGTGTGTCGTGACGCCAGTTCTCTCGGACGCGTATTTACCGAGTTATAAGCGAGTTAACTTCCGGCGAGTCGCTTAGGTATCGCTGGAACGATAAAATTGCTAAGTACCGCGCCGTGTCGGTTAGCCGGTTCGCGGTAAGAGTAAACTTTTTTCCTATCGTTCCTAGATGATTTTAAACGTTATATTCGTGGTAAACTGTGCATACGAAACCATGTGTCGTGACGCCAGTTCTCTCGGACGCGTATTTACCGAGTTATAAGCGAGTTAACTTCCGGCGAGTCGCTTAGGTATCGCTGGAACGATAAAATTGCTAAGTACCGCGCCGTGTCGGTTAGCCGGTTCGCGGTAAGAGTAAACTTTTTTCCTATCGTTCCTAGATGATTTTAAACGTTATATTCGTGGTAAACTGTGCATACGAAACCATGTGTCGTGACGCCAGTTCTCTCGGACGCGTATTTACCGAGTTATAAGCGAGTTAACTTCCGGCGAGTCGCTTAGGTATCGCTGGAACGATAAAATTGCTAAGTACCGCGCCGTGTCGGTTAGCCGGTTCGCGGTAAGAGTAAACTTTTTTCCTATCGTTCCTAGATGATTTTAAACGTTATATTCGTGGTAAACTGTGCATACGAAACCGTGTGTCGTGACGCCAGTTCTCTCGGACGCGTATTTACCGAGTTATAAGCGAGTTAACTTCCGGCGAGTCGCTTAGGTATCGCTGGAACGATAAAATTGCTAAGTACCGCGCCGTGTCGGTTAGCCGGTTCGCGGTAAGAGTAAACTTTTTTCCTATCGTTCCTAGATGATTTTAAACGTTATATTCGTGGTAAACTGTGCATACGAAACCATGTGTCGTGACGCCAGTTCTCTCGGACGCGTATTTACCGAGTTATAAGCGAGTTAACTTCCGGCGAGTCGCTTAGGTATCGCTGGAACGATAAAATTGCTAAGTACCGCGCCGTGTCGGTTAGCCGGTTCGCGGTAAGAGTAAATTTTTTTCCTATCGTTCCTAGATGATTTTAAACGTTATATTCGTGGTAAACTGTGCATACGAAACCGTGTGTCGTGACGCCAGTTCTCTCGGACGCGTATTTACCGAGTTATAAGCGAGTTAACTTCCGGCGAGTCGCTTAGGTATCGCTGGAACGATAAAATTGCTAAGTACCGCGCCGTGTCGGTTAGACGGTTCGCGGTAAGAGTAAACTTTTTTCCTATCGTTCCTAGATGATTTTAAACGTTATATTCGTGGTAAACTGTGCATACGAAACCGTGTGTCGTGACGCCAGTTCTCTCGGACGCGTATTTACCGAGTTATAAGCGAGTTAACTTCCGGCGAGTCACTTAGGTATCGTTGGAACGATAGATTGCTAAGTACCGCGCCGTGTCGGTTAGCCGGTTCGCGGTAAGAGTAAACTTTTTTCCTATCGTTCCTAGATGATTTTAAACGTTATATTCGTGGTAAACTGTGCATACGAAACCATGTGTCGTGACGCCAGTTCTCTCGGACGCGTATTTACCGAGTTATAAGCGAGTTAACTTCCGGCGAGTCGCTTAGGTATCGCTGGAACGATAAAATTGCTAAGTACCGCGCCGTGTCGGTTAGCCGGTTCGCGGTAAGAGTAAACTTTTTTCCTATCGTTCCTAGATGATTTTAAACGTTATATTCGTGGTAAACTGTGCATACGAAACCGTGTGTCGTGACGCCAGTTCTCTCGGACGCGTATTTACCGAGTTATAAGCGAGTTAACTTCCGGCGAGTCGCTTAGGTATCGCTGGAACGATAAAATTGCTAAGTACCGCGCCGTGTCGGTTAGCCGGTTCGCGGTAAGAGTAAACTTTTTTCCTATCGTTCCTAGATGATTTTAAACGTTATATTCGTGGTAAACTGTGCATACGAAACCATGTGTCGTGACGCCAGTTCTCTCGGACGCGTATTTACCGAGTTATAAGCGAGTTAACTTCCGGCGAGTCGCTTAGGTATCGCTGGAACGATAAAATTGCTAAGTACCGCGCCGTGTCGGTTAGCCGGTTCGCGGTAAGAGTAAACTTTTTTCCTATCGTTCCTAGATGATTTTAAACGTTATATTCGTGGTAAACTGTGCATACGAAACCGTGTGTCGTGACGCCAGTTCTCTCGGACGCGTATTTACCGAGTTATAAGCGAGTTAACTTCCGGCGAGTCGCTTAGGTATCGCTGGAACGATAAAATTGCTAAGTACCGCGCCGTGTCGGTTAGCCGGTTCGCGGTAAGAGTAAACTTTTTTCCTATCGTTCCTAGATGATTTTAAACGTTATATTCGTGGTAAACTGTGCATACGAAACCATGTGTCGTGACGCCAGTTCTCTCGGACGCGTATTTACCGAGTTATAAGCGAGTTAACTTCCGGCGAGTCGCTTAGGTATCGCTGGAACGATAAAATTGCTAAGTACCGCGCCGTGTCGGTTAGCCGGTTCGCGGTAAGAGTAAACTTTTTTCCTATCGTTCCTAGATGATTTTAAACGTTATATTCGTGGTAAACTGTGCATACGAAACCATGTGTCGTGACGCCAGTTCTCTCGGACGCGTATTTACCGAGTTATAAGCGAGTTAACTTCCGGCGAGTCGCTTAGGTATCGCTGGAACGATAAAATTGCTAAGTACCGCGCCGTGTCGGTTAGCCGGTTCGCGGTAAGAGTAAACTTTTTTCCTATCGTTCCTAGATGATTTTAAACGTTATATTCGTGGTAAACTGTGCATACGAAACCGTGTGTCGTGACGCCAGTTCTCTCGGACGCGTATTTACCGAGTTATAAGCGAGTTAACTTCCGGCGAGTCGCTTAGGTATCGCTGGAACGATAAAATTGCTAAGTACCGCGCCGTGTCGGTTAGCCGGTTCGCGGTAAGAGTAAACTTTTTTCCTATCGTTCCTAGATGATTTTAAACGTTATATTCGTGGTAAACTGTGCATACGAAACCATGTGTCGTGACGCCAGTTCTCTCGGACGCGTATTTACCGAGTTATAAGCGAGTTAACTTCCGGCGAGTCGCTTAGGTATCGCTGGAACGATAAAATTGCTAAGTACCGCGCCGTGTCGGTTAGCCGATTCGCGGTAAGAGTAAATTTTTTTCCTATCGTTCCTAGATGATTTTAAACGTTATATTCGTGGTAAACTGTGCATACGAAACCGTGTGTCGTGACGCCAGTTCTCTCGGACGCGTATTTACCGAGTTATAAGCGAGTTAACTTCCGGCGAGTCGCTTAGGTATCGCTGGAACGATAAAATTGCTAAGTACCGCGCCGTGTCGGTTAGCCGGTTCGCGGTAAGAGTAAACTTTTTTCCTATCGTTCCTAGATGATTTTAAACGTTATATTCGTGGTAAACTGTGCATACGAAACCGTGTGTCGTGACGCCAGTTCTCTCGGACGCGTATTTACCGAGTTATAAGCGAGTTAACTTCCGGCGAGTCACTTAGGTATCGTTGGAACGATAGATTGCTAAGTACCGCGCCGTGTCGGTTAGCCGGTTCGCGGTAAGAGTAAACTTTTTTCCTATCGTTCCTAGATGATTTTAAACGTTATATTCGTGGTAAACTGTGCATACGAAACCATGTGTCGTGACGCCAGTTCTCTCGGACGCGTATTTACCGAGTTATAAGCGAGTTAACTTCCGGCGAGTCGCTTAGGTATCGCTGGAACGATAAAATTGCTAAGTACCGCGCCGTGTCGGTTAGACGGTTCGCGGTAAGAGTAAACTTTTTTCCTATCGTTCCTAGATGATTTTAAACGTTATATTCGTGGTAAACTGTGCATACGAAACCGTGTGTCGTGACGCCAGTTCTCTCGGACGCGTATTTACCGAGTTGTAAGCGAGTTAACTTCCGGCGAGTCGCTTAGGTATCGCTGGAACGATAAAATTGCTAAGTACCGCGCCGTGTCGGTTAGCCGGTTCGCGGTAAGAGTAAACTTTTTTCCTATCGTTCCTAGATGATTTTAATCGTTATATTCGTGGTAAACTGTGCATACGAAACCATGTGTCGTGACGCTAGTTCTCTCGGACGCGTATTTACCGAGTTATAAGCGAGTTAACTTCCGGCGAGTCGCTTAGGTATCGCTGGAACGATAAAATTGCTAAGTACCGCGCCGTGTCGGTTAGCCGGTTCGCGGTAAGAGTAAACTTTTTTCCTATCGTTCCTAGATGATTTTAAACGTTATATTCGTGGTAAACTGTGCATACGAAACCATGTGTCGTGACGCCAGTTCTCTCGGACGCGTATTTACCGAGTTATAAGCGAGTTAACTTCCGGCGAGTCGCTTAGGTATCGCTGGAACGATAAAATTGCTAAGTACCGCGCCGTGTCGGTTAGCCGGTTCGCGGTAAGAGTAAACTTTTTTCCTATCGTTCCTAGATGATTTTAAACGTTATATTCGTGGTAAACTGTGCATACGAAACCATGTGTCGTGACGCCAGTTCTCTCGGACGCGTATTTACCGAGTTATAAGCGAGTTAACTTCCGGCGAGTCGCTTAGGTATCGCTGGAACGATAAAATTGCTAAGTACCGCGCCGTGTCGGTTAGCCGGTTCGCGGTAAGAGTAAACTTTTTTCCTATCGTTCCTAGATGATTTTAAACGTTATATTCGTGGTAAACTGTGCATACGAAACCGTGTGTCGTGACGCCAGTTCTCTCGGACGCGTATTTACCGAGTTATAAGCGAGTTAACTTCCGGCGAGTCGCTTAGGTATCGCTGGAACGATAAAATTGCTAAGTACCGCGCCGTGTCGGTTAGCCGGTTCGCGGTAAGAGTAAACTTTTTTCCTATCGTTCCTAGATGATTTTAAACGTTATATTCGTGGTAAACTGTGCATACGAAACCATGTGTCGTGACGCCAGTTCTCTCGGACGCGTATTTACCGAGTTATAAGCGAGTTATCTTCCGGCGAGTCGCTTAGGTATCGCTGGAACGATAAAATTGCTAAGTACCGCGCCGTGTCGGTTAGCCGGTTCGCGGTAAGAGTAAACTTTTTTCCTATCGTTCCTAGATGATTTTAAACGTTATATTCGTGGTAAACTGTGCATACGAAACCGTGTGTCGTGACGCCAGTTCTCTCGGACGCGTATTTACCGAGTTATAAGCGAGTTAACTTCCGGCGAGTCGCTTAGGTATCGCTGGAACGATAAAATTGCTAAGTACCGCGCCGTGTCGGTTAGCCGGTTCGCGGTAAGAGTAAACTTTTTTCCTATCGTTCCTAGATGATTTTAAACGTTATATTCGTGGTAAACTGTGCATACGAAACCATGTGTCGTGACGCCAGTTCTCTCGGACGCGTATTTACCGAGTTATAAGCGAGTTAACTTCCGGCGAGTCGCTTAGGTATCGCTGGAACGATAAAATTGCTAAGTACCGCGCCGTGTCGGTTAGCCGGTTCGCGGTAAGAGTAAATTTTTTTCCTATCGTTCCTAGATGATTTTAAACGTTATATTCGTGGTAAACTGTGCATACGAAACCGTGTGTCGTGACGCCAGTTCTCTCGGACGCGTATTTACCGAGTTATAAGCGAGTTAACTTCCGGCGAGTCGCTTAGGTATCGCTGGAACGATAAAATTGCTAAGTACCGCGCCGTGTCGGTTAGCCGGTTCGCGGTAAGAGTAAACTTTTTTCCTATCGTTCCTAGATGATTTTAAACGTTATATTCGTGGTAAACTGTGCATACGAAACCGTGTGTCGTGACGCCAGTTCTCTCGGACGCGTATTTACCGAGTTATAAGCGAGTTAACTTCCGGCGAGTCACTTAGGTATCGTTGGAACGATAGATTGCTAAGTACCGCGCCGTGTCGGTTAGCCGGTTCGCGGTAAGAGTAAACTTTTTTCCTATCGTTCCTAGATGATTTTAAACGTTATATTCGTGGTAAACTGTGCATACGAAACCATGTGTCGTGACGCCAGTTCTCTCGGACGCGTATTTACCGAGTTATAAGCGAGTTAACTTCCGGCGAGTCGCTTAGGTATCGCTGGAACGATAAAATTGCTAAGTACCGCGCCGTGTCGGTTAGCCGGTTCGCGGTAAGAGTAAACTTTTTTCCTATCGTTCCTAGATGATTTTAAACGTTATATTCGTGGTAAACTGTGCATACGAAACCGTGTGTCGTGACGCCAGTTCTCTCGGACGCGTATTTACCGAGTTATAAGCGAGTTAACTTCCGGCGAGTCGCTTAGGTATCGCTGGAACGATAAAATTGCTAAGTACCGCGCCGTGTCGGTTAGCCGGTTCGCGGTAAGAGTAAACTTTTTTCCTATCGTTCCTAGATGATTTTAAACGTTATATTCGTGGTAAACTGTGCATACGAAACCATGTGTCGTGACGCCAGTTCTCTCGGACGCGTATTTACCGAGTTATAAGCGAGTTAACTTCCGGCGAGTCGCTTAGGTATCGCTGGAACGATAAAATTGCTAAGTACCGCGCCGTGTCGGTTAGCCGGTTCGCGGTAAGAGTAAACTTTTTTCCTATCGTTCCTAGATGATTTTAAACGTTATATTCGTGGTAAACTGTGCATACGAAACCATGTGTCGTGACGCCAGTTCTCTCGGACGCGTATTTACCGAGTTATAAGCGAGTTAACTTCCGGCGAGTCGCTTAGGTATCGCTGGAACGATAAAATTGCTAAGTACCGCGCCGTGTCGGTTAGCCGGTTCGCGGTAAGAGTAAACTTTTTTCCTATCGTTCCTAGATGATTTTAAACGTTATATTCGTGGTAAACTGTGCATACGAAACCGTGTGTCGTGACGCCAGTTCTCTCGGACGCGTATTTACCGAGTTATAAGCGAGTTAACTTCCGGCGAGTCGCTTAGGTATCGCTGGAACGATAAAATTGCTAAGTACCGCGCCGTGTCGGTTAGCCGGTTCGCGGTAAGAGTAAACTTTTTTCCTATCGTTCCTAGATGATTTTAAACGTTATATTCGTGGTAAACTGTGCATACGAAACCATGTGTCGTGACGCCAGTTCTCTCGGACGCGTATTTACCGAGTTATAAGCGAGTTAACTTCCGGCGAGTCGCTTAGGTATCGCTGGAACGATAAAATTGCTAAGTACCGCGCCGTGTCGGTTAGCCGGTTCGCGTTAAGAGTAAATTTTTTTCCTATCGTTCCTATATTATTTTAAACGTTATATTCGTGGTAAACTGTGCATACGAAACCGTGTGTCGTGACGCCAGTTCTCTCGGACGCGTATTTACCGAGTTATAAGCGAGTTAACTTCCGGCGAGTCGCTTAGGTATCGCTGGAACGATAAAATTGCTAAGTACCGCGCCGTGTCGGTTAGCCGGTTCGCGGTAAGAGTAAACTTTTTTCCTATCGTTCCTAGATGATTTTAAACGTTATATTCGTGGTAAACTGTGCATACGAAACCGTGTGTCGTGACGCCAGTTCTCTCGGACGCGTATTTACCGAGTTATAAGCGAGTTAACTTCCGGCGAGTCACTTAGGTATCGTTGGAACGATAGATTGCTAAGTACCGCGCCGTGTCGGTTAGCCGGTTCGCGGTAAGAGTAAACTTTTTTCCTATCGTTCCTAGATGATTTTAAACGTTATATTCGTGGTAAACTGTGCATACGAAACCATGTGTCGTGACGCCAGTTCTCTCGGACGCGTATTTACCGAGTTATAAGCGAGTTAACTTCCGGCGAGTCGCTTAGGTATCGCTGGAACGATAAAATTGCTAAGTACCGCGCCGTGTCGGTTAGCCGGTTCGCGGTAAGAGTAAACTTTTTTCCTATCGTTCCTAGATGATTTTAAACGTTATATTCGTGGTAAACTGTGCATACGAAACCGTGTGTCGTGACGCCAGTTCTCTCGGACGCGTATTTACCGAGTTATAAGCGAGTTAACTTCCGGCGAGTCGCTTAGGTATCGCTGGAACGATAAAATTGCTAAGTACCGCGCCGTGTCGGTTAGCCGGTTCGCGGTAAGAGTAAACTTTTTTCTTATCGTTCCTAGATGATTTTAAACGTTATATTCGTGGTAAACTGTGCATACGAAACCATGTGTCGTGACGCCAGTTCTCTCGGACGCGTATTTACCGAGTTATAAGCGAGTTAACTTCCGGCGAGTCGCTTAGGTATCGCTGGAACGATAAAATTGCTAAGTACCGCGCCGTGTCGGTTAGCCGGTTCGCGGTAAGAGTAAACTTTTTTCCTATCGTTCCTAGATGATTTTAAACGTTTGATTCGTGGTAAACTGTGCATACGAAACCGTGTGTCGTGACGCCAGTTCTCTCGGACGCGTATTTACCGAGTTATAAGCGAGTTAACTTTCGGCGAGTCGCTTAGGTATCGCTGGAACGATAAAATTGCTAAGTACCGCGCCGTGTCGGTTAGCCGGTTCGCGGTAAGAGTAAACTTTTTTCCTATCGTTCCTAGATGATTTTAAACGTTATATTCGTGGTAAACTGTGCATACGAAACCATGTGTCGTGACGCCAGTTCTCTCGGACGCGTATTTACCGAGTTATAAGCGAGTTAACTTCCGGCGAGTCGCTTAGGTATCGCTGGAACGATAAAATTGCTAAGTACCGCGCCGTGTCGGTTAGCCGGTTCGCGGTAAGAGTAAACTTTTTTCCTATCGTTCCTAGATGATTTTAAACGTTATATTCGTGGTAAACTGTGCATACGAAACCGTGTGTCGTGACGCCAGTTCTCTCGGACGCGTATTTACCGAGTTATAAGCGAGTTAACTTCCGGCGAGTCGCTTAGGTATCGCTGGAACGATAAAATTGCTAAGTACCGCGCCGTGTCGGTTAGCCGGTTCGCGGTAAGAGTAAACTTTTTTCCTATCGTTCCTAGATGATTTTAAACGTTATATTCGTGGTAAACTGTGCATACGGAACCATGTGTCGTGACGCCAGTTCTCTCGGACGCGTATTTACCGAGTTATAAGCGAGTTAACTTCCGGCGAGTCGCTTAGGTATCGCTGGAACGATAAAATTGCTAAGTACCGCGCCGTGTCGGTTAGCCGGTTCGCGGTAAGAGTAAACTTTTTTCCTATCGTTCCTAGATGATTTTAAACGTTATATTCGTGGTAAACTGTGCATACGAAACCATGTGTCGTGACGCCAGTTCTCTCGGACGCGTATTTACCGAGTTATAAGCGAGTTAACTTCCGGCGAGTCGCTTAGGTATCGCTGGAACGATAAAATTGCTAAGTACCGCGCCGTGTCGGTTAGCCGGTTCGCGGTAAGAGTAAACTTTTTTCCTATCGTTCCTAGATGATTTTAAACGTTATATTCGTGGTAAACTGTGCATACGAAACCGTGTGTCGTGACGCCAGTTCTCTCGGACGCGTATTTACCGAGTTATAAGCGAGTTAACTTCCGGCGAGTCGCTTAGGTATCGCTGGAACGATAAAATTGCTAAGTACCGCGCCGTGTCGGTTAGCCGGTTCGCGGTAAGAGTAAACTTTTTTCCTATCGTTCCTAGATGATTTTAAACGTTATATTCGTGGTAAACTGTGCATACGAAACCATGTGTCGTGACGCCAGTTCTCTCGGACGCGTATTTACCGAGTTATAAGCGAGTTAACTTCCGGCGAGTCGCTTAGGTATCGCTGGAACGATAAAATTGCTAAGTACCGCGCCGTGTCGGTTAGCCGGTTCGCGGTAAGAGTAAATTTTTTTCCTATCGTTCCTAGATGATTTTAAACGTTATATTCGTGGTAAACTGTGCATACGAAACCGTGTGTCGTGACGCCAGTTCTCTCGGACGCGTATTTACCGAGTTATAAGCGAGTTAACTTCCGGCGAGTCGCTTAGGTATCGCTGGAACGATAAAATTGCTAAGTACCGCGCCGTGTCGGTTAGCCGGTTCGCGGTAAGAGTAAACTTTTTTCCTATCGTTCCTAGATGATTTTAAACGTTATATTCGTGGTAAACTGTGCATACGAAACCGTGTGTCGTGACGCCAGTTCTCTCGGACGCGTATTTACCGAGTTATAAGCGAGTTAACTTCCGGCGAGTCACTTAGGTATCGTTGGAACGATAGATTGCTAAGTACCGCGCCGTGTCGGTTAGCCGGTTCGCGGTAAGAGTAAACTTTTTTCCTATCGTTCCTAGATGATTTTAAACGTTATATTCGTGGTAAACTGTGCATACGAAACCATGTGTCGTGACGCCAGTTCTCTCGGACGCGTATTTACCGAGTTATAAGCGAGTTAACTTCCGGCGAGTCGCTTAGGTATCGCTGGAACGATAAAATTGCTAAGTACCGCGCCGTGTCGGTTAGCCGGTTCGCGGTAAGAGTAAACTTTTTTCCTATCGTTCCTAGATGATTTTAAACGTTATATTCGTGGTAAACTGTGCATACGAAACCGTGTGTCGTGACGCCAGTTCTCTCGGACGCGTATTTACCGAGTTATAAGCGAGTTAACTTCCGGCGAGTCGCTTAGGTATCGCTGGAACGATAAAATTGCTAAGTACCGCGCCGTGTCGGTTAGCCGGTTCGCGGTAAGAGTAAACTTTTTTCCTATCGTTCCTAGATGATTTTAAACGTTATATTCGTGGTAAACTGTGCATACGAAACCATGTGTCGTGACGCCAGTTCTCTCGGACGCGTATTTACCGAGTTATAAGCGAGTTAACTTCCGGCGAGTCGCTTAGGTATCGCTGGAACGATAAAATTGCTAAGTACCGCGCCGTGTCGGTTAGCCGGTTCGCGGTAAGAGTAAACTTTTTTCCTATCGTTCCTAGATGATTTTAAACGTTCGATTCGTGGTAAACTGTGCATACGAAACCGTGTGTCGTGACGCCAGTTCTCTCGGACGCGTATTTACCGAGTTATAAGCGAGTTAACTTTCGGCGAGTCGCTTAGGTATCGCTGGAACGATAAAATTGCTAAGTACCGCGCCGTGTCGGTTAGCCGGTTCGCGGTAAGAGTAAACTTTTTTCCTATCGTTCCTAGATGATTTTAAACGTTATATTCGTGGTAAACTGTGCATACGAAACCATGTGTCGTGACGCCAGTTCTCTCGGACGCGTATTTACCGAGTTATAAGCGAGTTAACTTCCGGCGAGTCGCTTAGGTATCGCTGGAACGATAAAATTGCTAAGTACCGCGCCGTGTCGGTTAGCCGGTTCGCGGTAAGAGTAAACTTTTTTCCTATCGTTCCTAGATGATTTTAAACGTTATATTCGTGGTAAACTGTGCATACGAAACCGTGTGTCGTGACGCCAGTTCTCTCGGACGCGTATTTACCGAGTTATAAGCGAGTTAACTTCCGGCGAGTCGCTTAGGTATCGCTGGAACGATAAAATTGCTAAGTACCGCGCCGTGTCGGTTAGCCGGTTCGCGGTAAGAGTAAACTTTTTTCCTATCGTTCCTAGATGATTTTAAACGTTATATTCGTGGTAAACTGTGCATACGAAACCATGTGTCGTGACGCCAGTTCTCTCGGACGCGTATTTACCGAGTTATAAGCGAGTTAACTTCCGGCGAGTCGCTTAGGTATCGCTGGAACGATAAAATTGCTAAGTACCGCGCCGTGTCGGTTAGCCGGTTCGCGGTAAGAGTAAACTTTTTTCCTATCGTTCCTAGATGATTTTAAACGTTATATTCGTGGTAAACTGTGCATACGAAACCATGTGTCGTGACGCCAGTTCTCTCGGACGCGTATTTACCGAGTTATAAGCGAGTTAACTTCCGGCGAGTCGCTTAGGTATCGCTGGAACGATAAAATTGCTAAGTACCGCGCCGTGTCGGTTAGCCGGTTCGCGGTAAGAGTAAACTTTTTTCCTATCGTTCCTAGATGATTTTAAACGTTATATTCGTGGTAAACTGTGCATACGAAACCGTGTGTCGTGACGCCAGTTCTCTCGGACGCGTATTTACCGAGTTATAAGCGAGTTAACTTCCGGCGAGTCGCTTAGGTATCGCTGGAACGATAAAATTGCTAAGTACCGCGCCGTGTCGGTTAGCCGGTTCGCGGTAAGAGTAAACTTTTTTCCTATCGTTCCTAGATGATTTTAAACGTTATATTCGTGGTAAACTGTGCATACGAAACCGTGTGTCGTGACGCCAGTTCTCTCGGACGCGTATTTACCGAGTTATAAGCGAGTTAACTTCCGGCGAGTCGCTTAGGTATCGCTGGAACGATAAAATTGCTGAGTACCGCGCCGTGTCGGTTAGCCGGTTCGCGGTAAGAGTAAACTTTTTTCCTATCGTTCCTAGATGATTTTAAACGTTATATTCGTGGTAAACTGTGCATACGAAACCGTGTGTCGTGACGCCAGTTCTCTCGGACGCGTATTTACCGAGTTATAAGCGAGTTAACTTCCGGCGAGTCACTTAGGTATCGTTGGAACGATAGATTGCTAAGTACCGCGCCGTGTCGGTTAGCCGGTTCGCGGTAAGAGTAAACTTTTTTCCTATCGTTCCTAGATCATTTTAAACGTTATATTCGTGGTAAACTGTGCATACGAAACCATGTGTCGTGACGCCAGTTCTCTCGGACGCGTATTTACCGAGTTATAAGCGAGTTAACTTCCGGCGAGTCGCTTAGGTATCGCTGGAACGATAAAATTGCTAAGTACCGCGCCGTGTCGGTTAGCCGGTACGCGGTAAGAGTAAACTTTTTTCCTATCGTTCCTAGATGATTTTAAACGTTATATTCGTGGTAAACTGTGCATACGAAACCATGTGTCGTGACGCCAGTTCTCTCGGACGCGTATTTACCGAGTTATAAGCGAGTTAACTTCCGGCGAGTCGCTTAGGTATCGCTGGAACGATAAAATTGCTAAGTACCGCGCCGTGTCGGTTAGCCGGTTCGCGGTAAGAGTAAACTTTTTTCCTATCGTTCCTAGATGATTTTAAACGTTATATTCGTGGTAAACTGTGCATACGAAACCGTGTGTCGTGACGCCAGTTCTCTCGGACGCGTATTTACCGAGTTATAAGCGAGTTAACTTCCGGCGAGTCACTTAGGTATCGTTGGAACGATAGATTGCTAAGTACCGCGCCGTGTCGGTTAGCCGGTTCGCGGTAAGAGTAAACTTTTTTCCTATCGTTCCTAGATGATTTTAAACGTTATATTCGTGGTAAACTGTGCATACGAAACCATGTGTCGTGACGCCAGTTCTCTCGGACGCGTATTTACCGAGTTATAAGCGAGTTAACTTCCGGCGAGTCGCTTAGGTAACGCTGGAACGATAAAATTGCTAAGTACCGCGCCGTGTCGGTTAGCCGGTTCGCGGTAAGAGTAAACTTTTTTCCTATCGTTCCTAGATGATTTTAAACGTTATATTCGTGGTAAACTGTGCATACGAAACCATGTGTCGTGACGCCAGTTCTCTCGGACGCGTATTTACCGAGTTATAAGCGAGTTAACTTCCGGCGAGTCGCTTAGGTATCGCTGGAACGATAAAATTGCTAAGTACCGCGCCGTGTCGGTTAGCCGGTTCGCGGTAAGAGTAAACTTTTTTCCTATCGTTCCTAGATGATTTTAAACGTTATATTCGTGGTAAACTGTGCATACGAAACCGTGTGTCGTGACGCCAGTTCTCTCGGACGCGTATTTACCGAGTTATAAGCGAGTTAACTTCCGGCGAGTCGCTTAGGTATCGCTGGAACGATAAAATTGCTAAGTACCGCGCCGTGTCGGTTAGCCGGTTCGCGGTAAGAGTAAACTTTTTTCCTATCGTTCCTAGATGATTTTAAACGTTATATTCGTGGTAAACTGTGCATACGAAACCGTGTGTCGTGACGCCAGTTCTCTCGGACGCGTATTTACCGAGTTATAAGCGAGTTAACTTCCGGCGAGTCACTTAGGTATCGTTGGAACGATAGATTGCTAAGTACCGCGCCGTGTCGGTTAGCCGGTTCGCGGTAAGAGTAAACTTTTTTCCTATCGTTCCTAGATGATTTTAAACGTTATATTCGTGGTAAACTGTGCATACGAAACCATGTGTCGTGACGCCAGTTCTCTCGGACGCGTATTTACCGAGTTATAAGCGAGTTAACTTCCGGCGAGTCGCTTAGGTATCGCTGGAACGATAAAATTGCTAAGTACCGCGCCGTGTCGGTTAGCCGGTTCGCGGTAAGAGTAAACTTTTTTCCTATCGTTCCTAGATGATTTTAAACGTTATATTCGTGGTAAACTGTGCATACGAAACCGTGTGTCGTGACGCCAGTTCTCTCGGACGCGTATTTACCGAGTTATAAGCGAGTTAACTTCCGGCGAGTCGCTTAGGTATCGCTGGAACGATAAAATTGCTAAGTACCGCGCCGTGTCGGTTAGACGGTTCGCGGTAAGAGTAAACTTTTTTCCTATCGTTCCTAGATGATTTTAAACGTTATATTCGTGGTAAACTGTGCATACGAAACCGTGTGTCGTGACGCCAGTTCTCTCGGACGCGTATTTACCGAGTTATAAGCGAGTTAACTTCCGGCGAGTCGCTTAGGTATCGCTGGAACGATAAAATTGCTAATGTACCGCGCCGTGTCGGTTAGCCGGTTCGCGGTAAGAGTAAACTTTTTTCCTATCGTTCCTAGATGATTTTAAACGGTATATTCGTGGTAAACTGTGCATACGAAACCGTGTGTCGTGACGCCAGTTCTCTCGGACGCGTATTTACCGAGTTATAAGCGAGTTAACTTCCGGCGAGTCGCTTAGGTATCGCTGGAACGATAAAATTGCTAAGTACCGCGCCGTGTCGGTTAGACGGTTCGCGGTAAGAGTAAACTTTTTTCCTATCGTTCCTAGATGATTTTAATCGTTATATTCGTGGTAAACTGTGCATACGAAACCATGTGTCGTGACGCCAGTTCTCTCGGACGCGTATTTACCGAGTTATAAGCGAGTTAACTTCCGGCGAGTCGCTTAGGTATCGCTGGAACGATAAAATTGCTAAGTACCGCGCCGTGTCGGTTAGCCGGTTCGCGGTAAGAGTAAACTTTTTTCCTATCGTTCCTAGATGATTTTAAACGTTATATTCGTGGTAAACTGTGCATACGAAACCGTGTGTCGTGACGCCAGTTCTCTCGGACGCGTATTTACCGAGTTATAAGCGAGTTAACTTCCGGCGAGTCGCTTAGGTATCGTTGGAACGATAGATTGCTAAGTACCGCGCCGTGTCGGTTAGCCGGTTCGCGGTAAGAGTAAACTTTTTTCCTATCGTTCCTAGATGATTTTAAACGTTATATTCGTGGTAAACTGTGCATACGAAACCATGTGTCGTGACGCCAGTTCTCTCGGACGCGTATTTACCGAGTTATAAGCGAGTTAACTTCCGGCGAGTCGCTTAGGTATCGCTGGAACGATAAAATTGCTAAGTACCGCGCCGTGTCGGTTAGCCGGTTCGCGGTAAGAGTAAACTTTTTTCCTATCGTTCCTAGATGATTTTAAACGTTATATTCGTGGTAAACTGTGCATACGAAACCGTGTGTCGTGACGCCAGTTCTCTCGGACGCGTATTTACCGAGTTATAAGCGAGTTAACTTCCGGCGAGTCGCTTAGGTATCGCTGGAACGATAAAATTGCTAAGTACCGCGCCGTGTCGGTTAGCCGGTTCGCGGTAAGAGTAAACTTTTTTCCTATCGTTCCTAGATGATTTTAAACGTTATATTCGTGGTAAACTGTGCATACGAAACCATGTGTCGTGACGCCAGTTCTCTCGGACGCGTATTTACCGAGTTATAAGCGAGTTAACTTCCGGCGAGTCGCTTAGGTATCGCTGGAACGATAAAATTGCTAAGTACCGCGCCGTGTCGGTTAGCCGGTTCGCGGTAAGAGTAAACTTTTTTCCTATCGTTCCTAGATGATTTTAAACGTTATATTCGTGGTAAACTGTGCATACGAAACCGTGTGTCGTGACGCCAGTTCTCTCGGACGCGTATTTACCGAGTTATAAGCGAGTTAACTTCCGGCGAGTCGCTTAGGTATCGCTGGAACGATAAAATTGCTAAGTACCGCGCCGGGTCGGTTAGCCGGTTCGCGGTAAGAGTAAACTTTTTTCCTATCGTTCCTAGATGATTTTAAACGTTATATTCGTGGTAAACTGTGCATACGAAACCGTGTGTCGTGACGCCAGTTCTCTCGGACGCGTATTTACCGAGTTATAAGCGAGTTAACTTCCGGCGTGTCGCTTAGGTATCGCTGGAACGATAAAATTGCTAAGTACCGCGCCGTGTCGGTTAGCCGGTTCGCGGTAAGAGTAAACTTTTTTCCTATCGTTCCTAGATGATTTTAAACGTTATATTCGTGGTAAACTGTGCATACGAAACCATGTGTCGTGACGCCAGTTCTCTCGGACGCGTATTTACCGAGTTATAAGCGAGTTAACTTCCGGCGAGTCGCTTAGGTATCGCTGGAACGATAAAATTGCTAAGTACCGCGCCGTGTCGGTTAGCCGGTTCGCGGTAAGAGTAAACTTTTTTCCTTTCGTTCCTAGATGATTTTAAACGTTATATTCGTGGTAAACTGTGCATACGAAACCGTGTGTCGTGACGCCAGTTCTCTCGGACGCGTATTTACCGAGTTATAAGCTAGTTAACTTCCGGCGAGTCGCTTAGGTATCGCTGGAACGATAAAATTGCTAAGTACCGCGCCGTGTCGGTTAGCCGGTTCGCGGTAAGAGTAAACTTTTTTCCTATCGTTCCTAGATGATTTTAAACGTTATATTCGTGGTAAACTGTGCATACGAAACCGTGTGTCGTGACGCCAGTTCTCTCGGACGCGTATTTACCGAGTTATAAGCGAGTTAACTTCCGGCGAGTCGCTTAGGTATCGCTGGAACGATAAAATTGCTAAGTACCGCGCCGTGTCGGTTAGCCGGTTCGCGGTAAGAGTAAACTTTTTTCCTATCGTTCCTAGATGATTTTAAACGTTATATTCGTGGTAAACTGTGCATACGAAACCATGTGTCGTGACGCCAGTTCTCTCGGACGCGTATTTACCGAGTTATAAGCGAGTTAACTTCCGGCGAGTCGCTTAGGTATCGCTGGAACGATAAAATTGCTAAGTACCGCGCCGTGTCGGTTAGCCGGTTCGCGGTAAGAGTAAACTTTTTTCCTATCGTTCCTAGATGATTTTAAACGTTATATTCGTGGTAAACTGTGCATACGAAACCGTGTGTCGTGACGCCAGTTCTCTCGGACGCGTATTTACCGAGTTATAAGCGAGTTAACTTCCGGCGAGTCGCTTAGGTATCGCTGGAACGATAAAATTGCTAAGTACCGCGCCGTGTCGGTTAGCCGGTTCGCGGTAAGAGTAAACTTTTTTCCTATCGTTCCTAGATGATTTTAAACGTTATATTCGTGGTAAACTGTGCATACGAAACCGTGTGTCGTGACGCCAGTTCTCTCGGACGCGTATTTACCGAGTTATAAGCGAGTTAACTTCCGGCGTGTCGCTTAGGTATCGCTGGAACGATAAAATTGCTAAGTACCGCGCCGTGTCGGTTAGCCGGTTCGCGGTAAGAGTACACTTTTTTCCTATCGTTCCTAGATGATTTTAAACGTTATATTCGTGGTAAACTGTGCATACGAAACCGTGTGTCGTGACGCCAGTTCTCTCGGACGCGTATTTACCGAGTTATAAGCGAGTTAACTTCCGGCGAGTCGCTTAGGTATCGCTGGAACGATAAAATTGCTAAGTACCGCGCCGTGTCGGTTAGCCGGTTCGCGGTAAGAGTAAACTTTTTTCCTATCGTTCCTAGATGATTTTAAACGTTATATTCGTGGTAAACTGTGCATACGAAACCATGTGTCGTGACGCCAGTTCTCTCGGACGCGTATTTACCGAGTTATAAGCGAGTTAACTTCCGGCGAGTCGCTTAGGTATCGCTGGAACGATAAAATTGCTAAGTACCGCGCCGTGTCGGTTAGCCGGTTCGCGGTAAGAGTAAACTTTTTTCCTTTCGTTCCTAGATGATTTTAAACGTTATATTCGTGGTAAACTGTGCATACGAAACCATGTGTCGTGACGCCAGTTCTCTCGGACGCGTATTTACCGAGTTATAAGCGAGTTAACTTCCGGCGAGTCGCTTAGGTATCGCTGGAACGATAAAATTGCTAAGTACCGCGCAGTGTCGGTTAGCCGGTTCGCGGTAAGAGTAAACTTTTTTCCTATCGTTCCTAGATGATTTTAAACGTTATATTCGTGGTAAACTGTGCATACGAAACCGTGTGTCGTGACGCCAGTTCTCTCGGACGCGTATTTACCGAGTTATAAGCGAGTTAACTTCCGGCGAGTCGCTTAGGTATCGCTGGAACGATAAAATTGCTAAGTACCGCGCCGTGTCGGTTAGCCGGTTCGCGGTAAGAGTAAACTTTTTTCCTATCGTTCCTAGATGATTTTAAACGTTATATTCGTGGTAAACTGTGCATACGAAACCATGTGTCGTGACGCCAGTTCTCTCGGACGCGTATTTACCGAGTTATAAGCGAGTTAACTTCCGGCGAGTCGCTTAGGTATCGCTGGAACGATAAAATTGCTAAGTACCGCGCCGTGTCGGTTAGCCGGTTCGCGGTAAGAGTAAACTTTTTTCCTATCGTTCCTAGATGATTTTAAACGTTATATTCGTGGTAAACTGTGCATACGAAACCGTGTGTCGTGACGCCAGTTCTCTCGGACGCGTATTTACCGAGTTATAAGCGAGTTAACTTCCGGCGAGTCGCTTAGGTATCGCTGGAACGATAAAATTGCTAAGTACCGCGCCGTGTCGGTTAGCCGGTTCGCGGTAAGAGTAAACTTTTTTCCTATCGTTCCTAGATGATTTTAAACGTTATATTCGTGGTAAACTGTGCATACGAAACCGTGTGTCGTGACGCCAGTTCTCTCGGACGCGTATTTACCGAGTTATAAGCGAGTTAACTTCCGGCGAGTCACTTAGGTATCGTTGGAACGATAGATTGCTAAGTACCGCGCCGTGTCGGTTAGCCGGTTCGCGGTAAGAGTAAACTTTTTTCCTATCGTTCCTAGATGATTTTAAACGTTATATTCGTGGTAAACTGTGCATACGAAACCATGTGTCGTGACGCCAGTTCTCTCGGACGCGTATTTACCGAGTTATAAGCGAGTTAACTTCCGGCGAGTCGCTTAGGTATCGCTGGAACGATAAAATTGCTAAGTACCGCGCCGTGTCGGTTAGCCGGTTCGCGGTAAGAGTAAACTTTTTTCCTATCGTTCCTAGATGATTTTAAACGTTATATTCGTGGTAAACTGTGCATACGAAACCGTGTGTCGTGACGCCAGTTCTCTCGGACGCGTATTTACCGAGTTATAAGCGAGTTAACTTCCGGCGAGTCACTTAGGTATCGTTGGAACGATAGATTGCTAAGTACCGCGCCGTGTCGGTTAGCCGGTTCGCGGTAAGAGTAAACTTTTTTCCTATCGTTCCTAGATGATTTTAAACGTTATATTCGTGGTAAACTGTGCATACGAAACCATGTGTCGTGACGCCAGTTCTCTCGGACGCGTATTTACCGAGTTATAAGCGAGTTAACTTCCGGCGAGTCGCTTAGGTATCGCTGGAACGATAAAATTGCTAAGTACCGCGCCGTGTCGGTTAGCCGGTACGCGGTAAGAGTAAACTTTTTTCCTATCGTTCCTAGATGATTTTAAACGTTATATTCGTGGTAAACTGTGCATACGAAACCATGTGTCGTGACGCCAGTTCTCTCGGACGCGTATTTACCGAGTTATAAGCGAGTTAACTTCCGGCGAGTCGCTTAGGTATCGCTGGAACGATAAAATTGCTAAGTACCGCGCCGTGTCGGTTAGCCGGTTCGCGGTAAGAGTAAACTTTTTTCCTATCGTTCCTAGATGATTTTAAACGTTATATTCGTGGTAAACTGTGCATACGAAACCGTGTGTCGTGACGCCAGTTCTCTCGGACGCGTATTTACCGAGTTATAAGCGAGTTAACTTCCGGCGAGTCACTTAGGTATCGTTGGAACGATAGATTGCTAAGTACCGCGCCGTGTCGGTTAGCCGGTTCGCGGTAAGAGTAAACTTTTTTCCTATCGTTCCTAGATGATTTTAAACGTTATATTCGTGGTAAACTGTGCATACGAAACCATGTGTCGTGACGCCAGTTCTCTCGGACGCGTATTTACCGAGTTATAAGCGAGTTAACTTCCGGCGAGTCGCTTAGGTATCGCTGGAACCATAAAATTGCTAAGTACCGCGCCGTGTCGGTTAGCCGGTTCGCGGTAAGAGTAAACTTTTTTCCTATCGTTCCTAGATGATTTTAAACGTTATATTCGTGGTAAACTGTGCATACGAAACCGTGTGTCGTGACGCCAGTTCTCTCGGACGCGTATTTACCGAGTTATAAGCGAGTTAACTTCCGGCGAGTCGCTTAGGTATCGCTGGAACGATAAAATTGCTAAGTACCGCGCCGTGTCGGTTAGACGGTTCGCGGTAAGAGTAAACTTTTTTCCTATCGTTCCTAGATGATTTTAAACGTTATATTCGTGGTAAACTGTGCATACGAAACCATGTGTCGTGACGCCAGTTCTCTCGGACGCGTATTTACCGAGTTATAAGCGAGTTAACTTCCGGCGAGTCGCTTAGGTATCGCTGGAACGATAAAATTGCTAAGTACCGCGCCGTGTCGGTTAGCCGGTTCGCGGTAAGAGTAAACTTTTTTCCTATCGTTCCTAGATGATTTTAAACGTTATATTCGTGGTAAACTGTGCATACGAAACCGTGTGTCGTGACGCCAGTTCTCTCGGACGCGTATTTACCGAGTTATAAGCGAGTTAACTTCCGGCGAGTCGCTTAGGTATCGCTGGAACGATAAAATTGCTAAGTACCGCGCCGTGTCGGTTAGCCGGTTCGCGGTAAGAGTAAACTTTTTTCCTATCGTTCCTAGATGATTTTAAACGTTATATTCGTGGTAAACTGTGCATACGAAACCGTGTGTCGTGACGCCAGTTCTCTCGGACGCGTATTTACCGAGTTATAAGCGAGTTAACTTCCGGCGTGTCGCTTAGGTATCGCTGGAACGATAAAATTGCTGAGTACCGCGCCGTGTCGGTTAGCCGGTTCGCGGTAAGAGTAAACTTTTTTCCTATCGTTCCTAGATGATTTTAAACGTTATATTCGTGGTAAACTGTGCATACGAAACCATGTGTCGTGACGCCAGTTCTCTCGGACGCGTATTTACCGAGTTATAAGCGAGTTAACTTCCGGCGAGTCGCTTAGGTATCGCTGGAACGATAAAATTGCTAAGTACCGCGCCGTGTCGGTTAGCCGGTTCGCGGTAAGAGTAAACTTTTTTCCTATCGTTCCTAGATGATTTTAAACGTTATATTCGTGGTAAACTGTGCATACGAAACCGTGTGTCGTGACGCCAGTTCTCTCGGACGCGTATTTACCGAGTTATAAGCGAGTTAACTTCCGGCGAGTCGCTTAGGTATCGCTGGAACGATAAAATTGCTAAGTACCGCGCCGTGTCGGTTAGCCGGTTCGCGGTAAGAGTAAACTTTTTTCCTATCGTTCCTAGATGATTTTAAACGTTATATTCGTGGTAAACTGTGCATACGAAACCATGTGTCGTGACGCCAGTTCTCTCGGACGCGTATTTACCGAGTTATAAGCGAGTTAACTTCCGGCGTGTCGCTTAGGTATCGCTGGAACGATAAAATTGCTAAGTACCGCGCCGTGTCGGTTAGCCGGTTCGCGGTAAGAGTAAACTTTTTTCCTTTCGTTCCTAGATGATTTTAAACGTTATATTCGTGGTAAACTGTGCATACGAAACCGTGTGTCGTGACGCCAGTTCTCTCGGACGCGTATTTACCGAGTTATAAGCTAGTTAACTTCCGGCGAGTCGCTTAGGTATCGCTGGAACGATAAAATTGCTAAGTACCGCGCCGTGTCGGTTAGCCGGTTCGCGGTAAGAGTAAACTTTTTTCCTATCGTTCCTAGATGATTTTAAACGTTATATTCGTGGTAAACTGTGCATACGAAACCGTGTGTCGTGACGCCAGTTCTCTCGGACGCGTATTTACCGAGTTATAAGCGAGTTAACTTCCGGCGAGTCGCTTAGGTATCGCTGGAACGATAAAATTGCTAAGTACCGCGCCGTGTCGGTTAGCCGGTTCGCGGTAAGAGTAAACTTTTTTCCTATCGTTCCTAGATGATTTTAAACGTTATATTCGTGGTAAACTGTGCATACGAAACCATGTGTCGTGACGCCAGTTCTCTCGGACGCGTATTTACCGAGTTATAAGCGAGTTAACTTCCGGCGAGTCGCTTAGGTATCGCTGGAACGATAAAATTGCTAAGTACCGCGCCGTGTCGGTTAGCCGGTTCGCGGTAAGAGTAAACTTTTTTCCTATCGTTCCTAGATGATTTTAAACGTTATATTCGTGGTAAACTGTGCATACGAAACCGTGTGTCGTGACGCCAGTTCTCTCGGACGCGTATTTACCGAGTTATAAGCGAGTTAACTTCCGGCGAGTCGCTTCGGTATCGCTGGAACGATAAAATTGCTAAGTACCGCGCCGTGTCGGTTAGCCGGTTCGCGGTAAGAGTAAACTTTTTTCCTATCGTTCCTAGATGATTTTAAACGTTATATTCGTGGTAAACTGTGCATACGAAACCATGTGTCGTGACGCCAGTTCTCTCGGACGCGTATTTACCGAGTTATAAGCGAGTTAACTTCCGGCGAGTCGCTTAGGTATCGCTGGAACGATAAAATTGCTAAGTACCGCGCCGTGTCGGTTAGCCGGTTCGCGGTAAGAGTAAACTTTTTTCCTATCGTTCCTAGATGATTTTAAACGTTATATTCGTGGTAAACTGTGCATACGAAACCGTGTGTCGTGACGCCAGTTCTCTCGGACGCGTATTTACCGAGTTATAAGCGAGTTAACTTCCGGCGAGTCACTTAGGTATCGTTGGAACGATAGATTGCTAAGTACCGCGCCGTGTCGGTTAGCCGGTTCGCGGTAAGAGTAAACTTTTTTCCTATCGTTCCTAGATGATTTTAAACGTTATATTCGTGGTAAACTGTGCATACGAAACCATGTGTCGTGACGCCAGTTCTCTCGGACGCGTATTTACCGAGTTATAAGCGAGTTAACTTCCGGCGAGTCGCTTAGGTATCGCTGGAACGATAAAATTGCTAAGTACCGCGCCGTGTCGGTTAGCCGGTACGCGGTAAGAGTAAACTTTTTTCCTATCGTTCCTAGATGATTTTAAACGTTATATTCGTGGTAAACTGTGCATACGAAACCATGTGTCGTGACGCCAGTTCTCTCGGACGCGTATTTACCGAGTTATAAGCGAGTTAACTTCCGGCGAGTCGCTTAGGTATCGCTGGAACGATAAAATTGCTAAGTACCGCGCCGTGTCGGTTAGCCGGTTCGCGGTAAGAGTAAACTTTTTTCCTATCGTTCCTAGATGATTTTAAACGTTATATTCGTGGTAAACTGTGCATACGAAACCGTGTGTCGTGACGCCAGTTCTCTCGGACGCGTATTTACCGAGTTATAAGCGAGTTAACTTCCGGCGAGTCGCTTAGGTATCGCTGGAACGATAAAATTGCTAAGTACCGCGCCGTGTCGGTTAGCCGGTTCGCGGTAAGAGTAAACTTTTTTCCTATCGTTCCTAGATGATTTTAAACGTTATATTCGTGGTAAACTGTGCATACGAAAACGTGTGTCGTGACGCCAGTTCTCTCGGACGCGTATTTACCGAGTTATAAGCGAGTTAACTTCCGGCGAGTCACTTAGGTATCGTTGGAACGATAAATTGCTAAGTACCGCGCCGTGTCGGTTAGCCGGTTCGCGGTAAGAGTAAACTTTTTTCCTATCGTTCCTAGATGATTTTAAACGTTATATTCGTGGTAAACTGTGCATACGAAACCATGTGTCGTGACGCCAGTTCTCTCGGACGCGTATTTACCGAGTTATAAGCGAGTTAACTTCCGGCGAGTCGCTTAGGTATCGCTGGAACGATAAAATTGCTAAGTACCGCGCCGTGTCGGTTAGCCGGTTCGCGGTAAGAGTAAACTTTTTTCCTATCGTTCCTAGATGATTTTAAACGTTATATTCGTGGTAAACTGTGCATACGAAACCGTGTGTCGTGACGCCAGTTCTCTCGGACGCGTATTTACCGAGTTATAAGCGAGTTAACTTCCGGCGAGTCGCTTAGGTATCGCTGGATCGATAAAATTGCTAAGTACCGCGCCGTGTCGGTTAGCCGGTTCGCGGTAAGAGTAAACTTTTTTCCTATCGTTCCTAGATGATTTTAAACGTTATATTCGTGGTAAACTGTGCATACGAAACCGTGTGTCGTGACGCCAGTTCTCTCGGACGCGTATTTACCGAGTTATAAGCGAGTTAACTTCCGGCGAGTCACTTAGGTATCGTTGGAACGATAGATTGCTAAGTACCGCGCCGTGTCGGTTAGCCGGTTCGCGGTAAGAGTAAACTTTTTTCCTATCGTTCCTAGATGATTTTAAACGTTATATTCGTGGTAAACTGTGCATACGAAACCATGTGTCGTGACGCCAGTTCTCTCGGACGCGTATTTACCGAGTTATAAGCGAGTTAACTTCCGGCGAGTCGCTTAGGTATCGCTGGAACGATAAAATTGCTAAGTACCGCGCCGTGTCGGTTAGCCGGTTCGCGGTAAGAGTAAACTTTTTTCCTATCGTTCCTAGATGATTTTAAACGTTATATTCGTGGTAAACTGTGCATACGAAACCGTGTGTCGTGACGCCAGTTCTCTCGGACGCGTATTTACCGAGTTATAAGCGAGTTAACTTCCGGCGAGTCGCTTAGGTATCGCTGGAACGATAAAATTGCTAAGTACCGCGCCGTGTCGGTTAGCCGGTTCGCGGTAAGAGTAAACTTTTTTCCTATCGTTCCTAGATGATTTTAAACGTTATATTCGTGGTAAACTGTGCATACGAAACCATGTGTCGTGACGCCAGTTCTCTCGGACGCGTATTTACCGAGTTATAAGCGAGTTAACTTCCGGCGAGTCGCTTAGGTATCGCTGGAACGATAAAATTGCTAAGTACCGCGCCGTGTCGGTTAGCCGGTTCGCGGTAAGAGTAAACTTTTTTCCTATCGTTCCTAGATGATTTTAAACGTTATATTCGTGGTAAACTGTGCATACGAAACCGTGTGTCGTGACGACAGTTCTCTCGGACGCGTATTTACCGAGTTATAAGCGAGTTAACTTCCGGCGAGTCGCTTAGGTATCGCTGGAACGATAAAATTGCTAAGTACCGCGCCGTGTCGGTTAGCCGGTTCGCGGTAAGAGTAAACTTTTTTCCTATCGTTCCTAGATGATTTTAAACGTTATATTCGTGGTAAACTGTGCATACGAAACCGTGTGTCGTGACGCCAGTTCTCTCGGACGCGTATTTACCGAGTTATAAGCGAGTTAACTTCCGGCGAGTCGCTTAGGTATCGCTGGAACGATAAAATTGCTAAGTACCGCGCCGTGTCGGTTAGCCGGTTCGCGGTAAGAGTAAACTTTTTTCCTATCGTTCCTAGATGATTTTAAACGTTATATTCGTGGTAAACTGTGCATACGAAACCGTGTGTCGTGACGCCAGTTCTCTCGGACGCGTATTTACCGAGTTATAAGCGAGTTAACTTCCGGCGAGTCACTTAGGTATCGTTGGAACGATAGATTGCTAAGTACCGCGCCGTGTCGGTTAGCCGGTTCGCGGTAAGAGTAAACTTTTTTCCTATCGTTCCTAGATGATTTTAAACGTTATATTCGTGGTAAACTGTGCATACGAAACCATGTGTCGTGACGCCAGTTCTCTCGGACGCGTATTTACCGAGTTATAAGCGAGTTAACTTCCGGCGAGTCGCTTAGGTATCGCTGGAACGATAAAATTGCTAAGTACCGCGCCGTGTCGGTTAGCCGGTTCGCGGTAAGAGTAAACTTTTTTCCTATCGTTCCTAGATGATTTTAAACGTTATATTCGTGGTAAACTGTGCATACGAAACCGTGTGTCGTGACGCCAGTTCTCTCGGACGCGTATTTACCGAGTTATAAGCGAGTTAACTTCCGGCGAGTCGCTTAGGTATCGCTGGAACGCTAAAATTGCTAAGTACCGCGCCGTGTCGGTTAGCCGGTTCGCGGTAAGAGTAAACTTTTTTCCTATCGTTCCTAGATGATTTTAAACGTTATATTCGTGGTAAACTGTGCATACGAAACCATGTGTCGTGACGCCAGTTCTCTCGGACGCGTATTTACCGAGTTATAAGCGAGTTAACTTCCGGCGAGTCGCTTAGGTATCGCTGGAACGATAAAATTGCTAAGTACCGCGCCGTGTCGGTTAGCCGGTTCGCGGTAAGAGTAAACTTTTTTCCTATCGTTCCTAGATGATTTTAAACGTTATATTCGTGGTAAACTGTGCATACGAAACCATGTGTCGTGACGCCAGTTCTCTCGGACGCGTATTTACCGAGTTATAAGCGAGTTAACTTCCGGCGAGTCGCTTAGGTATCGCTGGAACGATAAAATTGCTAAGTACCGCGCCGTGTCGGTTAGCCGGTTCGCGGTAAGAGTAAACTTTTTTCCTATCGTTCCTAGATGATTTTAAACGTTATATTCGTGGTAAACTGTGCATACGAAACCGTGTGTCGTGACGCCAGTTCTCTCGGACGCGTATTTACCGAGTTATAAGCGAGTTAACTTCCGGCGAGTCGCTTAGGTATCGCTGGAACGATAAAATTGCTAAGTACCGCGCCGTGTCGGTTAGCCGGTTCGCGGTAAGAGTAAACTTTTTTCCTATCGTTCCTAGATGATTTTAAACGTTATATTCGTGGTAAACTGTGCATACGAAACCATGTGTCGTGACGCCAGTTCTCTCGGACGCGTATTTACCGAGTTATAAGCGAGTTAACTTCCGGCGAGTCGCTTAGGTATCGCTGGAACGATAAAATTGCTAAGTACCGCGCCGTGTCGGTTAGCCGGTTCGCGGTAAGAGTAAATTTTTTTCCTATCGTTCCTAGATGATTTTAAACGTTATATTCGTGGTAAACTGTGCATACGAAACCGTGTGTCGTGACGCCAGTTCTCTCGGACGCGTATTTACCGAGTTATAAGCGAGTTAACTTCCGGCGAGTCGCTTAGGTATCGCTGGAACGATAAAATTGCTAAGTACCGCGCCGTGTCGGTTAGCCGGTTCGCGGTAAGAGTAAACTTTTTTCCTATCGTTCCTAGATGATTTTAAACGTTATATTCGTGGTAAACTGTGCATACGAAACCGTGTGTCGTGACGCCAGTTCTCTCGGACGCGTATTTACCGAGTTATAAGCGAGTTAACTTCCGGCGAGTCACTTAGGTATCGTTGGAACGATAGATTGCTAAGTACCGCGCCGTGTCGGTTAGCCGGTTCGCGGTAAGAGTAAACTTTTTTCCTATCGTTCCTAGATGATTTTAAACGTTATATTCGTGGTAAACTGTGCATACGAAACCATGTGTCGTGACGCCAGTTCTCTCGGACGCGTATTTACCGAGTTATAAGCGAGTTAACTTCCGGCGAGTCGCTTAGGTATCGCTGGAACGATAAAATTGCTAAGTACCGCGCCGTGTCGGTTAGCCGGTTCGCGGTAAGAGTAAACTTTTTTCCTATCGTTCCTAGATGATTTTAAACGTTATATTCGTGGTAAACTGTGCATACGAAACCGTGTGTCGTGACGCCAGTTCTCTCGGACGCGTATTTACCGAGTTATAAGCGAGTTAACTTCCGGCGAGTCGCTTAGGTATCGCTGGAACGATAAAATTGCTAAGTACCGCGCCGTGTCGGTTAGCCGGTTCGCGGTAAGAGTAAACTTTTTTCTTATCGTTCCTAGATGATTTTAAACGTTATATTCGTGGTAAACTGTGCATACGAAACCATGTGTCGTGACGCCAGTTCTCTCGGACGCGTATTTACCGAGTTATAAGCGAGTTAACTTCCGGCGAGTCGCTTAGGTATCGCTGGAACGATAAAATTGCTAAGTACCGCGCCGTGTCGGTTAGCCGGTTCGCGGTAAGAGTAAACTTTTTTCCTATCGTTCCTAGATGATTTTAAACGTTTGATTCGTGGTAAACTGTGCATACGAAACCGTGTGTCGTGACGCCAGTTCTCTCGGACGCGTATTTACCGAGTTATAAGCGAGTTAACTTTCGGCGAGTCGCTTAGGTATCGCTGGAACGATAAAATTGCTAAGTACCGCGCCGTGTCGGTTAGCCGGTTCGCGGTAAGAGTAAACTTTTTTCCTATCGTTCCTAGATGATTTTAAACGTTATATTCGTGGTAAACTGTGCATACGAAACCATGTGTCGTGACGCCAGTTCTCTCGGACGCGTATTTACCGAGTTATAAGCGAGTTAACTTCCGGCGAGTCGCTTAGGTATCGCTGGAACGATAAAATTGCTAAGTACCGCGCCGTGTCGGTTAGCCGGTTCGCGGTAAGAGTAAACTTTTTTCCTATCGTTCCTAGATGATTTTAAACGTTATATTCGTGGTAAACTGTGCATACGAAACCGTGTGTCGTGACGCCAGTTCTCTCGGACGCGTATTTACCGAGTTATAAGCGAGTTAACTTCCGGCGAGTCGCTTAGGTATCGCTGGAACGATAAAATTGCTAAGTACCGCGCCGTGTCGGTTAGCCGGTTCGCGGTAAGAGTAAACTTTTTTCCTATCGTTCCTAGATGATTTTAAACGTTATATTCGTGGTAAACTGTGCATACGGAACCATGTGTCGTGACGCCAGTTCTCTCGGACGCGTATTTACCGAGTTATAAGCGAGTTAACTTCCGGCGAGTCGCTTAGGTATCGCTGGAACGATAAAATTGCTAAGTACCGCGCCGTGTCGGTTAGCCGGTTCGCGGTAAGAGTAAACTTTTTTCCTATCGTTCCTAGATGATTTTAAACGTTATATTCGTGGTAAACTGTGCATACGAAACCATGTGTCGTGACGCCAGTTCTCTCGGACGCGTATTTACCGAGTTATAAGCGAGTTAACTTCCGGCGAGTCGCTTAGGTATCGCTGGAACGATAAAATTGCTAAGTACCGCGCCGTGTCGGTTAGCCGGTTCGCGGTAAGAGTAAACTTTTTTCCTATCGTTCCTAGATGATTTTAAACGTTATATTCGTGGTAAACTGTGCATACGAAACCGTGTGTCGTGACGCCAGTTCTCTCGGACGCGTATTTACCGAGTTATAAGCGAGTTAACTTCCGGCGAGTCGCTTAGGTATCGCTGGAACGATAAAATTGCTAAGTACCGCGCCGTGTCGGTTAGCCGGTTCGCGGTAAGAGTAAACTTTTTTCCTATCGTTCCTAGATGATTTTAAACGTTATATTCGTGGTAAACTGTGCATACGAAACCATGTGTCGTGACGCCAGTTCTCTCGGACGCGTATTTACCGAGTTATAAGCGAGTTAACTTCCGGCGAGTCGCTTAGGTATCGCTGGAACGATAAAATTGCTAAGTACCGCGCCGTGTCGGTTAGCCGGTTCGCGGTAAGAGTAAATTTTTTTCCTATCGTTCCTAGATGATTTTAAACGTTATATTCGTGGTAAACTGTGCATACGAAACCGTGTGTCGTGACGCCAGTTCTCTCGGACGCGTATTTACCGAGTTATAAGCGAGTTAACTTCCGGCGAGTCGCTTAGGTATCGCTGGAACGATAAAATTGCTAAGTACCGCGCCGTGTCGGTTAGACGGTTCGCGGTAAGAGTAAACTTTTTTCCTATCGTTCCTAGATGATTTTAAACGTTATATTCGTGGTAAACTGTGCATACGAAACCGTGTGTCGTGACGCCAGTTCTCTCGGACGCGTATTTACCGAGTTATAAGCGAGTTAACTTCCGGCGAGTCACTTAGGTATCGTTGGAACGATAGATTGCTAAGTACCGCGCCGTGTCGGTTAGCCGGTTCGCGGTAAGAGTAAACTTTTTTCCTATCGTTCCTAGATGATTTTAAACGTTATATTCGTGGTAAACTGTGCATACGAAACCATGTGTCGTGACGCCAGTTCTCTCGGACGCGTATTTACCGAGTTATAAGCGAGTTAACTTCCGGCGAGTCGCTTAGGTATCGCTGGAACGATAAAATTGCTAAGTACCGCGCCGTGTCGGTTAGCCGGTTCGCGGTAAGAGTAAACTTTTTTCCTATCGTTCCTAGATGATTTTAAACGTTATATTCGTGGTAAACTGTGCATACGAAACCGTGTGTCGTGACGCCAGTTCTCTCGGACGCGTATTTACCGAGTTATAAGCGAGTTAACTTCCGGCGAGTCGCTTAGGTATCGCTGGAACGATAAAATTGCTAAGTACCGCGCCGTGTCGGTTAGCCGGTTCGCGGTAAGAGTAAACTTTTTTCCTATCGTTCCTAGATGATTTTAAACGTTATATTCGTGGTAAACTGTGCATACGAAACCATGTGTCGTGACGCCAGTTCTCTCGGACGCGTATTTACCGAGTTATAAGCGAGTTAACTTCCGGCGAGTCGCTTAGGTATCGCTGGAACGATAAAATTGCTAAGTACCGCGCCGTGTCGGTTAGCCGGGTCGCGGTAAGAGTAAACTTTTTTCCTATCGTTCCTAGATGATTTTAAACGTTTGATTCGTGGTAAACTGTGCATACGAAACCGTGTGTCGTGACGCCAGTTCTCTCGGACGCGTATTTACCGAGTTATAAGCGAGTTAACTTTCGGCGAGTCGCTTAGGTATCGCTGGAACGATAAAATTGCTAAGTACCGCGCCGTGTCGGTTAGCCGGTTCGCGGTAAGAGTAAACTTTTTTCCTATCGTTCCAAGATGATTTTAAACGTTATATTCGTGGTAAACTGTGCATACGAAACCATGTGTCGTGACGCCAGTTCTCTCGGACGCGTATTTACCGAGTTATAAGCGAGTTAACTTCCGGCGAGTCGCTTAGGTATCGCTGGAACGATAAAATTGCTAAGTACCGCGCCGTGTCGGTTAGCCGGTTCGCGGTAAGAGTAAACTTTTTTCCTATCGTTCCTAGATGATTTTAAACGTTATATTCGTGGTAAACTGTGCATACGAAACCGTGTGTCGTGACGCCAGTTCTCTCGGACGCGTATTTACCGAGTTATAAGCGAGTTAACTTCCGGCGAGTCGCTTAGGTATCGCTGGAACGATAAAATTGCTAAGTACCGCGCCGTGTCGGTTAGCCGGTTCGCGGTAAGAGTAAACTTTTTTCCTATCGTTCCTAGATGATTTTAAACGTTATATTCGTGGTAAACTGTGCATACGAAACCATGTGTCGTGACGCCAGTTCTCTCGGACGCGTATTTACCGAGTTATAAGCGAGTTAACTTCCGGCGAGTCGCTTAGGTATCGCTGGAACGATAAAATTGCTAAGTACCGCGCCGTGTCGGTTAGCCGGTTCGCGGTAAGAGTAAACTTTTTTCCTATCGTTCCTAGATGATTTTAAACGTTATATTCGTGGTAAACTGTGCATACGAAACCATGTGTCGTGACGCCAGTTCTCTCGGACGCGTATTTACCGAGTTATAAGCGAGTTAACTTCCGGCGAGTCGCTTAGGTATCGCTGGAACGATAAAATTGCTAAGTACCGCGCCGTGTCGGTTAGCCGGTTCGCGGTAAGAGTAAACTTTTTTCCTATCGTTCCTAGATGATTTTAAACGTTATATTCGTGGTAAACTGTGCATACGAAACCGTGTGTCGTGACGCCAGTTCTCTCGGACGCGTATTTACCGAGTTATAAGCGAGTTAACTTCCGGCGAGTCGCTTAGGTATCGCTGGAACGATAAAATTGCTAAGTACCGCGCCGTGTCGGTTAGCCGGTTCGCGGTAAGAGTAAACTTTTTTCCTATCGTTCCTAGATGATTTTAAACGTTATATTCGTGGTAAACTGTGCATACGAAACCGTGTGTCGTGACGCCAGTTCTCTCGGACGCGTATTTACCGAGTTATAAGCGAGTTAACTTCCGGCGAGTCGCTTAGGTATCGCTGGAACGATAAAATTGCTGAGTACCGCGCCGTGTCGGTTAGCCGGTTCGCGGTAAGAGTAAACTTTTTTCCTATCGTTCCTAGATGATTTTAAACGTTATATTCGTGGTAAACTGTGCATACGAAACCGTGTGTCGTGACGCCAGTTCTCTCGGACGCGTATTTACCGAGTTATAAGCGAGTTAACTTCCGGCGAGTCACTTAGGTATCGTTGGAACGATAGATTGCTAAGTACCGCGCCGTGTCGGTTAGCCGGTTCGCGGTAAGAGTAAACTTTTTTCCTATCGTTCCTAGATCATTTTAAACGTTATATTCGTGGTAAACTGTGCATACGAAACCATGTGTCGTGACGCCAGTTCTCTCGGACGCGTATTTACCGAGTTATAAGCGAGTTAACTTCCGGCGAGTCGCTTAGGTATCGCTGGAACGATAAAATTGCTAAGTACCGCGCCGTGTCGGTTAGCCGGTACGCGGTAAGAGTAAACTTTTTTCCTATCGTTCCTAGATGATTTTAAACGTTATATTCGTGGTAAACTGTGCATACGAAACCATGTGTCGTGACGCCAGTTCTCTCGGACGCGTATTTACCGAGTTATAAGCGAGTTAACTTCCGGCGAGTCGCTTAGGTATCGCTGGAACGATAAAATTGCTAAGTACCGCGCCGTGTCGGTTAGCCGGTTCGCGGTAAGAGTAAACTTTTTTCCTATCGTTCCTAGATGATTTTAAACGTTATATTCGTGGTAAACTGTGCATACGAAACCGTGTGTCGTGACGCCAGTTCTCTCGGACGCGTATTTACCGAGTTATAAGCGAGTTAACTTCCGGCGAGTCACTTAGGTATCGTTGGAACGATAGATTGCTAAGTACCGCGCCGTGTCGGTTAGCCGGTTCGCGGTAAGAGTAAACTTTTTTCCTATCGTTCCTAGATGATTTTAAACGTTATATTCGTGGTAAACTGTGCATACGAAACCATGTGTCGTGACGCCAGTTCTCTCGGACGCGTATTTACCGAGTTATAAGCGAGTTAACTTCCGGCGAGTCGCTTAGGTATCGCTGGAACGATAAAATTGCTAAGTACCGCGCCGTGTCGGTTAGCCGGTTCGCGGTAAGAGTAAACTTTTTTCCTATCGTTCCTAGATGATTTTAAACGTTATATTCGTGGTAAACTGTGCATACGAAACCATGTGTCGTGACGCCAGTTCTCTCGGACGCGTATTTACCGAGTTATAAGCGAGTTAACTTCCGGCGAGTCGCTTAGGTATCGCTGGAACGATAAAATTGCTAAGTACCGCGCCGTGTCGGTTAGCCGGTTCGCGGTAAGAGTAAACTTTTTTCCTATCGTTCCTAGATGATTTTAAACGTTATATTCGTGGTAAACTGTGCATACGAAACCGTGTGTCGTGACGCCAGTTCTCTCGGACGCGTATTTACCGAGTTATAAGCGAGTTAACTTCCGGCGAGTCGCTTAGGTATCGCTGGAACGATAAAATTGCTAAGTACCGCGCCGTGTCGGTTAGCCGGTTCGCGGTAAGAGTAAACTTTTTTCCTATCGTTCCTAGATGATTTTAAACGTTATATTCGTGGTAAACTGTGCATACGAAACCGTGTGTCGTGACGCCAGTTCTCTCGGACGCGTATTTACCGAGTTATAAGCGAGTTAACTTCCGGCGAGTCACTTAGGTATCGTTGGAACGATAGATTGCTAAGTACCGCGCCGTGTCGGTTAGCCGGTTCGCGGTAAGAGTAAACTTTTTTCCTATCGTTCCTAGATGATTTTAAACGTTATATTCGTGGTAAACTGTGCATACGAAACCATGTGTCGTGACGCCAGTTCTCTCGGACGCGTATTTACCGAGTTATAAGCGAGTTAACTTCCGGCGAGTCGCTTAGGTATCGCTGGAACGATAAAATTGCTAAGTACCGCGCCGTGTCGGTTAGCCGGTTCGCGGTAAGAGTAAACTTTTTTCCTATCGTTCCTAGATGATTTTAAACGTTATATTCGTGGTAAACTGTGCATACGAAACCGTGTGTCGTGACGCCAGTTCTCTCGGACGCGTATTTACCGAGTTATAAGCGAGTTAACTTCCGGCGAGTCGCTTAGGTATCGCTGGAACGATAAAATTGCTAAGTACCGCGCCGTGTCGGTTAGCCGGTTCGCGGTAAGAGTAAACTTTTTTCCTATCGTTCCTAGATGATTTTAAACGTTATATTCGTGGTAAACTGTGCATACGAAACCGTGTGTCGTGACGCCAGTTCTCTCGGACGCGTATTTACCGAGTTATAAGCGAGTTAACTTCCGGCGAGTCGCTTAGGTATCGCTGGAACGATAAAATTGCTAATGTACCGCGCCGTGTCGGTTAGCCGGTTCGCGGTAAGAGTAAACTTTTTTCCTATCGTTCCTAGATGATTTTAAACGGTATATTCGTGGTAAACTGTGCATACGAAACCGTGTGTCGTGACGCCAGTTCTCTCGGACGCGTATTTACCGAGTTATAAGCGAGTTAACTTCCGGCGAGTCGCTTAGGTATCGCTGGAACGATAAAATTGCTAAGTACCGCGCCGTGTCGGTTAGCCGGTTCGCGGTAAGAGTAAACTTTTTTCCTATCGTTCCTAGATGATTTTAATCGTTATATTCGTGGTAAACTGTGCATACGAAACCATGTGTCGTGACGCCAGTTCTCTCGGACGCGTATTTACCGAGTTATAAGCGAGTTAACTTCCGGCGAGTCGCTTAGGTATCGCTGGAACGATAAAATTGCTAAGTACCGCGCCGTGTCGGTTAGCCGGTTCGCGGTAAGAGTAAACTTTTTTCCTATCGTTCCTAGATGATTTTAAACGTTATATTCGTGGTAAACTGTGCATACGAAACCGTGTGTCGTGACGCCAGTTCTCTCGGACGCGTATTTACCGAGTTATAAGCGAGTTAACTTCCGGCGAGTCGCTTAGGTATCGTTGGAACGATAGATTGCTAAGTACCGCGCCGTGTCGGTTAGCCGGTTCGCGGTAAGAGTAAACTTTTTTCCTATCGTTCCTAGATGATTTTAAACGTTATATTCGTGGTAAACTGTGCATACGAAACCATGTGTCGTGACGCCAGTTCTCTCGGACGCGTATTTACCGAGTTATAAGCGAGTTAACTTCCGGCGTGTCGCTTAGGTATCGCTGGAACGATAAAATTGCTAAGTACCGCGCCGTGTCGGTTAGCCGGTTCGCGGTAAGAGTAAACTTTTTTCCTATCGTTCCTAGATGATTTTAAACGTTATATTCGTGGTAAACTGTGCATACGAAACCGTGTGTCGTGACGCCAGTTCTCTCGGACGCGTATTTACCGAGTTATAAGCGAGTTAACTTCCGGCGAGTCGCTTAGGTATCGCTGGAACGATAAAATTGCTAAGTACCGCGCCGTGTCGGTTAGCCGGTTCGCGGTAAGAGTAAACTTTTTTCCTATCGTTCCTAGATGATTTTAAACGTTATATTCGTGGTAAACTGTGCATACGAAACCATGTGTCGTGACGCCAGTTCTCTCGGACGCGTATTTACCGAGTTATAAGCGAGTTAACTTCCGGCGAGTCGCTTAGGTATCGCTGGAACGATAAAATTGCTAAGTACCGCGCCGTGTCGGTTAGCCGGTTCGCGGTAAGAGTAAACTTTTTTCCTATCGTTCCTAGATGATTTTAAACGTTATATTCGTGGTAAACTGTGCATACGAAACCGTGTGTCGTGACGCCAGTTCTCTCGGACGCGTATTTACCGAGTTATAAGCGAGTTAACTTCCGGCGAGTCGCTTAGGTATCGCTGGAACGATAAAATTGCTAAGTACCGCGCCGTGTCGGTTAGCCGGTTCGCGGTAAGAGTAAACTTTTTTCCTATCGTTCCTAGATGATTTTAAACGTTATATTCGTGGTAAACTGTGCATACGAAACCATGTGTCGTGTCGCCAGTTCTCTCGGACGCGTATTTACCGAGTTATAAGCGAGTTAACTTCCGGCGTGTCGCTTAGGTATCGCTGGAACGATAAAATTGCTAAGTACCGCGCCGTGTCGGTTAGCCGGTTCGCGGTAAGAGTAAACTTTTTTCCTATCGTTCCTAGATGATTTTAAACGTTATATTCGTGGTAAACTGTGCATACGAAACCATGTGTCGTGACGCCAGTTCTCTCGGACGCGTATTTACCGAGTTATAAGCGAGTTAACTTCCGGCGAGTCGCTTAGGTATCGCTGGAACGATAAAATTGCTAAGTACCGCGCCGTGTCGGTTAGCCGGTTCGCGGTAAGAGTAAACTTTTTTCCTTTCGTTCCTAGATGATTTTAAACGTTATATTCGTGGTAAACTGTGCATACGAAACCATGTGTCGTGACGCCAGTTCTCTCGGACGCGTATTTACCGAGTTATAAGCTAGTTAACTTCCGGCGAGTCGCTTAGGTATCGCTGGAACGATAAAATTGCTAAGTACCGCGCCGTGTCGGTTAGCCGGTTCGCGGTAAGAGTAAACTTTTTTCCTATCGTTCCTAGATGATTTTAAACGTTATATTCGTGGTAAACTGTGCATACGAAACCGTGTGTCGTGACGCCAGTTCTCTCGGACGCGTATTTACCGAGTTATAAGCGAGTTAACTTCCGGCGAGTCGCTTAGGTATCGCTGGAACGATAAAATTGCTAAGTACCGCGCCGTGTCGGTTAGCCGGTTCGCGGTAAGAGTAAACTTTTTTCCTATCGTTCCTAGATGATTTTAAACGTTATATTCGTGGTAAACTGTGCATACGAAACCATGTGTCGTGACGCCAGTTCTCTCGGACGCGTATTTACCGAGTTATAAGCGAGTTAACTTCCGGCGAGTCGCTTAGGTATCGCTGGAACGATAAAATTGCTAAGTACCGCGCCGTGTCGGTTAGCCGGTTCGCGGTAAGAGTAAACTTTTTTCCTATCGTTCCTAGATGATTTTAAACGTTATATTCGTGGTAAACTGTGCATACGAAACCGTGTGTCGTGACGCCAGTTCTCTCGGACGCGTATTTACCGAGTTATAAGCGAGTTAACTTCCGGCGAGTCGCTTAGGTATCGCTGGAACGATAAAATTGCTAAGTACCGCGCCGTGTCGGTTAGCCGGTTCGCGGTAAGAGTAAACTTTTTTCCTATCGTTCCTAGATGATTTTAAACGTTATATTCGTGGTAAACTGTGCATACGAAACCATGTGTCGTGACGCCAGTTCTCTCGGACGCGTATTTACCGAGTTATAAGCGAGTTAACTTCCGGCGTGTCGCTTAGGTATCGCTGGAACGATAAAATTGCTAAGTACCGCGCCGTGTCGGTTAGCCGGTTCGCGGTAAGAGTACACTTTTTTCCTATCGTTCCTAGATGATTTTAAACGTTATATTCGTGGTAAACTGTGCATACGAAACCGTGTGTCGTGACGCCAGTTCTCTCGGACGCGTATTTACCGAGTTATAAGCGAGTTAACTTCCGGCGAGTCGCTTAGGTATCGCTGGAACGATAAAATTGCTAAGTACCGCGCCGTGTCGGTTAGCCGGTTCGCGGTAAGAGTAAACTTTTTTCCTATCGTTCCTAGATGATTTTAAACGTTATATTCGTGGTAAACTGTGCATACGAAACCATGTGTCGTGACGCCAGTTCTCTCGGACGCGTATTTACCGAGTTATAAGCGAGTTAACTTCCGGCGAGTCGCTTAGGTATCGCTGGAACGATAAAATTGCTAAGTACCGCGCCGTGTCGGTTAGCCGGTTCGCGGTAAGAGTAAACTTTTTTCCTTTCGTTCCTAGATGATTTTAAACGTTATATTCGTGGTAAACTGTGCATACGAAACCGTGTGTCGTGACGCCAGTTCTCTCGGACGCGTATTTACCGAGTTATAAGCTAGTTAACTTCCGGCGAGTCGCTTAGGTATCGCTGGAACGATAAAATTGCTAAGTACCGCGCAGTGTCGGTTAGCCGGTTCGCGGTAAGAGTAAACTTTTTTCCTATCGTTCCTAGATGATTTTAAACGTTATATTCGTGGTAAACTGTGCATACGAAACCGTGTGTCGTGACGCCAGTTCTCTCGGACGCGTATTTACCGAGTTATAAGCGAGTTAACTTCCGGCGAGTCGCTTAGGTATCGCTGGAACGATAAAATTGCTAAGTACCGCGCCGTGTCGGTTAGCCGGTTCGCGGTAAGAGTAAACTTTTTTCCTATCGTTCCTAGATGATTTTAAACGTTATATTCGTGGTAAACTGTGCATACGAAACCATGTGTCGTGACGCCAGTTCTCTCGGACGCGTATTTACCGAGTTATAAGCGAGTTAACTTCCGGCGAGTCGCTTAGGTATCGCTGGAACGATAAAATTGCTAAGTACCGCGCCGTGTCGGTTAGCCGGTTCGCGGTAAGAGTAAACTTTTTTCCTATCGTTCCTAGATGATTTTAAACGTTATATTCGTGGTAAACTGTGCATACGAAACCGTGTGTCGTGACGCCAGTTCTCTCGGACGCGTATTTACCGAGTTATAAGCGAGTTAACTTCCGGCGAGTCGCTTAGGTATCGCTGGAACGATAAAATTGCTAAGTACCGCGCCGTGTCGGTTAGCCGGTTCGCGGTAAGAGTAAACTTTTTTCCTATCGTTCCTAGATGATTTTAAACGTTATATTCGTGGTAAACTGTGCATACGAAACCGTGTGTCGTGACGCCAGTTCTCTCGGACGCGTATTTACCGAGTTATAAGCGAGTTAACTTCCGGCGAGTCACTTAGGTATCGTTGGAACGATAGATTGCTAAGTACCGCGCCGTGTCGGTTAGCCGGTTCGCGGTAAGAGTAAACTTTTTTCCTATCGTTCCTAGATGATTTTAAACGTTATATTCGTGGTAAACTGTGCATACGAAACCATGTGTCGTGACGCCAGTTCTCTCGGACGCGTATTTACCGAGTTATAAGCGAGTTAACTTCCGGCGAGTCGCTTAGGTATCGCTGGAACGATAAAATTGCTAAGTACCGCGCCGTGTCGGTTAGCCGGTTCGCGGTAAGAGTAAACTTTTTTCCTATCGTTCCTAGATGATTTTAAACGTTATATTCGTGGTAAACTGTGCATACGAAACCGTGTGTCGTGACGCCAGTTCTCTCGGACGCGTATTTACCGAGTTATAAGCGAGTTAACTTCCGGCGAGTCACTTAGGTATCGTTGGAACGATAGATTGCTAAGTACCGCGCCGTGTCGGTTAGCCGGTTCGCGGTAAGAGTAAACTTTTTTCCTATCGTTCCTAGATGATTTTAAACGTTATATTCGTGGTAAACTGTGCATACGAAACCATGTGTCGTGACGCCAGTTCTCTCGGACGCGTATTTACCGAGTTATAAGCGAGTTAACTTCCGGCGAGTCGCTTAGGTATCGCTGGAACGATAAAATTGCTAAGTACCGCGCCGTGTCGGTTAGCCGGTACGCGGTAAGAGTAAACTTTTTTCCTATCGTTCCTAGATGATTTTAAACGTTATATTCGTGGTAAACTGTGCATACGAAACCGTGTGTCGTGACGCCAGTTCTCTCGGACGCGTATTTACCGAGTTTTAAGCGAGTTTACTTCCGGCGAGTCGCTTAGGTATCGCTGGAACGATAAAATTGCTAAGTACCGCGCCGTGTCGGTTAGCCGGTTCGCGGTAAGAGTAAACTTTTTTCCTATCGTTCCTAGATGATTTTAAACGTTATATTCGTGGTAAACTGTGCATACGAAACCGTGTGTCGTGACGCCAGTTCTCTCGGACGCGTATTTACCGAGTTATAAGCGAGTTAACTTCCGGCGAGTCACTTAGGTATCGTTGGAACGATAGATTGCTAAGTACCGCGCCGTGTCGGTTAGCCGGTTCGCGGTAAGAGTAAACTTTTTTCCTATCGTTCCTAGATGATTTTAAACGTTATATTCGTGGTAAACTGTGCATACGAAACCATGTGTCGTGACGCCAGTTCTCTCGGACGCGTATTTACCGAGTTATAAGCGAGTTAACTTCCGGCGAGTCGCTTAGGTATCGCTGGAACCATAAAATTGCTAAGTACCGCGCCGTGTCGGTTAGCCGGTTCGCGGTAAGAGTAAACTTTTTTCCTATCGTTCCTAGATGATTTTAAACGTTATATTCGTGGTAAACTGTGCATACGAAACCGTGTGTCGTGACGCCAGTTCTCTCGGACGCGTATTTACCGAGTTATAAGCGAGTTAACTTCCGGCGAGTCGCTTAGGTATCGCTGGAACGATAAAATTGCTAAGTACCGCGCCGTGTCGGTTAGCCGGTTCGCGGTAAGAGTAAACTTTTTTCCTATCGTTCCTAGATGATTTTAAACGTTATATTCGTGGTAAACTGTGCATACGAAACCATGTGTCGTGACGCCAGTTCTCTCGGACGCGTATTTACCGAGTTATAAGCGAGTTAACTTCCGGCGAGTCGCTTAGGTATCGCTGGAACGATAAAATTGCTAAGTACCGCGCCGTGTCGGTTAGCCGGTTCGCGGTAAGAGTAAACTTTTTTCCTATCGTTCCTAGATGATTTTAAACGTTATATTCGTGGTAAACTGTGCATACGAAACCGTGTGTCGTGACGCCAGTTCTCTCGGACGCGTATTTACCGAGTTATAAGCGAGTTAACTTCCGGCGAGTCGCTTAGGTATCGCTGGAACGATAAAATTGCTAAGTACCGCGCCGTGTCGGTTAGCCGGTTCGCGGTAAGAGTAAACTTTTTTCCTATCGTTCCTAGATGATTTTAAACGTTATATTCGTGGTAAACTGTGCATACGAAACCATGTGTCGTGACGCCAGTTCTCTCGGACGCGTATTTACCGAGTTATAAGCGAGTTAACTTCCGGCGTGTCGCTTAGGTATCGCTGGAACGATAAAATTGCTGAGTACCGCGCCGTGTCGGTTAGCCGGTTCGCGGTAAGAGTAAACTTTTTTCCTATCGTTCCTAGATGATTTTAAACGTTATATTCGTGGTAAACTGTGCATACGAAACCATGTGTCGTGACGCCAGTTCTCTCGGACGCGTATTTACCGAGTTATAAGCGAGTTAACTTCCGGCGAGTCGCTTAGGTATCGCTGGAACGATAAAATTGCTAAGTACCGCGCCGTGTCGGTTAGCCGGTTCGCGGTAAGAGTAAACTTTTTTCCTATCGTTCCTAGATGATTTTAAACGTTATATTCGTGGTAAACTGTGCATACGAAACCGTGTGTCGTGACGCCAGTTCTCTCGGACGCGTATTTACCGAGTTATAAGCGAGTTAACTTCCGGCGAGTCGCTTAGGTATCGCTGGAACGATAAAATTGCTAAGTACCGCGCCGTGTCGGTTAGCCGGTTCGCGGTAAGAGTAAACTTTTTTCCTATCGTTCCTAGATGATTTTAAACGTTATATTCGTGGTAAACTGTGCATACGAAACCATGTGTCGTGACGCCAGTTCTCTCGGACGCGTATTTACCGAGTTATAAGCGAGTTAACTTCCGGCGTGTCGCTTAGGTATCGCTGGAACGATAAAATTGCTAAGTACCGCGCCGTGTCGGTTAGCCGGTTCGCGGTAAGAGTAAACTTTTTTCCTTTCGTTCCTAGATGATTTTAAACGTTATATTCGTGGTAAACTGTGCATACGAAACCATGTGTCGTGACGCCAGTTCTCTCGGACGCGTATTTACCGAGTTATAAGCTAGTTAACTTCCGGCGAGTCGCTTAGGTATCGCTGGAACGATAAAATTGCTAAGTACCGCGCCGTGTCGGTTAGCCGGTTCGCGGTAAGAGTAAACTTTTTTCCTATCGTTCCTAGATGATTTTAAACGTTATATTCGTGGTAAACTGTGCATACGAAACCGTGTGTCGTGACGCCAGTTCTCTCGGACGCGTATTTACCGAGTTATAAGCGAGTTAACTTCCGGCGAGTCGCTTAGGTATCGCTGGAACGATAAAATTGCTAAGTACCGCGCCGTGTCGGTTAGCCGGTTCGCGGTAAGAGTAAACTTTTTTCCTATCGTTCCTAGATGATTTTAAACGTTATATTCGTGGTAAACTGTGCATACGAAACCATGTGTCGTGACGCCAGTTCTCTCGGACGCGTATTTACCGAGTTATAAGCGAGTTAACTTCCGGCGAGTCGCTTAGGTATCGCTGGAACGATAAAATTGCTAAGTACCGCGCCGTGTCGGTTAGCCGGTTCGCGGTAAGAGTAAACTTTTTTCCTATCGTTCCTAGATGATTTTAAACGTTATATTCGTGGTAAACTGTGCATACGAAACCGTGTGTCGTGACGCCAGTTCTCTCGGACGCGTATTTACCGAGTTATAAGCGAGTTAACTTCCGGCGAGTCGCTTCGGTATCGCTGGAACGATAAAATTGCTAAGTACCGCGCCGTGTCGGTTAGCCGGTTCGCGGTAAGAGTAAACTTTTTTCCTATCGTTCCTAGATGATTTTAAACGTTATATTCGTGGTAAACTGTGCATACGAAACCATGTGTCGTGACGCCAGTTCTCTCGGACGCGTATTTACCGAGTTATAAGCGAGTTAACTTCCGGCGAGTCGCTTAGGTATCGCTGGAACGATAAAATTGCTAAGTACCCCGCGCCGTGTCGGTTAGCCGGTTCGCGGTAAGAGTAAACTTTTTTCCTATCGTTCCTAGATGATTTTAAACGTTATATTCGTGGTAAACTGTGCATACGAAACCGTGTGTCGTGACGCCAGTTCTCTCGGACGCGTATTTACCGAGTTATAAGCGAGTTAACTTCCGGCGAGTCACTTAGGTATCGTTGGAACGATAGATTGCTAAGTACCAGCGCCGTGTCGGTTAGCCGGTTCGCGGTAAGAGTAAACTTTTTTCCTATCGTTCCTAGATGATTTTAAACGTTATATTCGTGGTAAACTGTGCATACGAAACCATGTGTCGTGACGCCAGTTCTCTCGGACGCGTATTTACCGAGTTATAAGCGAGTTAACTTCCGGCGAGTCGCTTAGGTATCGCTGGAACGATAAAATTGCTAAGTACCGCGCCGTGTCGGTTAGCCGGTACGCGGTAAGAGTAAACTTTTTTCCTATCGTTCCTAGATGATTTTAAACGTTATATTCGTGGTAAACTGTGCATACGAAACCATGTGTCGTGACGCCAGTCTCTCTCTCGACGCGTATTTACCGAGTTATAAGCGAGTTAACTTCCGGCGAGTCGCTTAGGTATCGCTGGAACGATAAAATTGCTAAGTACCGCGCCGTGTCGGTTAGCCGGTTCGCGGTAAGAGTAAACTTTTTTCCTATCGTTCCTAGATGATTTTAAACGTTATATTCGTGGTAAACTGTGCATACGAAACCGTGTGTCGTGACGCCAGTTCTCTCGGACGCGTATTTACCGAGTTATAAGCGAGTTAACTTCCGGCGAGTCGCTTAGGTATCGCTGGAACGATAAAATTGCTAAGTACCGCGCCGTGTCGGTTAGCGGTTCGCGGTAAGAGTAAACTTTTTTCCTATCGTTCCTAGATGATTTTAAACGTTATATTCGTGGTAAACTGTGCATACGAAACCGTGTGTCGTGACGCCAGTTCTCTCGGACGCGTATTTACCGAGTTATAAGCGAGTTAACTTCCGGCGAGTCACTTAGGTATCGTTGGAACGATAAATTGCTAAGTACCGCGCCGTGTCGGTTAGCCGGTTCGCGGTAAGAGTAAACTTTTTTCCTATCGTTCCTAGATGATTTTAAACGTTATATTCGTGGTAAACTGTGCATACGAAACCATGTGTCGTGACGCCAGTTCTCTCGAACGCGTATTTACCGAGTTATAAGCGAGTTAACTTCCGGCGAGTCGCTTAGGTATCGCTGGAACGATAAAATTGCTAAGTACCGCGCCGTGTCGGTTAGCCGGTTCGCGGTAAGAGTAAACTTTTTTCCTATCGTTCCTAGATGATTTTAAACGTTATATTCGTGGTAAACTGTGCATACGAAACCGTGTGTCGTGACGCCAGTTCTCTCGGACGCGTATTTACCGAGTTATAAGCGAGTTAACTTCCGGCGAGTCGCTTAGGTATCGCTGGATCGATAAAATTGCTAAGTACCCGCGCCGTGCCGGTTAGCCCGGTTCGCGGTAAGAGTAAACTTTTTTCCTATCGTTCCTAGATGATTTTAAACGTTATATTCGTGGTAAACTGTGCATACGAAACCGTGTGTCGTGACGCCAGTTCTCTCGGACGCGTATTTACCGAGTTATAAGCGAGTTAACTTCCGGCGAGTCACTTAGGTATCGTTGGAACGATAGATTGCTAAGTACCGCGCCGTGTCGGTTAGCCGGTTCGCGGTAAGAGTAAACTTTTTTCCTATCGTTCCTAGATGATTTTAAACGTTAATATTCGTGGTAAACTGTGCATACGAAACCATGTGTCGTGACGCCAGTTCTCTCGGACGCGTATTTACCGAGTTATAAGCGAGTTAACTTCCGGCGAGTCGCTTAGGTATCGCTGGAACGATAAAATTGCTAAGTACCGCGCCGTGTCGGTTAGCCGGTTCGCGGTAAGAGTAAACTTTTTTCCTATCGTTCCTAGATGATTTTAAACGTTATATTCGTGGTAAACTGTGCATACGAAACCGGTGTGTCGTGACGCCAGTTCTCTCGGACGCGTATTTACCGAGTTATAAGGCGAGTTAACTTCCGGCGAGTCGCTTAGGTATCGCTGGAACGATAAAATTGCTAAGTCCCGCGCCGTGTCGGTTAGCCGGTTCGCGGTAAGAGTAAACTTTTTTCCTATCGTTCCTAGATGATTTTAAACGTTATATTCGTGGTAAACTGTGCATACGAAACCATGTGTCGTGACGCCAGTTCTCTCGGACGCGTATTTACCGAGTTATAAGCGAGTTAACTTCCGGCGAGTCGCTTAGGTATCGCTGGAACGATAAATTGCTAAGTACCGCGCCGTGTCGGTTAGCCGGTTCGCGGTAAGAGTAAACTTTTTTCCTATCGTTCCTAGATGATTTTAAACGTTATATTCGTGGTAAACTGTGCATACGAAACCGTGTGTCGTGACGACAGTTCTCTCGGACGCGTATTTACCGAGTTATAAGCGAGTTAACTTCCGGCGAGTCGCTTAGGTATCGCTGGAACGATAAAATTGCTAAGTACCCGCGCCGTGTCGGTTAGCCGTTCGCGGTAAGAGTAAACTTTTTTCCTAACGTTCCTAGATGATTTTAAACGTTATATTCGTGGTAAACTGTGCATACGAAACCATGTGTCGTGACGCCAGTTCTCTCGGACGCGTATTTACCGAGTTATAAGCGAGTTAACTTCCGGCGAGTCGCTTAGGTATCGCTGGAACGATAAAATTGCTAAGTACCGCGCCGTGTCGGTTAGCCGGTTCGCGGTAAGAGTAAACTTTTTTCCTATCGTTCCTAGATGATTGTAAACGTTATATTCGTGGTAAACTGTGCATACGAAACCGTGTGTCGTGACGCCAGTTCTCTCGGACGCGTATTTACCGAGTTATAAGCGAGTTAACTTCCGGCGAGTCGCTTAGGTATCGCTGGAACGATAAAATTGCTAAGTACCGCGCCGTGTCGGTTAGACGGTTCGCGGTAAGAGTAAACTTTTTTCCTATCGTTCCTAGATGATTTTAAACGTTATATTCGTGGTAAACTGTGCATACGAAACCATGTGTCGTGACGCCAGTTCTCTCGGACGCGTATTTACCGAGTTATAAGCGAGTTAACTTCCGGCGTGTCGCTTAGGTATCGCTGGAACGATAAAATTGCTAAGTACCGCGCCGTGTCGGTTAGCCGGTTCGCGGTAAGAGTAAACTTTTTTCCTATCGTACCTAGATGATTTTAAACGTTATATTCGTGGTAAACTGTGCATACGAAACCATGTGTCGTGACGCCAGTTCTCTCGGACGCGTATTTACCGAGTTATAAGCGAGTTAACTTCCGGCGAGTCGCTTAGGTATCGCTGGAACGATAAAATTGCTAAGTACCGCGCCGTGTCGGTTAGCCGGTTCGCGGTAAGAGTAAACTTTTTCCTATCGTTCCTAGATGATTTTAAACGTTATATTCGTGGTAAACTGGTGCATACGAAACCATGTGTCGTGACGCCAGTTCTCTCGGACGCGTATTTACCGAGTTATAAGCGAGTTAACTTCCGGCGAGTCGCTTAGGTATCGCTGGAACGATAAAATTGCTAAGTACCGCGCCGTGTCGGTTAGCCGGTTCGCGGTAAGAGTAACTTTTTTCCTATCGTTCCTAGATGATTTTAAACGTTATATTCGTGGTAAACTGTGCATACGAAACCGTGTGTCGTGACGCCAGTTCTCTCGGACGCGTATTTACCGAGTTATAAGCGAGTTAACTTCCGGCGAGTCGCTTAGGTATCGCTGGAACGATAAAATTGCTAAGTACCGCGCCGTGTCGTTAGCCGGTTCGCGGTAAGAGTAAACTTTTTTCCTATCGTTCCTAGATGATTTTAAACGTTATATTCGTGGTAAACTGTGCATACGAAACCATGTGTCGTGACGCCAGTTCTCTCGGACGCGTATTTACCGAGTTATAAGCGAGTTAACTTCCGGCGTGTCGCTTAGGTATCGCTGGAACGATAAAATTGCTAAGTACCGCGCCGTGTCGGTTAGCCGGTTCGCGGTAAGAGTAAAACTTTTTTCCTATCGTTCCTAGATGATTTTAAACGTTATATTCGTGGTAAACTGTGCATACGAAACCATGTGTCGTGACGCCAGTTCTCTCGGACGCGTATTTACCGAGTTATAAGCTAGTTAACTTCCGGCGAGTCGCTTAGGTATCGCTGGAACGATAAAATTGCTAAGTACCGCGCCGTGTCGGTTAGCCGGTTCGCGGTAAGAGTAAACTTTTTTCCTATCGTTCCTAGATGATTTTAAACGTTTATTCGTGGTAAACTGTGCATACGAAACCGTGTGTCGTGACGCCAGTTCTCTCGGACGCGTATTTACCGAGTTATAAGCGAGTTAACTTCCGGCGAGTCGCTTAGGTATCGCTGGAACGATAAAATTGCTAAGTACCGCGCCGTGTCGGTTAGCCGGTTCGCGGTAAGAGTAAACTTTTTTCCTATCGTTCCTAGATGATTTTAAACGTTATATTCGTGGTAAAACTGTGCATACGAAACCATGTGTCGTGACGCCAGTTCTCTCGGACGCGTATTTACCGAGTTATAAGCGAGTTAACTTCCGGCGAGTCGCTTAGGTATCGCTGGAACGATAAAATTGCTAAGTACCGCGCCGTGTCGGTTAGCCGGTTCGCGGTAAGAGTAAACTTTTTTCCTATCGTTCCTAGATGATTTTAAACGTTATATTCGTGGTAAACTGTGCATACGAAACCGTGTGTCGTGACGCCAGTTCTCTCGGACGCGTATTTACCGAGTTATAAGCGAGTTAACTTCCGGCGAGTCACTTAGGTATCGTTGGAACGATAGATTGCTAAGTACCGCGCCGTGTCGGTTAGCCGGTTCGCGGTAAGAGTAAACTTTTTTCCTATCGTTCCTAGATGATTTTAAACGTTATATTCGTGGTAAACTGTGCATACGAAACCATGTGTCGTGACGCCAGTTCTCTCGGACGCGTATTTACCGAGTTATAAGCGAGTTAACTTCCGGCGAGTCGCTTAGGTATCGCTGGAACGATAAAATTGCTAAGTACCGCGCCGTGTCGGGTAGCCGGTACGCGGTAAGAGTAAACTTTTTTCCTATCGTTCCTAGATGATTTTAAACGTTATATTCGTGGTAAACTGTGCATACGAAACCATGTGTCGTGACGCCAGTTCTCTCGGACGCGTATTTACCGAGTTATAAGCGAGTTAACTTCCGGCGAGTCGCTTAGGTATCGCTGGAACGATAAAATTGCTAAGTACCGCGCCGTGTCGGTTAGCCGGTTCGCGGTAAGAGTAAACTTTTTTCCTATCGTTCCTAGATGATTTTAAACGTTATATTCGTGGTAAACTGTGCATACGAAACCGTGTGTCGTGACGCCAGTTCTCTCGGACGCGTATTTACCGAGTTATAAGCGAGTTAACTTCCGGCGAGTCGCTTAGGTATCGCTGGAACGATAAAATTGCTAAGTACCGCGCCGTGTCGGTTAGCCGGTTCGCGGTAAGAGTAAACTTTTTTCCTATCGTTCCTAGATGATTTTAAACGTTATATTCGTGGTAAACTGTGCATACGAAACCGTGTGTCGTGACGCCAGTTCTCTCGGACGCGTATTTACCGAGTTATAAGCGAGTTAACTTCCGGCGAGTCACTTAGGTATCGTTGGAACGATAAATTGCTAAGTACCGCGCCGTGTCGGTTAGCCGGTTCGCGGTAAGAGTAAACTTTTTTCCTATCGTTCCTAGATGATTTTAAACGTTATATTCGTGGTAAACTGTGCATACGAAACCATGTGTCGTGACGCCAGTTCTCTCGGACGCGTATTTACCGAGTTATAAGCGAGTTAACTTCCGGCGAGTCGCTTAGGTATCGCTGGAACGATAAAATTGCTAAGTACCGCGCCGTGTCGGTTAGACGGTTCGCGGTAAGAGTAAACTTTTTTCCTATCGTTCCTAGATGATTTTAAACGTTATATTCGTGGTAAACTGTGCATACGAAACCGTGTGTCGTGACGCCAGTTCTCTCGGACGCGTATTTACCGAGTTATAAGCGAGTTAACTTCCGGCGAGTCGCTTAGGTATCGCTGGATCGATAAAATTGCTAAGTACCGCGCCGTGCCGGTTAGCCGGTTCGCGGTAAGAGTAAACTTTTTTCCTATCGTTCCTAGATGATTTTAAACGTTATATTCGTGGTAAACTGTGCATACGAAACCGTGTGTCGTGACGCCAGTTCTCTCGGACGCGTATTTACCGAGTTATAAGCGAGTTAACTTCCGGCGAGTCACTTAGGTATCGTTGGAACGATAGATTGCTAAGTACCGCGCCGTGTCGGTTAGCCGGTTCGCGGTAAGAGTAAACTTTTTTCCTATCGTTCCTAGATGATTTTAAACGTTATATTCGTGGTAAACTGTGCATACGAAACCATGTGTCGTGACGCCAGTTCTCTCGGACGCGTATTTACCGAGTTATAAGCGAGTTAACTTCCGGCGAGTCGCTTAGGTATCGCTGGAACGATAAAATTGCTAAGTACCGCGCCGTGTCGGTTAGCCGGTTCGCGGTAAGAGTAAACTTTTTTCCTATCGTTCCTAGATGATTTTAAACGTTATATTCGTGGTAAACTGTGCATACGAAACCGTGTGTCGTGACGCCAGTTCTCTCGGACGCGTATTTACCGAGTTATAAGCGAGTTAACTTCCGGCGAGTCGCTTAGGTATCGCTGGAACGATAAAATTGCTAAGTACCGCGCCGTGTCGGTTAGCCGGTTCGCGGTAAGAGTAAACTTTTTTCCTATCGTTCCTAGATGATTTTAAACGTTATATTCGTGGTAAACTGTGCATACGAAACCATGTGTCGTGACGCCAGTTCTCTCGGACGCGTATTTACCGAGTTATAAGCGAGTTAACTTCCGGCGAGTCGCTTAGGTATCGCTGGAACGATAAAATTGCTAAGTACCGCGCCGTGTCGGTTAGCCGGTTCGCGGTAAGAGTAAACTTTTTTCCTATCGTTCCTAGATGATTTTAAACGTTATATTCGTGGTAAACTGTGCATACGAAACCGTGTGTCGTGACGACAGTTCTCTCGGACGCGTATTTACCGAGTTATAAGCGAGTTAACTTCCGGCGAGTCGCTTAGGTATCGCTGGAACGATAAAATTGCTAAGTACCGCGCCGTGTCGGTTAGCCGGTTCGCGGTAAGAGTAAACTTTTTTCCTATCGTTCCTAGATGATTTTAAACGTTATATTCGTGGTAAACTGTGCATACGAAACCATGTGTCGTGACGCCAGTTCTCTCGGACGCGTATTTACCGAGTTATAAGCGAGTTAACTTCCGGCGAGTCGCTTAGGTATCGCTGGAACGATAAAATTGCTAAGTACCGCGCCGTGTCGGTTAGCCGGTTCGCGGTAAGAGTAAACTTTTTTCCTATCGTTCCTAGATGATTGTAAACGTTATATTCGTGGTAAACTGTGCATACGAAACCGTGTGTCGTGACGCCAGTTCTCTCGGACGCGTATTTACCGAGTTATAAGCGAGTTAACTTCCGGCGAGTCGCTTAGGTATCGCTGGAACGATAAAATTGCTAAGTACCGCGCCGTGTCGGTTAGCCGGTTCGCGGTAAGAGTAAACTTTTTTCCTATCGTTCCTAGATGATTTTAAACGTTATATTCGTGGTAAACTGTGCATACGAAACCATGTGTCGTGACGCCAGTTCTCTCGGACGCGGATTTACCGAGTTATAAGCGAGTTAACTTCCGGCGTGTCGCTTAGGTATCGCTGGAACGATAAAATTGCTAAGTACCGCGCCGTGTCGGTTAGCCGGTTCGCGGTAAGAGTAAACTTTTTTCCTATCGTTCCTAGATGATTTTAAACGTTATATTCGTGGTAAACTGTGCATACGAAACCATGTGTCGTGACGCCAGTTCTCTCGGACGCGTATTTACCGAGTTATAAGCGAGTTAACTTCCGGCGAGTCGCTTAGGTATCGCTGGAACGATAAAATTGCTAAGTACCGCGCCGTGTCGGTTAGCCGGTTCGCGGTAAGAGTAAACTTTTTTCCTATCGTTCCTAGATGATTTTAAACGTTATATTCGTGGTAAACTGTGCATACGAAACCGTGTGTCGTGACGCCAGTTCTCTCGGACGCGTATTTACCGAGTTATAAGCGAGTTAACTTCCGGCGAGTCGCTTAGGTATCGCTGGAACGATAAAATTGCTAAGTACCGCGCCGTGTCGGTTAGCCGGTTCGCGGTAAGAGTAAACTTTTTTCCTATCGTTCCTAGATGATTTTAAACGTTATATTCGTGGTAAACTGTGCATACGAAACCATGTGTCGTGACGCCAGTTCTCTCGGACGCGTATTTACCGAGTTATAAGCGAGTTAACTTCCGGCGAGTCGCTTAGGTATCGCTGGAACGATAAAATTGCTAAGTACCGCGCCGTGTCGGTTAGACGGTTCGCGGTAAGAGTAAACTTTTTTCCTATCGTTCCTAGATGATTTTAAACGTTATATTCGTGGTAAACTGTGCATACGAAACCGTGTGTCGTGACGACAGTTCTCTCGGACGCGTATTTACCGAGTTATAAGCGAGTTAACTTCCGGCGAGTCGCTTAGGTATCGCTGGAACGATAAAATTGCTAAGTACCGCGCCGTGTCGGTTAGCCGGTTCGCGGTAAGAGTAAACTTTTTTCCTATCGTTCCTAGATGATTTTAAACGTTATATTCGTGGTAAACTGTGCATACGAAACCATGTGTCGTGACGCCAGTTCTCTCGGACGCGTATTTACCGAGTTATAAGCGAGTTAACTTCCGGCGAGTCGCTTAGGTATCGCTGGAACGATAAAATTGCTAAGTACCGCGCCGTGTCGGTTAGCCGGTTCGCGGTAAGAGTAAACTTTTTTCCTATCGTTCCTAGATGATTGTAAACGTTATATTCGTGGTAAACTGTGCATACGAAACCGTGTGTCGTGACGCCAGTTCTCTCGGACGCGTATTTACCGAGTTATAAGCGAGTTAACTTCCGGCGAGTCGCTTAGGTATCGCTGGAACGATAAAATTGCTAAGTACCGCGCCGTGTCGGTTAGCCGGTTCGCGGTAAGAGTAAACTTTTTTCCTATCGTTCCTAGATGATTTTAAACGTTATATTCGTGGTAAACTGTGCATACGAAACCATGTGTCGTGACGCCAGTTCTCTCGGACGCGTATTTACCGAGTTATAAGCGAGTTAACTTCCGGCGTGTCGCTTAGGTATCGCTGGAACGATAAAATTGCTAAGTACCGCGCCGTGTCGGTTAGCCGGTTCGCGGTAAGAGTAAACTTTTTTCCTATCGTTCCTAGATGATTTTAAACGTTATATTCGTGGTAAACTGTGCATACGAAACCATGTGTCGTGACGCCAGTTCTCTCGGACGCGTATTTACCGAGTTATAAGCGAGTTAACTTCCGGCGAGTCGCTTAGGTATCGCTGGAACGATAAAATTGCTAAGTACCGCGCCGTGTCGGTTAGCCGGTTCGCGGTAAGAGTAAACTTTTTTCCTTTCGTTCCTAGATGATTTTAAACGTTATATTCGTGGTAAACTGTGCATACGAAACCATGTGTCGTGACGCCAGTTCTCTCGGACGCGTATTTACCGAGTTATAAGCGAGTTAACTTCCGGCGAGTCGCTTAGGTATCGCTGGAACGATAAAATTGCTAAGTACCGCGCCGTGTCGGTTAGCCGGTTCGCGGTAAGAGTAAACTTTTTTCCTATCGTTCCTAGATGATTTTAAACGTTATATTCGTGGTAAACTGTGCATACGAAACCGTGTGTCGTGACGCCAGTTCTCTCGGACGCGTATTTACCGAGTTATAAGCGAGTTAACTTCCGGCGAGTCGGTTAGGTATCGCTGGAACGATAAAATTGCTAAGTACCGCGCCGTGTCGGTTAGCCGGTTCGCGGTAAGAGTAAACTTTTTTCCTATCGTTCCTAGATGATTTTAAACGTTATATTCGTGGTAAACTGTGCATACGAAACCATGTGTCGTGACGCCAGTTCTCTCGGACGCGTATTTACCGAGTTATAAGCGAGTTAACTTCCGGCGTGTCGCTTAGGTATCGCTGGAACGATAAAATTGCTAAGTACCGCGCCGTGTCGGTTAGCCGGTTCGCGGTAAGAGTAAACTTTTTTCCTTTCGTTCCTAGATGATTTTAAACGTTATATTCGTGGTAAACTGTGCATACGAAACCGTGTGTCGTGACGCCAGTTCTCTCGGACGCGTATTTACCGAGTTATAAGCTAGTTAACTTCCGGCGAGTCGCTTAGGTATCGCTGGAACGATAAAATTGCTAAGTACCGCGCCGTGTCGGTTAGCCGGTTCGCGGTAAGAGTAAACTTTTTTCCTATCGTTCCTAGATGATTTTAAACGTTATATTCGTGGTAAACTGTGCATACGAAACCGTGTGTCGTGACGCCAGTTCTCTCGGACGCGTATTTACCGAGTTATAAGCGAGTTAACTTCCGGCGAGTCGCTTAGGTATCGCTGGAACGATAAAATTGCTAAGTACCGCGCCGTGTCGGTTAGCCGGTTCGCGGTAAGAGTAAACTTTTTTCCTATCGTTCCTAGATGATTTTAAACGTTATATTCGTGGTAAACTGTGCATACGAAACCATGTGTCGTGACGCCAGTTCTCTCGGACGCGTATTTACCGAGTTATAAGCGAGTTAACTTCCGGCGAGTCGCTTAGGTATCGCTGGAACGATAAAATTGCTAAGTACCGCGCCGTGTCGGTTAGCCGGTTCGCGGTAAGAGTAAACTTTTTTACTATCGTTCCTAGATGATTTTAAACGTTATATTCGTGGTAAACTGTGCATACGAAACCGTGTGTCGTGACGCCAGTTCTCTCGGACGCGTATTTACCGAGTTATAAGCGAGTTAACTTCCGGCGAGTCGCTTCGGTATCGCTGGAACGATAAAATTGCTAAGTACCGCGCCGTGTCGGTTAGCCGGTTCGCGGTAAGAGTAAACTTTTTTCCTATCGTTCCTAGATGATTTTAAACGTTATATTCGTGGTAAACTGTGCATACGAAACCATGTGTCGTGACGCCAGTTCTCTCGGACGCGTATTTACCGAGTTATAAGCGAGTTAACTTCCGGCGAGTCGCTTAGGTATCGCTGGAACGATAAAATTGCTAAGTACCGCGCCGTGTCGGTTAGCCGGTTCGCGGTAAGAGTAAACTTTTTTCCTATCGTTCCTAGATGATTTTAAACGTTATATTCGTGGTAAACTGTGCATACGAAACCGTGTGTCGTGACGCCAGTTCTCTCGGACGCGTATTTACCGAGTTATAAGCGAGTTAACTTCCGGCGAGTCACTTAGGTATCGTTGGAACGATAGATTGCTAAGTACCGCGCCGTGTCGGTTAGCCGGTTCGCGGTAAGAGTAAACTTTTTTCCTATCGTTCCTAGATGATTTTAAACGTTATATTCGTGGTAAACTGTGCATACGAAACCATGTGTCGTGACGCCAGTTCTCTCGGACGCGTATTTACCGAGTTATAAGCGAGTTAACTTCCGGCGAGTCGCTTAGGTATCGCTGGAACGATAAAATTGCTAAGTACCGCGCCGTGTCGGTTAGCCGGTACGCGGTAAGAGTAAACTTTTTTCCTATCGTTCCTAGATGATTTTAAACGTTATATTCGTGGTAAACTGTGCATACGAAACCATGTGTCGTGACGCCAGTTCTCTCGGACGCGTATTTACCGAGTTATAAGCGAGTTAACTTCCGGCGAGTCGCTTAGGTATCGCTGGAACGATAAAATTGCTAAGTACCGCGCCGTGTCGGTTAGCCGGTTCGCGGTAAGAGTAAACTTTTTTCCTATCGTTCCTAGATGATTTTAAACGTTATATTCGTGGTAAACTGTGCATACGAAACCGTGTGTCGTGACGCCAGTTCTCTCGGACGCGTATTTACCGAGTTATAAGCGAGTTAACTTCCGGCGAGTCGCTTAGGTATCGCTGGAACGATAAAATTGCTAAGTACCGCGCCGTGTCGGTTAGCCGGTTCGCGGTAAGAGTAAACTTTTTTCCTATCGTTCCTAGATGATTTTAAACGTTATATTCGTGGTAAACTGTGCATACGAAACCGTGTGTCGTGACGCCAGTTCTCTCGGACGCGTATTTACCGAGTTATAAGCGAGTTAACTTCCGGCGAGTCACTTAGGTATCGTTGGAACGATAAATTGCTAAGTACCGCGCCGTGTCGGTTAGCCGGTTCGCGGTAAGAGTAAACTTTTTTCCTATCGTTCCTAGATGATTTTAAACGTTATATTCGTGGTAAACTGTGCATACGAAACCATGTGTCGTGACGCCAGTTCTCTCGGACGCGTATTTACCGAGTTATAAGCGAGTTAACTTCCGGCGAGTCGCTTAGGTATCGCTGGAACGATAAAATTGCTAAGTACCGCGCCGTGTCGGTTAGCCGGTTCGCGGTAAGAGTAAACTTTTTTCCTATCGTTCCTAGATGATTTTAAACGTTATATTCGTGGTAAACTGTGCATACGAAACCGTGTGTCGTGACGCCAGTTCTCTCGGACGCGTATTTACCGAGTTATAAGCGAGTTAACTTCCGGCGAGTCGCTTAGGTATCGCTGGATCGATAAAATTGCTAAGTACCGCGCCGTGCCGGTTAGCCGGTTCGCGGTAAGAGTAAACTTTTTTCCTATCGTTCCTAGATGATTTTAAACGTTATATTCGTGGTAAACTGTGCATACGAAACCGTGTGTCGTGACGCCAGTTCTCTCGGACGCGTATTTACCGAGTTATAAGCGAGTTAACTTCCGGCGAGTCACTTAGGTATCGTTGGAACGATAGATTGCTAAGTACCGCGCCGTGTCGGTTAGCCGGTTCGCGGTAAGAGTAAACTTTTTTCCTATCGTTCCTAGATGATTTTAAACGTTATATTCGTGGTAAACTGTGCATACGAAACCATGTGTCGTGACGCCAGTTCTCTCGGACGCGTATTTACCGAGTTATAAGCGAGTTAACTTCCGGCGAGTCGCTTAGGTATCGCTGGAACGATAATATTGCTAAGTACCGCGCCGTGTCGGTTAGCCGGTTCGCGGTAAGAGTAAACTTTTTTCCTATCGTTCCTAGATGATTTTAAACGTTATATTCGTGGTAAACTGTGCATACGAAACCGTGTGTCGTGACGCCAGTTCTCTCGGACGCGTATTTACCGAGTTATAAGCGAGTTAACTTCCGGCGAGTCGCTTAGGTATCGCTGGAACGATAAAATTGCTAAGTACCGCGCCGTGTCGGTTAGCCGGTTCGCGGTAAGAGTAAACTTTTTTCCTATCGTTCCTAGATGATTTTAAACGTTATATTCGTGGTAAACTGTGCATACGAAACCGTGTGTCGTGACGCCAGTTCTCTCGGACGCGTATTTACCGAGTTATAAGCGAGTTAACTTCCGGCGAGTCGCTTAGGTATCGCTGGAACGATAAAATTGCTAAGTACCGCGCCGTGTCGGTTAGCCGGTTCGCGGTAAGAGTAAACTTTTTTCCTATCGTTCCTAGATGATTTTAAACGTTATATTCGTGGTAAACTGTGCATACGAAACCATGTGTCGTGACGCCAGTTCTCTCGGACGCGTATTTACCGAGTTATAAGCGAGTTAACTTCCGGCGAGTCGCTTAGGTATCGCTGGAACGATAAAATTGCTAAGTACCGCGCCGTGTCGGTTAGCCGGTTCGCGGTAAGAGTAAACTTTTTTCCTATCGTTCCTAGATGATTTTAAACGTTATATTCGTGGTAAACTGTGCATACGAAACCGTGTGTCGTGACGACAGTTCTCTCGGACGCGTATTTACCGAGTTATAAGCGAGTTAACTTCCGGCGAGTCGCTTAGGTATCGCTGGAACGATAAAATTGCTAAGTACCGCGCCGTGTCGGTTAGCCGGTTCGCGGTAAGAGTAAACTTTTTTCCTATCGTTCCTAGATGATTTTAAACGTTATATTCGTGGTAAACTGTGCATACGAAACCATGTGTCGTGACGCCAGTTCTCTCGGACGCGTATTTACCGAGTTATAAGCGAGTTAACTTCCGGCGAGTCGCTTAGGTATCGCTGGAACGATAAAATTGCTAAGTACCGCGCCGTGTCGGTTAGCCGGTTCGCGGTAAGAGTAAACTTTTTTCCTATCGTTCCTAGATGATTGTAAACGTTATATTCGTGGTAAACTGTGCATACGAAACCGTGTGTCGTGACGCCAGTTCTCTCGGACGCGTATTTACCGAGTTATAAGCGAGTTAACTTCCGGCGAGTCGCTTAGGTATCGCTGGAACGATAAAATTGCTAAGTACCGCGCCGTGTCGGTTAGCCGGTTCGCGGTAAGAGTAAACTTTTTTCCTATCGTTCCTAGATGATTTTAAACGTTATATTCGTGGTAAACTGTGCATACGAAACCATGTGTCGTGACGCCAGTTCTCTCGGACGCGTATTTACCGAGTTATAAGCGAGTTAACTTCCGGCGTGTCGCTTAGGTATCGCTGGAACGATAAAATTGCTAAGTACCGCGCCGTGTCGGTTAGCCGGTTCGCGGTAAGAGTAAACTTTTTTCCTATCGTTCCTAGATGATTTTAAACGTTATATTCGTGGTAAACTGTGCATACGAAACCATGTGTCGTGACGCCAGTTCTCTCGGACGCGTATTTACCGAGTTATAAGCGAGTTAACTTCCGGCGAGTCGCTTAGGTATCGCTGGAACGATAAAATTGCTAAGTACCGCGCCGTGTCGGTTAGCCGGTTCGCGGTAAGAGTAAACTTTTTTCCTTTCGTTCCTAGATGATTTTAAACGTTATATTCGTGGTAAACTGTGCATACGAAACCATGTGTCGTGACGCCAGTTCTCTCGGACGCGTATTTACCGAGTTATAAGCTAGTTAACTTCCGGCGAGTCGCTTAGGTATCGCTGGAACGATAAAATTGCTAAGTACCGCGCCGTGTCGGTTAGCCGGTTCGCGGTAAGAGTAAACTTTTTTCCTATCGTTCCTAGATGATTTTAAACGTTATATTCGTGGTAAACTGTGCATACGAAACCGTGTGTCGTGACGCCAGTTCTCTCGGACGCGTATTTACCGAGTTATAAGCGAGTTAACTTCCGGCGAGTCGGTTAGGTATCGCTGGAACGATAAAATTGCTAAGTACCGCGCCGTGTCGGTTAGCCGGTTCGCGGTAAGAGTAAACTTTTTTCCTATCGTTCCTAGATGATTTTAAACGTTATATTCGTGGTAAACTGTGCATACGAAACCATGTGTCGTGACGCCAGTTCTCTCGGACGCGTATTTACCGAGTTATAACCGAGTTAACTTCCGGCGTGTCGCTTAGGTATCGCTGGAACGATAAAATTGCTAAGTACCGCGCCGTGTCGGTTAGCCGGTTCGCGGTAAGAGTAAACTTTTTTCCTATCGTTCCTAGATGATTTTAAACGTTATATTCGTGGTAAACTGTGCATACGAAACCGTGTGTCGTGACGCCAGTTCTCTCGGACGCGTATTTACCGAGTTATAAGCGAGTTAACTTCCGGCGAGTCGCTTAGGTATCGCTGGAACGATAAAATTGCTAAGTACCGCGCCGTGTCGGTTAGACGGTTCGCGGTAAGAGTAAACTTTTTTCCTATCGTTCCTAGATGATTTTAAACGTTATATTCGTGGTAAACTGTGCATACGAAACCATGTGTCGTGACGCCAGTTCTCTCGGACGCGTATTTACCGAGTTATAAGCGAGTTAACTTCCGGCGAGTCGCTTAGGTATCGCTGGAACGATAAAATTGCTAAGTACCGCGCCGTGTCGGTTAGCCGGTTCGCGGTAAGAGTAAACTTTTTTCCTATCGTTCCTAGATGATTTTAAACGTTATATTCGTGGTAAACTGTGCATACGAAACCGTGTGTCGTGACGCCAGTTCTCTCGGACGCGTATTTACCGAGTTATAAGCGAGTTAACTTCCGGCGAGTCGCTTAGGTATCGCTGGAACGATAAAATTGCTAAGTACCGCGCCGTGTCGGTTAGCCGGTTCGCGGTAAGAGTAAACTTTTTTCCTATCGTTCCTAGATGATTTTAAACGTTATATTCGTGGTAAACTGTGCATACGAAACCGTGTGTCGTGACGCCAGTTCTCTCGGACGCGTATTTACCGAGTTATAAGCGAGTTAACTTCCGGCGAGTCGCTTAGGTATCGCTGGAACGATAAAATTGCTAAGTACCGCGCCGTGTCGGTTAGCCGGTTCGCGGTAAGAGTAAACTTTTTTCCTATCGTTCCTAGATGATTTTAAACGTTATATTCGTGGTAAACTGTGCATACGAAACCATGTGTCGTGACGCCAGTTCTCTCGGACGCGTATTTACCGAGTTATAAGCGAGTTAACTTCCGGCGAGTCGCTTAGGTATCGCTGGAACGATAAAATTGCTAAGTACCGCGCCGTGTCGGTTAGCCGGTTCGCGGTAAGAGTAAACTTTTTTCCTATCGTTCCTAGATGATTTTAAACGTTATATTCGTGGTAAACTGTGCATACGAAACCGTGTGTCGTGACGACAGTTCTCTCGGACGCGTATTTACCGAGTTATAAGCGAGTTAACTTCCGGCGAGTCGCTTAGGTATCGCTGGAACGATAAAATTGCTAAGTACCGCGCCGTGTCGGTTAGCCGGTTCGCGGTAAGAGTAAACTTTTTTCCTATCGTTCCTAGATGATTTTAAACGTTATATTCGTGGTAAACTGTGCATACGAAACCATGTGTCGTGACGCCAGTTCTCTCGGACGCGTATTTACCGAGTTATAAGCGAGTTAACTTCCGGCGAGTCGCTTAGGTATCGCTGGAACGATAAAATTGCTAAGTACCGCGCCGTGTCGGTTAGACGGTTCGCGGTAAGAGTAAACTTTTTTCCTATCGTTCCTAGATGATTGTAAACGTTATATTCGTGGTAAACTGTGCATACGAAACCGTGTGTCGTGACGCCAGTTCTCTCGGACGCGTATTTACCGAGTTATAAGCGAGTTAACTTCCGGCGAGTCGCTTAGGTATCGCTGGAACGATAAAATTGCTAAGTACCGCGCCGTGTCGGTTAGCCGGTTCGCGGTAAGAGTAAACTTTTTTCCTATCGTTCCTAGATGATTTTAAACGTTATATTCGTGGTAAACTGTGCATACGAAACCATGTGTCGTGACGCCAGTTCTCTCGGACGCGTATTTACCGAGTTATAAGCGAGTTAACTTCCGGCGTTTCGATTAGGTATCGCTGGAACGATAAAATTGCTAAGTACCGCGCCGTGTCGGTTAGCCGGTTCGCGGTAAGAGTAAACTTTTTTCCTATCGTTCCTAGATGATTTTAAACGTTATATTCGTGGTAAACTGTGCATACGAAACCATGTGTCGTGACGCCAGTTCTCTCGGACGCGTATTTACCGAGTTATAAGCGAGTTAACTTCCGGCGAGTCGCTTAGGTATCGCTGGAACGATAAAATTGCTAAGTACCGCGCCGTGTCGGTTAGCCGGTTCGCGGTAAGAGTAAACTTTTTTCCTTTCGTTCCTAGATGATTTTAAACGTTATATTCGTGGTAAACTGTGCATACGAAACCATGTGTCGTGACGCCAGTTCTCTCGGACGCGTATTTACCGAGTTATAAGCTAGTTAACTTCCGGCGAGTCGCTTAGGTATCGCTGGAACGATAAAATTGCTAAGTACCGCGCCGTGTCGGTTAGCCGGTTCGCGGTAAGAGTAAGCTTTTTTCCTATCGTTCCTAGATGATTTTAAACGTTATATTCGTGGTAAACTGTGCATACGAAACCGTGTGTCGTGACGCCAGTTCTCTCGGACGCGTATTTACCGAGTTATAAGCGAGTTAACTTCCGGCGAGTCGGTTAGGTATCGCTGGAACGATAAAATTGCTAAGTACCGCGCCGTGTCGGTTAGCCGGTTCGCGGTAAGAGTAAACTTTTTTCCTATCGTTCCTAGATGATTTTAAACGTTATATTCGTGGTAAACTGTGCATACGAAACCATGTGTCGTGACGCCAGTTCTCTCGGACGCGTATTTACCGAGTTATAAGCGAGTTAACTTCCGGCGTGTCGCTTAGGTATCGCTGGAACGATAAAATTGCTAAGTACCGCGCCGTGTCGGTTAGCCGGTTCGCGGTAAGAGTAAACTTTTTTCCTATCGTTCCTAGATGATTTTAAACGTTATATTCGTGGTAAACTGTGCATACGAAACCGTGTGTCGTGACGCCAGTTCTCTCGGACGCGTATTTACCGAGTTATAAGCGAGTTAACTTCCGGCGAGTCGCTTAGGTATCGCTGGAACGATAAAATTGCTAAGTACCGCGCCGTGTCGGTTAGCCGGTTCGCGGTAAGAGTAAACTTTTTTCCTATCGTTCCTAGATGATTTTAAACGTTATATTCGTGGTAAACTGTGCATACGAAACCGTGTGTCGTGACGCCAGTTCTCTCGGACGCGTATTTACCGAGTTATAAGCGAGTTAACTTCCGGCGAGTCACTTAGGTATCGTTGGAACGATAGATTGCTAAGTACCGCGCCGTGTCGGTTAGCCGGTTCGCGGTAAGAGTAAACTTTTTTCCTATCGTTCCTAGATGATTTTAAACGTTATATTCGTGGTAAACTGTGCATACGAAACCATGTGTCGTGACGCCAGTTCTCTCGGACGCGTATTTACCGAGTTATAAGCGAGTTAACTTCCGGCGAGTCGCTTAGGTATCGCTGGAACGATAAAATTGCTAAGTACCGCGCCGTGTCGGTTAGCCGGTTCGCGGTAAGAGTAAACTTTTTTCCTATCGTTCCTAGATGATTTTAAACGTTATATTCGTGGTAAACTGTGCATACGAAACCGTGTGTCGTGACGCCAGTTCTCTCGGACGCGTATTTACCGAGTTATAAGCGAGTTAACTTCCGGCGAGTCGCTTAGGTATCGCTGGAACGATAAAATTGCTAAGTACCGCGCCGTGTCGGTTAGACGGTTCGCGGTAAGAGTAAACTTTTTTCCTATCGTTCCTAGATGATTTTAAACGTTATATTCGTGGTAAACTGTGCATACGAAACCGTGTGTCGTGACGCCAGTTCTCTCGGACGCGTATTTACCGAGTTATAAGCGAGTTAACTTCCGGCGAGTCGCTTAGGTATCGCTGGAACGATAAAATTGCTAAGTACCGCGCCGTGTCGGTTAGCCGGTTCGCGGTAAGAGTAAACTTTTTTCCTATCGTTCCTAGATGATTTTAAACGGTATATTCGTGGTAAACTGTGCATACGAAACCGTGTGTCGTGACGCCAGTTCTCTCGGACGCGTATTTACCGAGTTATAAGCGAGTTAACTTCCGGCGAGTCGCTTAGGTATCGCTGGAACGATAAAATTGCTAAGTACCGCGCCGTGTCGGTTAGCCGGTTCGCGGTAAGAGTAAACTTTTTTCCTATCGTTCCAAGATGATTTTAATCGTTATATTCGTGGTAAACTGTGCATACGAAACCATGTGTCGTGACGCCAGTTCTCTCGGACGCGTATTTACCGAGTTATAAGCGAGTTAACTTCCGGCGAGTCGCTTAGGTATCGCTGGAACGATAAAATTGCTAAGTACCGCGCCGTGTCGGTTAGCCGGTTCGCGGTAAGAGTAAACTTTTTTCCTATCGTTCCTAGATGATTTTAAACGTTATATTCGTGGTAAACTGTGCATACGAAACCATGTGTCGTGACGCCAGTTCTCTCGGACGCGTATTTACCGAGTTATAAGCGAGTTAACTTCCGGCGAGTCGCTTAGGTATCGCTGGAACGATAAAATTGCTAAGTACCGCGCCGTGTCGGTTAGCCGGTTCGCGGTAAGAGTAAACTTTTTTCCTATCGTTCCTAGATGATTTTAAACGTTATATTCGTGGTAAACTGTGCATACGAAACCGTGTGTCGTGACGCCAGTTCTCTCGGACGCGTATTTACCGAGTTATAAGCGAGTTAACTTCCGGCGAGTCGCTTAGGTATCGCTGGAACGATAAAATTGCTAAGTACCGCGCCGTGTCGGTTAGCCGGTTCGCGGTAAGAGTAAACTTTTTTCCTATCGTTCCTAGATGATTTTAAACGTTATATTCGTGGTAAACTGTGCATACGAAACCATGTGTCGTGACGCCAGTTCTCTCGGACGCGTATTTACCGAGTTATAAGCGAGTTAACTTCCGGCGAGTCGCTTAGGTATCGCTGGAACGATAAAATTGCTAAGTACCGCGCCGTGTCGGTTAGCCGGTTCGCGGTAAGAGTAAACTTTTTTCCTATCGTTCCTAGATGATTTTAAACGTTATATTCGTGGTAAACTGTGCATACGAAACCGTGTGTCGTGACGCCAGTTCTCTCGGACGCGTATTTACCGAGTTATAAGCGAGTTAACTTCCGGCGAGTCGCTTAGGTATCGCTGGAACGATAAAATTGCTAAGTACCGCGCCGTGTCGGTTAGCCGGTTCGCGGTAAGAGTAAACTTTTTTCCTATCGTTCCTAGATGATTTTAAACGTTATATTCGTGGTAAACTGTGCATACGAAACCATGTGTCGTGACGCCAGTTCTCTCGGACGCGTATTTACCGAGTTATAAGCGAGTTAACTTCCGGCGTGTCGCTTAGGTATCGCTGGAACGATAAAATTGCTAAGTACCGCGCCGTGTCGGTTAGCCGGTTCGCGGTAAGAGTAAACTTTTTTCCTATCGTTCCTAGATGATTTTAAACGTTATATTCGTGGTAAACTGTGCATACGAAACCATGTGTCGTGACGCCAGTTCTCTCGGACGCGTATTTACCGAGTTATAAGCGAGTTAACTTCCGGCGAGTCGCTTAGGTATCGCTGGAACGATAAAATTGCTAAGTACCGCGCCGTGTCGGTTAGCCGGTTCGCGGTAAGAGTAAACTTTTTTCCTTTCGTTCCTAGATGATTTTAAACGTTATATTCGTGGTAAACTGTGCATACGAAACCATGTGTCGTGACGCCAGTTCACTCGGACGCGTATTTACCGAGTTATAAGCTAGTTAACTTCCGGCGAGTCGCTTAGGTATCGCTGGAACGATAAAATTGCTAAGTACCGCGCCGTGTCGGTTAGCCGGTTCGCGGTAAGAGTAAACTTTTTTCCTATCGTTCCTAGATGATTTTAAACGTTATATTCGTGGTAAACTGTGCATACGAAACCGTGTGTCGTGACGCCAGTTCTCTCGGACGCGTATTTACCGAGTTATAAGCGAGTTAACTTCCGGCGAGTCGCTTAGGTATCGCTGGAACGATAAAATTGCTAAGTACCGCGCCGTGTCGGTTAGCCGGTTCGCGGTAAGAGTAAACTTTTTTCCTATCGTTCCTAGATGATTTTAAACGTTATATTCGTGGTAAACTGTGCATACGAAACCATGTGTCGTGACGCCAGTTCTCTCGGACGCGTATTTACCGAGTTATAAGCGAGTTAACTTCCGGCGAGTCGCTTAGGTATCGCTGGAACGATAAAATTGCTAAGTACCGCGCCGGGTCGGTTAGCCGGTTCGCGGTAAGAGTAAACTTTTTTCCTATCGTTCCTAGATGATTTTAAACGTTATATTCGTGGTAAACTGTGCATACGAAACCGTGTGTCGTGACGCCAGTTCTCTCGGACGCGTATTTACCGAGTTATAAGCGAGTTAACTTCCGGCGAGTCGCTTAGGTATCGCTGGAACGATAAAATTGCTAAGTACCGCGCCGTGTCGGTTAGCCGGTTCGCGGTAAGAGTAAACTTTTTTCCTATCGTTCCTAGATGATTTTAAACGTTATATTCGTGGTAAACTGTGCATACGAAACCATGTGTCGTGACGCCAGTTCTCTCGGACGCGTATTTACCGAGTTATAAGCGAGTTAACTTCCGGCGTGTCGCTTAGGTATCGCTGGAACGATAAAATTGCTAAGTACCGCGCCGTGTCGGTTAGCCGGTTCGCGGTAAGAGTACACTTTTTTCCTATCGTTCCTAGATGATTTTAAACGTTATATTCGTGGTAAACTGTGCATACGAAACCGTGTGTCGTGACGCCAGTTCTCTCGGACGCGTATTTACCGAGTTATAAGCGAGTTAACTTCCGGCGAGTCGCTTAGGTATCGCTGGAACGATAAAATTGCTAAGTACCGCGCCGTGTCAGTTAGCCGGTTCGCGGTAAGAGTAAACTTTTTTCCTATCGTTCCTAGATGATTTTAAACGTTATATTCGTGGTAAACTGTGCATACGAAACCGTGTGTCGTGACGCCAGTTCTCTCGGACGCGTATTTACCGAGTTATAAGCGAGTTAACTTCCGGCGAGTCGCTTAGGTATCGCTGGAACGATAAAATTGCTAAGTACCGCGCCGTGTCGGTTAGCCGGTTCGCGGTAAGAGTAAACTTTTTTCCTTTCGTTCCTAGATGATTTTAAACGTTATATTCGTGGTAAACTGTGCATACGAAACCATGTGTCGTGACGCCAGTTCTCTCGGACGCGTATTTACCGAGTTATAAGCTAGTTAACTTCCAGCGAGTCGCTTAGGTATCGCTGGAACGATAAAATTGCTAAGTACCGCGCAGTGTCGGTTAGCCGGTTCGCGGTAAGAGTAAACTTTTTTCCTATCGTTCCTAGATGATTTTAAACGTTATATTCGTGGTAAACTGTGCATACGAAACCGTGTGTCGTGACGCCAGTTCTCTCGGACGCGTATTTACCGAGTTATAAGCGAGTTAACTTCCGGCGAGTCGCTTAGGTATCGCTGGAACGATAAAATTGCTAAGTACCGCGCCGTGTCGGTTAGCCGGTTCGCGGTAAGAGTAAACTTTTTTCCTATCGTTCCTAGATGATTTTAAACGTTATATTCGTGGTAAACTGTGCATACGAAACCATGTGTCGTGACGCCAGTTCTCTCGGACGCGTATTTACCGAGTTATAAGCGAGTTAACTTCCGGCGAGTCGCTTAGGTATCGCTGGAACGATAAAATTGCTAAGTACCGCGCCGTGTCGGTTAGCCGGTTCGCGGTAAGAGTAAACTTTTTTCCTATCGTTCCTAGATGATTTTAAACGTTATATTCGTGGTAAACTGTGCATACGAAACCGTGTGTCGTGACGCCAGTTCTCTCGGACGCGTATTTACCGAGTTATAAGCGAGTTAACTTCCGGCGAGTCGCTTAGGTATCGCTGGAACGATAAAATTGCTAAGTACCGCGCCGTGTCGGTTAGCCGGTTCGCGGTAAGAGTAAACTTTTTTCCTATCGTTCCTAGATGATTTTAAACGTTATATTCGTGGTAAACTGTGCATACGAAACCGTGTGTCGTGACGCCAGTTCTCTCGGACGCGTATTTACCGAGTTATAAGCGAGTTAACTTCCGGCGAGTCACTTAGGTATCGTTGGAACGATAGATTGCTAAGTACCGCGCCGTGTCGGTTAGCCGGTTCGCGGTAAGAGTAAACTTTTTTCCTATCGTTCCTAGATGATTTTAAACGTTATATTCGTGGTAAACTGTGCATAAGAAACCATGTGTCGTGACGCCAGTTCTCTCGGACGCGTATTTACCGAGTTATAAGCGAGTTAACTTCCGGCGAGTCGCTTAGGTATCGCTGGAACGATAAAATTGCTAAGTACCCGCGCCGTGTCGGTTAGCCGGTTCGCGGTAAGAGTAAACTTTTTTCCTATCGTTCCTAGATGATTTTAAACGTTATATTCGTGGTAAACTGTGCATACGAAACCATGTGTCGTGACGCCAGTTCTCTCGGACGCGTATTTACCGAGTTATAAGCGAGTTAACTTCCGGCGTGTCGCTTAGGTATCGCTGGAACGATAAAATTGCTAAGTACCGCGCCGTGTCGGTTAGCCGGTTCGCGGTAAGAGTACACTTTTTTCCTATCGTTCCTAGATGATTTTAAACGTTATATTCGTGGTAAACTGTGCATACGAAACCGTGTGTCGTGACGCCAGTTCTCTCGGACGCGTATTTACCGAGTTATAAGCGAGTTAACTTCCGGCGAGTCGCTTAGGTATCGCTGGAACGATAAAATTGCTAAGTACCGCGCCGTGTCAGTTAGCCGGTTCGCGGTAAGAGTAAACTTTTTTCCTATCGTTCCTAGATGATTTTAAACGTTATATTCGTGGTAAACTGTGCATACGAAACCATGTGTCGTGACGCCAGTTCTCTCGGACGCGTATTTACCGAGTTATAAGCGAGTTAACTTCCGGCGAGTCGCTTAGGTATCGCTGGAACGATAAAATTGCTAAGTACCGCGCCGTGTCGGTTAGCCGGTTCGCGGTAAGAGTAAACTTTTTTCCTTTCGTTCCTAGATGATTTTAAACGTTATATTCGTGGTAAACTGTGCATACGAAACCATGTGTCGTGACGCCAGTTCTCTCGGACGCGTATTTACCGAGTTATAAGCTAGTTAACTTCCGGCGAGTCGCTTAGGTATCGCTGGAACGATAAAATTGCTAAGTACCGCGCAGTGTCGGTTAGCCGGTTCGCGGTAAGAGTAAACTTTTTTCCTATCGTTCCTAGATGATTTTAAACGTTATATTCGTGGTAAACTGTGCATACGAAACCGTGTGTCGTGACGCCAGTTCTCTCGGACGCGTATTTACCGAGTTATAAGCGAGTTAACTTCCGGCGAGTCGCTTAGGTATCGCTGGAACGATAAAATTGCTAAGTACCGCGCCGTGTCGGTTAGACGGTTCGCGGTAAGAGTAAACTTTTTTCCTATCGTTCCTAGATGATTTTAAACGTTATATTCGTGGTAAACTGTGCATACGAAACCATGTGTCGTGACGCCAGTTCTCTCGGACGCGTATTTACCGAGTTATAAGCGAGTTAACTTCCGGCGAGTCGCTTAGGTATCGCTGGAACGATAAAATTGCTAAGTACCGCGCCGTGTCGGTTAGCCGGTTCGCGGTAAGAGTAAACTTTTTTCCTATCGTTCCTAGATGATTTTAAACGTTATATTCGTGGTAAACTGTGCATACGAAACCGTGTGTCGTGACGCCAGTTCTCTCGGACGCGTATTTACCGAGTTATAAGCGAGTTAACTTCCGGCGAGTCGCTTAGGTATCGCTGGAACGATAAAATTGCTAAGTACCGCGCCGTGTCGGTTAGCCGGTTCGCGGTAAGAGTAAACTTTTTTCCTATCGTTCCTAGATGATTTTAAACGTTATATTCGTGGTAAACTGTGCATACGAAACCGTGTGTCGTGACGCCAGTTCTCTCGGACGCGTATTTACCGAGTTATAAGCGAGTTAACTTCCGGCGAGTCACTTAGGTATCGTTGGAACGATAGATTGCTAAGTACCGCGCCGTGTCGGTTAGCCGGTTCGCGGTAAGAGTAAACTTTTTTCCTATCGTTCCTAGATGATTTTAAACGTTATATTCGTGGTAAACTGTGCATACGAAACCATGTGTCGTGACGCCAGTTCTCTCGGACGCGTATTTACCGAGTTATAAGCGAGTTAACTTCCGGCGAGTCGCTTAGGTATCGCTGGAACGATAAAATTGCTAAGTACCGCGCCGTGTCGGTTAGCCGGTTCGCGGTAAGAGTAAACTTTTTTCCTATCGTTCCTAGATGATTTTAAACGTTATATTCGTGGTAAACTGTGCATACGAAACCGTGTGTCGTGACGCCAGTTCTCTCGGACGCGTATTTACCGAGTTATAAGCGAGTTAACTTCCGGCGAGTCACTTAGGTATCGTTGGAACGATAGATTGCTAAGTACCGCGCCGTGTCGGTTAGCCGGTTCGCGGTAAGAGTAAACTTTTTTCCTATCGTTCCTAGATGATTTTAAACGTTATATTCGTGGTAAACTGTGCATACGAAACCATGTGTCGTGACGCCAGTTCTCTCGGACGCGTATTTACCGAGTTATAAGCGAGTTAACTTCCGGCGAGTCGCTTAGGTATCGCTGGAACGATAAAATTGCTAAGTACCGCGCCGTGTCGGTTAGCCGGTTCGCGGTAAGAGTAAACTTTTTTCCTATCGTTCCTAGATGATTTTAAACGTTATATTCGTGGTAAACTGTGCATACGAAACCGTGTGTCGTGACGCCAGTTCTCTCGGACGCGTATTTACCGAGTTATAAGCGAGTTAACTTCCGGCGAGTCACTTAGGTATCGTTGGAACGATAGATTGCTAAGTACCGCGCCGTGTCGGTTAGCCGGTTCGCGGTAAGAGTAAACTTTTTTCCTATCGTTCCTAGATGATTTTAAACGTTATATTCGTGGTAAACTGTGCATACGAAACCATGTGTCGTGACGCCAGTTCTCTCGGACGCGTATTTACCGAGTTATAAGCGAGTTAACTTCCGGCGAGTCGCTTAGGTATCGCTGGAACGATAAAATTGCTAAGTACCGCGCCGTGTCGGTTAGCCGGTACGCGGTAAGAGTAAACTTTTTTCCTATCGTTCCTAGATGATTTTAAACGTTATATTCGTGGTAAACTGTGCATACGAAACCATGTGTCGTGACGCCAGTTCTCTCGGACGCGTATTTACCGAGTTATAAGCGAGTTAACTTCCGGCGAGTCGCTTAGGTATCGCTGGAACGATAAAATTGCTAAGTACCGCGCCGTGTCGGTTAGCCGGTTCGCGGTAAGAGTAAACTTTTTTCCTATCGTTCCTAGATGATTTTAAACGTTATATTCGTGGTAAACTGTGCATACGAAACCGTGTGTCGTGACGCCAGTTCTCTCGGACGCGTATTTACCGAGTTATAAGCGAGTTAACTTCCGGCGAGTCACTTAGGTATCGTTGGAACGATAGATTGCTAAGTACCGCGCCGTGTCGGTTAGCCGGTTCGCGGTAAGAGTAAACTTTTTTCCTATCGTTCCTAGATGATTTTAAACGTTATATTCGTGGTAAACTGTGCATACGAAACCATGTGTCGTGACGCCAGTTCTCTCGGACGCGTATTTACCGAGTTATAAGCGAGTTAACTTCCGGCGAGTCGCTTAGGTATCGCTGGAACGATAAAATTGCTAAGTACCGCGCCGTGTCGGTTAGCCGGTTCGCGGTAAGAGTAAACTTTTTTCCTATCGTTCCTAGATGATTTTAAACGTTATATTCGTGGTAAACTGTGCATACGAAACCGTGTGTCGTGACGCCAGTTCTCTCGGACGCGTATTTACCGAGTTATAAGCGAGTTAACTTCCGGCGAGTCGCTTAGGTATCGCTGGAACGATAAAATTGCTAAGTACCGCGCCGTGTCGGTTAGCCGGTTCGCGGTAAGAGTAAACTTTTTTCCTATCGTTCCTAGATGATTTTAAACGTTATATTCGTGGTAAACTGTGCATACGAAACCATGTGTCGTGACGCCAGTTCTCTCGGACGCGTATTTACCGAGTTATAAGCGAGTTAACTTCCGGCGAGTCGCTTAGGTATCGCTGGAACGATAAAATTGCTAAGTACCGCGCCGTGTCGGTTAGCCGGTTCGCGGTAAGAGTAAACTTTTTTCCTATCGTTCCTAGATGATTTTAAACGTTATATTCGTGGTAAACTGTGCATACGAAACCGTGTGTCGTGACGCCAGTTCTCTCGGACGCGTATTTACCGAGTTATAAGCGAGTTAACTTCCGGCGAGTCGCTTAGGTATCGCTGGAACGATAAAATTGCTAAGTACCGCGCCGTGTCGGTTAGCCGGTTCGCGGTAAGAGTAAACTTTTTTCCTATCGTTCCTAGATGATTTTAAACGTTATATTCGTGGTAAACTGTGCATACGAAACCATGTGTCGTGACGCCAGTTCTCTCGGACGCGTATTTACCGAGTTATAAGCGAGTTAACTTCCGGCGTGTCGCTTAGGTATCGCTGGAACGATAAAATTGCTAAGTACCGCGCCGTGTCGGTTAGCCGGTTCGCGGTAAGAGTAAACTTTTTTCCTATCGTTCCTAGATGATTTTAAACGTTATATTCGTGGTAAACTGTGCATACGAAACCATGTGTCGTGACGCCAGTTCTCTCGGACGCGTATTTACCGAGTTATAAGCGAGTTAACTTCCGGCGAGTCGCTTAGGTATCGCTGGAACGATAAAATTGCTAAGTACCGCGCCGTGTCGGTTAGCCGGTTCGCGGTAAGAGTAAACTTTTTTCCTATCGTTCCTAGATGATTTTAAACGTTATATTCGTGGTAAACTGTGCATACGAAACCGTGTGTCGTGACGCCAGTTCTCTCGGACGCGTATTTACCGAGTTATAAGCGAGTTAACTTCCGGCGAGTCGCTTAGGTATCGCTGGAACGATAAAATTGCTAAGTACCGCGCCGTGTCGGTTAGCCGGTTCGCGGTAAGAGTAAACTTTTTTCCTATCGTTCCTAGATGATTTTAAACGTTATATTCGTGGTAAACTGTGCATACGAAACCATGTGTCGTGACGCCAGTTCTCTCGGACGCGTATTTACCGAGTTATAAGCGAGTTAACTTCCGGCGTGTCGCTTAGGTATCGCTGGAACGATAAAATTGCTAAGTACCGCGCCGTGTCGGTTAGCCGGTTCGCGGTAAGAGTAAACTTTTTTCCTATCGTTCCTAGATGATTTTAAACGTTATATTCGTGGTAAACTGTGCATACGAAACCATGTGTCGTGACGCCAGTTCTCTCGGACGCGTATTTACCGAGTTATAAGCGAGTTAACTTCCGGCGAGTCGCTTAGGTATCGCTGGAACGATAAAATTGCTAAGTACCGCGCCGTGTCGGTTAGCCGGTTCGCGGTAAGAGTAAACTTTTTTCCTTTCGTTCCTAGATGATTTTAAACGTTATATTCGTGGTAAACTGTGCATACGAAACCATGTGTCGTGACGCCAGTTCTCTCGGACGCGTATTTACCGAGTTATAAGCTACTTAACTTCCGGCGAGTCGCTTAGGTATCGCTGGAACGATAAAATTGCTAAGTACCGCGCCGTGTCGGTTAGCCGGTTCGCGGTAAGAGTAAACTTTTTTCCTATCGTTCCTAGATGATTTTAAACGTTATATTCGTGGTAAACTGTGCATACGAAACCGTGTGTCGTGACGCCAGTTCTCTCGGACGCGTATTTACCGAGTTATAAGCGAGTTAACTTCCGGCGAGTCGCTTAGGTATCGCTGGAACGATAAAATTGCTAAGTACCGCGCCGTGTCGGTTAGCCGGTTCGCGGTAAGAGTAAACTTTTTTCCCATCGTTCCTAGATGATTTTAAACGTTATATTCGTGGTAAACTGTGCATACGAAACCATGTGTCGTGACGCCAGTTCTCTCGGACGCGTATTTACCGAGTTATAAGCGAGTTAACTTCCGGCGAGTCGCTTAGGTATCGCTGGAACGATAAAATTGCTAAGTACCGCGCCGTGTCGGTTAGCCGGTTCGCGGTAAGAGTAAACTTTTTTCCTATCGTTCCTAGATGATTTTAAACGTTATATTCGTGGTAAACTGTGCATACGAAACCGTGTGTCGTGACGCCAGTTCTCTCGGACGCGTATTTACCGAGTTATAAGCGAGTTAACTTCCGGCGAGTCGCTTCGGTATCGCTGGAACGATAAAATTGCTAAGTACCGCGCCGTGTCGGTTAGCCGGTTCGCGGTAAGAGTAAACTTTTTTCCTATCGTTCCTAGATGATTTTAAACGTTATATTCGTGGTAAACTGTGCATACGAAACCATGTGTCGTGACGCCAGTTCTCTCGGACGCGTATTTACCGAGTTATAAGCGAGTTAACTTCCGGCGAGTCGCTTAGGTATCGCTGGAACGATAAAATTGCTAAGTACCGCGCCGTGTCGGTTAGCCGGTTCGCGGTAAGAGTAAACTTTTTTCCTATCGTTCCTAGATGATTTTAAACGTTATATTCGTGGTAAACTGTGCATACGAAACCGTGTGTCGTGACGCCAGTTCTCTCGGACGCGTATTTACCGAGTTATAAGCGAGTTAACTTCCGGCGAGTCACTTAGGTATCGTTGGAACGATAGATTGCTAAGTACCGCGCCGTGTCGGTTAGCCGGTTCGCGGTAAGAGTAAACTTTTTTCCTATCGTTGCTAGATGATTTTAAACGTTATATTCGTGGTAAACTGTGCATACGAAACCATGTGTCGTGACGCCAGTTCTCTCGGACGCGTATTTACCGAGTTATAAGCGAGTTAACTTCCGGCGAGTCGCTTAGGTATCGCTGGAACGATAAAATTGCTAAGTACCGCGCCGTGTCGGTTAGCCGGTACGCGGTAAGAGTAAACTTTTTTCCTATCGTTCCTAGATGATTTTAAACGTTATATTCGTGGTAAACTGTGCATACGAAACCATGTGTCGTGACGCCAGTTCTCTCGGACGCGTATTTACCGAGTTATAAGCGAGTTAACTTCCGGCGAGTCGCTTAGGTATCGCTGGAACGATAAAATTGCTAAGTACCGCGCCGTGTCGGTTAGCCGGTTCGCGGTAAGAGTAAACTTTTTTCCTATCGTTCCTAGATGATTTTAAACGTTATATTCGTGGTAAACTGTGCATACGAAACCGTGTGTCGTGACGCCAGTTCTCTCGGACGCGTATTTACCGAGTTATAAGCGAGTTAACTTCCGGCGAGTCGCTTAGGTATCGCTGGAACGATAAAATTGCTAAGTACCGCGCCGTGTCGGTTAGCCGGTTCGCGGTAAGAGTAAACTTTTTTCCTATCGTTCCTAGATGATTTTAAACGTTATATTCGTGGTAAACTGTGCATACGAAACCGTGTGTCGTGACGCCAGTTCTCTCGGACGCGTATTTACCGAGTTATAAGCGAGTTAACTTCCGGCGAGTCACTTAGGTATCGTTGGAACGATAAATTGCTAAGTACCGCGCCGTGTCGGTTAGCCGGTTCGCGGTAAGAGTAAACTTTTTTCCTATCGTTCCTAGATGATTTTAAACGTTATATTCGTGGTAAACTGTGCATACGAAACCATGTGTCGTGACGCCAGTTCTCTCGGACGCGTATTTACCGAGTTATAAGCGAGTTAACTTCCGGCGAGTCGCTTAGGTATCGCTGGAACGATAAAATTGCTAAGTACCGCGCCGTGTCGGTTAGCCGGTTCGCGGTAAGAGTAAACTTTTTTCCTATCGTTCCTAGATGATTTTAAACGTTATATTCGTGGTAAACTGTGCATACGAAACCGTGTGTCGTGACGCCAGTTCTCTCGGACGCGTATTTACCGAGTTATAAGCGAGTTAACTTCCGGCGAGTCGCTTAGGTATCGCTGGAACGATAAAATTGCTAAGTACCGCGCCGTGCCGGTTAGCCGGTTCGCGGTAAGAGTAAACTTTTTTCCTATCGTTCCTAGATGATTTTAAACGTTATATTCGTGGTAAACTGTGCATACGAAACCGTGTGTCGTGACGCCAGTTCTCTCGGACGCGTATTTACCGAGTTATAAGCGAGTTAACTTCCGGCGAGTCACTTAGGTATCGTTGGAACGATAGATTGCTAAGTACCGCGCCGTGTCGGTTAGCCGGTTCGCGGTAAGAGTAAACTTTTTTCCTATCGTTCCTAGATGATTTTAAACGTTATATTCGTGGTAAACTGTGCATACGAAACCATGTGTCGTGACGCCAGTTCTCTCGGACGCGTATTTACCGAGTTATAAGCGAGTTAACTTCCGGCGAGTCGCTTAGGTATCGCTGGAACGATAAAATTGCTAAGTACCGCGCCGTGTCGGTTAGCCGGTTCGCGGTAAGAGTAAACTTTTTTCCTATCGTTCCTAGATGATTTTAAACGTTATATTCGTGGTAAACTGTGCATACGAAACCGTGTGTCGTGACGCCAGTTCTCTCGGACGCGTATTTACCGAGTTATAAGCGAGTTAACTTCCGGCGAGTCGCTTAGGTATCGCTGGAACGATAAAATTGCTAAGTACCGCGCCGTGTCGGTTAGCCGGTTCGCGGTAAGAGTAAACTTTTTTCCTATCGTTCCTAGATGATTTTAAACGTTATATTCGTGGTAAACTGTGCATACGAAACCGTGTGTCGTGACGCCAGTTCTCTCGGACGCGTATTTACCGAGTTATAAGCGAGTTAACTTCCGGCGAGTCGCTTAGGTATCGCTGGAACGATAAAATTGCTAAGTACCGCGCCGTGTCGGTTAGCCGGTTCGCGGTAAGAGTAAACTTTTTTCCTATCGTTCCTAGATGATTTTAAACGTTATATTCGTGGTAAACTGTGCATACGAAACCATGTGTCGTGACGCCAGTTCTCTCGGACGCGTATTTACCGAGTTATAAGCGAGTTAACTTCCGGCGAGTCGCGTAGGTATCGCTGGAACGATAAAATTGCTAAGTACCGCGCCGTGTCGGTTAGCCGGTTCGCGGTAAGAGTAAACTTTTTTCCTATCGTTCCTAGATGATTTTAAACGTTATATTCGTGGTAAACTGTGCATACGAAACCGTGTGTCGTGACGACAGTTCTCTCGGACGCGTATTTACCGAGTTATAAGCGAGTTAACTTCCGGCGAGTCGCTTAGGTATCGCTGGAACGATAAAATTGCTAAGTACCGCGCCGTGTCGGTTAGCCGGTTCGCGGTAAGAGTAAACTTTTTTCCTATCGTTCCTAGATGATTTTAAACGTTATATTCGTGGTAAACTGTGCATACGAAACCATGTGTCGTGACGCCAGTTCTCTCGGACGCGTATTTACCGAGTTATAAGCGAGTTAACTTCCGGCGAGTCGCTTAGGTATCGCTGGAACGATAAAATTGCTAAGTACCGCGCCGTGTCGGTTAGCCGGTTCGCGGTAAGAGTAAACTTTTTTCCTATCGTTCCTAGATGATTGTAAACGTTATATTCGTGGTAAACTGTGCATACGAAACCGTGTGTCGTGACGCCAGTTCTCTCGGACGCGTATTTACCGAGTTATAAGCGAGTTAACTTCCGGCGAGTCGCTTAGGTATCGCTGGAACGATAAAATTGCTAAGTACCGCGCCGTGTCGGTTAGCCGGTTCGCGGTAAGAGTAAACTTTTTTCCTATCGTTCCTAGATGATTTTAAACGTTATATTCGTGGTAAACTGTGCATACGAAACCATGTGTCGTGACGCCAGTTCTCTCGGACGCGTATTTACCGAGTTATAAGCGAGTTAACTTCCGGCGTGTCGCTTAGGTATCGCTGGAACGATAAAATTGCTAAGTACCGCGCCGTGTCGGTTAGCCGGTTCGCGGTAAGAGTAAACTTTTTTCCTATCGTTCCTAGATGATTTTAAACGTTATATTCGTGGTAAACTGTGCATACGAAACCATGTGTCGTGACGCCAGTTCTCTCGGACGCGTATTTACCGAGTTATAAGCGAGTTAACTTCCGGCGAGTCGCTTAGGTATCGCTGGAACGATAAAATTGCTAAGTACCGCGCCGTGTCGGTTAGCCGGTTCGCGGTAAGAGTAAACTTTTTTCCTTTCGTTCCTAGATGATTTTAAACGTTATATTCGTGGTAAACTGTGCATACGAAACCATGTGTCGTGACGCCAGTTCTCTCGGACGCGTATTTACCGAGTTATAAGCTAGTTAACTTCCGGCGAGTCGCTTAGGTATCGCTGGAACGATAAAATTGCTAAGTACCGCGCCGTGTCGGTTAGCCGGTTCGCGGTAAGAGTAAACTTTTTTCCTATCGTTCCTAGATGATTTTAAACGTTATATTCGTGGTAAACTGTGCATACGAAACCGTGTGTCGTGACGCCAGTTCTCTCGGACGCGTATTTACCGAGTTATAAGCGAGTTAACTTCCGGCGAGTCGCTTAGGTATCGCTGGAACGATAAAATTGCTAAGTACCGCGCCGTGTCGGTTAGCCGGTTCGCGGTAAGAGTAAACTTTTTTCCTATCGTTCCTAGATGATTTTAAACGTTATATTCGTGGTAAACTGTGCATACGAAACCATGTGTCGTGACGCCAGTTCTCTCGGACGCGTATTTACCGAGTTATAAGCGAGTTAACTTCCGGCGTGTCGCTTAGGTATCGCTGGAACGATAAAATTGCTAAGTACCGCGCCGTGTCGGTTAGCCGGTTCGCGGTAAGAGTAAACTTTTTTCCTATCGTTCCTAGATGATTTTAAACGTTATATTCGTGGTAAACTGTGCATACGAAACCATGTGTCGTGACGCCAGTTCTCTCGGACGCGTATTTACCGAGTTATAAGCGAGTTAACTTCCGGCGAGTCGCTTAGGTATCGCTGGAACGATAAAATTGCTAAGTACCGCGCCGTGTCGGTTAGCCGGTTCGCGGTAAGAGTAAACTTTTTTCCTTTCGTTCCTAGATGATTTTAAACGTTATATTCGTGGTAAACTGTGCATACGAAACCATGTGTCGTGACGCCAGTTCTCTCGGACGCGTATTTACCGAGTTATAAGCTAGTTAACTTCCGGCGAGTCGCTTAGGTATCGCTGGAACGATAAAATTGCTAAGTACCGCGCCGTGTCGGTTAGCCGGTTCGCGGTAAGAGTAAACTTTTTTCCTATCGTTCCTAGATGATTTTAAACGTTATATTCGTGGTAAACTGTGCATACGAAACCGTGTGTCGTGACGCCAGTTCTCTCGGACGCGTATTTACCGAGTTATAAGCGAGTTAACTTCCGGCGAGTCGCTTAGGTATCGCTGGAACGATAAAATTGCTAAGTACCGCGCCGTGTCGGTTAGCCGGTTCGCGGTAAGAGTAAACTTTTTTCCTATCGTTCCTAGATGATTTTAAACGTTATATTCGTGGTAAACTGTGCATACGAAACCATGTGTCGTGACGCCAGTTCTCTCGGACGCGTATTTACCGAGTTATAAGCGAGTTAACTTCCGGCGAGTCGCTTAGGTATCGCTGGAACGATAAAATTGCTAAGTACCGCGCCGTGTCGGTTAGCCGGTTCGCGGTAAGAGTAAACTTTTTTCCTATCGTTCCTAGATGATTTTAAACGTTATATTCGTGGTAAACTGTGCATACGAAACCATGTGTCGTGACGCCAGTTCTCTCGGACGCGTATTTACCGAGTTATAAGCGAGTTAACTTCCGGCGAGTCGCTTAGGTATCGCTGGAACGATAAAATTGCTAAGTACCGCGCCGTGTCGGTTAGCCGGTTCGCGGTAAGAGTAAACTTTTTTCCTATCGTTCCTAGATGATTTTAAACGTTATATTCGTGGTAAACTGTGCATACGAAACCGTGTGTCGTGACGCCAGTTCTCTCGGACGCGTATTTACCGAGTTATAAGCGAGTTAACTTCCGGCGAGTCGCTTAGGTATCGCTGGAACGATAAAATTGCTAAGTACCGCGCCGTGTCGGTTAGCCGGTTCGCGGTAAGAGTAAACTTTTTTCCTTTCGTTCCTAGATGATTTTAAACGTTATATTCGTGGTAAACTGTGCATACGAAACCATGTGTCGTGACGCCAGTTCTCTCGGACGCGTATTTACCGAGTTATAAGCTAGTTAACTTCCGGCGAGTCGCTTAGGTATCGCTGGAACGATAAAATTGCTAAGTACCGCGCAGTGTCGGTTAGCCGGTTCGCGGTAAGAGTAAACTTTTTTCCTATCGTTCCTAGATGATTTTAAACGTTATATTCGTGGTAAACTGTGCATACGAAACCGTGTGTCGTGACGCCAGTTCTCTCGGACGCGTATTTACCGAGTTATAAGCGAGTTAACTTCCGGCGAGTCGCTTAGGTATCGCTGGAACGATAAAATTGCTAAGTACCGCGCCGTGTCGGTTAGCCGGTTCGCGGTAAGAGTAAACTTTTTTCCTATCGTTCCTAGATGATTTTAAACGTTATATTCGTGGTAAACTGTGCATACGAAACCATGTGTCGTGACGCCAGTTCTCTCGGACGCGTATTTACCGAGTTATAAGCGAGTTAACTTCCGGCGAGTCGCTTAGGTATCGCTGGAACGATAAAATTGCTAAGTACCGCGCCGTGTCGGTTAGCCGGTTCGCGGTAAGAGTAAACTTTTTTCCTATCGTTCCTAGATGATTTTAAACGTTATATTCGTGGTAAACTGTGCATACGAAACCGTGTGTCGTGACGCCAGTTCTCTCGGACGCGTATTTACCGAGTTATAAGCGAGTTAACTTCCGGCGAGTCGCTTAGGTATCGCTGGAACGATAAAATTGCTAAGTACCGCGCCGTGTCGGTTAGCCGGTTCGCGGTAAGAGTAAACTTTTTTCCTATCGTTCCTAGATGATTTTAAACGTTATATTCGTGGTAAACTGTGCATACGAAACCGTGTGTCGTGACGCCAGTTCTCTCGGACGCGTATTTACCGAGTTATAAGCGAGTTAACTTCCGGCGAGTCACTTAGGTATCGTTGGAACGATAGATTGCTAAGTACCGCGCCGTGTCGGTTAGCCGGTTCGCGGTAAGAGTAAACTTTTTTCCTATCGTTCCTAGATGATTTTAAACGTTATATTCGTGGTAAACTGTGCATACGAAACCATGTGTCGTGACGCCAGTTCTCTCGGACGCGTATTTACCGAGTTATAAGCGAGTTAACTTCCGGCGAGTCGCTTAGGTATCGCTGGAACGATAAAATTGCTAAGTACCGCGCCGTGTCGGTTAGCCGGTTCGCGGTAAGAGTAAACTTTTTTCCTATCGTTCCTAGATGATTTTAAACGTTATATTCGTGGTAAACTGTGCATACGAAACCGTGTGTCGTGACGCCAGTTCTCTCGGACGCGTATTTACCGAGTTATAAGCGAGTTAACTTCCGGCGAGTCACTTAGGTATCGTTGGAACGATAGATTGCTAAGTACCGCGCCGTGTCGGTTAGCCGGTTCGCGGTAAGAGTAAACTTTTTTCCTATCGTTCCTAGATGATTTTAAACGTTATATTCGTGGTAAACTGTGCATACGAAACCATGTGTCGTGACGCCAGTTCTCTCGGACGCGTATTTACCGAGTTATAAGCGAGTTAACTTCCGGCGAGTCGCTTAGGTATCGCTGGAACGATAAAATTGCTAAGTACCGCGCCGTGTCGGTTAGCCGGTACGCGGTAAGAGTAAACTTTTTTCCTATCGTTCCTAGATGATTTTAAACGTTATATTCGTGGTAAACTGTGCATACGAAACCATGTGTCGTGACGCCAGTTCTCTCGGACGCGTATTTACCGAGTTATAAGCGAGTTAACTTCCGGCGAGTCGCTTAGGTATCGCTGGAACGATAAAATTGCTAAGTACCGCGCCGTGTCGGTTAGCCGGTTCGCGGTAAGAGTAAACTTTTTTCCTATCGTTCCTAGATGATTTTAAACGTTATATTCGTGGTAAACTGTGCATACGAAACCGTGTGTCGTGACGCCAGTTCTCTCGGACGCGTATTTACCGAGTTATAAGCGAGTTAACTTCCGGCGAGTCACTTAGGTATCGTTGGAACGATAGATTGCTAAGTACCGCGCCGTGTCGGTTAGCCGGTTCGCGGTAAGAGTAAACTTTTTTCCTATCGTTCCTAGATGATTTTAAACGTTATATTCGTGGTAAACTGTGCATACGAAACCATGTGTCGTGACGCCAGTTCTCTCGGACGCGTATTTACCGAGTTATAAGCGAGTTAACTTCCGGCGAGTCGCTTAGGTATCGCTGGAACCATAAAATTGCTAAGTACCGCGCCGTGTCGGTTAGCCGGTTCGCGGTAAGAGTAAACTTTTTTCCTATCGTTCCTAGATGATTTTAAACGTTATATTCGTGGTAAACTGTGCATACGAAACCGTGTGTCGTGACGCCAGTTCTCTCGGACGCGTATTTACCGAGTTATAAGCGAGTTAACTTCCGGCGAGTCGCTTAGGTATCGCTGGAACGATAAAATTGCTAAGTACCGCGCCGTGTCGGTTAGACGGTTCGCGGTAAGAGTAAACTTTTTTCCTATCGTTCCTAGATGATTTTAAACGTTATATTCGTGGTAAACTGTGCATACGAAACCATGTGTCGTGACGCCAGTTCTCTCGGACGCGTATTTACCGAGTTATAAGCGAGTTAACTTCCGGCGAGTCGCTTAGGTATCGCTGGAACGATAAAATTGCTAAGTACCGCGCCGTGTCGGTTAGCCGGTTCGCGGTAAGAGTAAACTTTTTTCCTATCGTTCCTAGATGATTTTAAACGTTATATTCGTGGTAAACTGTGCATACGAAACCGTGTGTCGTGACGCCAGTTCTCTCGGACGCGTATTTACCGAGTTATAAGCGAGTTAACTTCCGGCGAGTCGCTTAGGTATCGCTGGAACGATAAAATTGCTAAGTACCGCGCCGTGTCGGTTAGCCGGTTCGCGGTAAGAGTAAACTTTTTTCCTATCGTTCCTAGATGATTTTAAACGTTATATTCGTGGTAAACTGTGCATACGAAACCATGTGTCGTGACGCCAGTTCTCTCGGACGCGTATTTACCGAGTTATAAGCGAGTTAACTTCCGGCGTGTCGCTTAGGTATCGCTGGAACGATAAAATTGCTAAGTACCGCGCCGTGTCGGTTAGCCGGTTCGCGGTAAGAGTAAACTTTTTTCCTATCGTTCCTAGATGATTTTAAACGTTATATTCGTGGTAAACTGTGCATACGAAACCATGTGTCGTGACGCCAGTTCTCTCGGACGCGTATTTACCGAGTTATAAGCGAGTTAACTTCCGGCGAGTCGCTTAGGTATCGCTGGAACGATAAAATTGCTAAGTACCGCGCCGTGTCGGTTAGCCGGTTCGCGGTAAGAGTAAACTTTTTTCCTATCGTTCCTAGATGATTTTAAACGTTATATTCGTGGTAAACTGTGCATACGAAACCGTGTGTCGTGACGCCAGTTCTCTCGGACGCGTATTTACCGAGTTATAAGCGAGTTAACTTCCGGCGAGTCGCTTAGGTATCGCTGGAACGATAAAATTGCTAAGTACCGCGCCGTGTCGGTTAGCCGGTTCGCGGTAAGAGTAAACTTTTTTCCTATCGTTCCTAGATGATTTTAAACGTTATATTCGTGGTAAACTGTGCATACGAAACCATGTGTCGTGACGCCAGTTCTCTCGGACGCGTATTTACCGAGTTATAAGCGAGTTAACTTCCGGCGTGTCGCTTAGGTATCGCTGGAACGATAAAATTGCTAAGTACCGCGCCGTGTCGGTTAGCCGGTTCGCGGTAAGAGTAAACTTTTTTCCTATCGTTCCTAGATGATTTTAAACGTTATATTCGTGGTAAACTGTGAATACGAAACCATGTGTCGTGACGCCAGTTCTCTCGGACGCGTATTTACCGAGTTATAAGCGAGTTAACTTCCGGCGAGTCGCTTAGGTATCGCTGGAACGATAAAATTGCTAAGTACCGCGCCGTGTCGGTTAGCCGGTTCGCGGTAAGAGTAAACTTTTTTCCTTTCGTTCCTAGATGATTTTAAACGTTATATTCGTGGTAAACTGTGCATACGAAACCATGTGTCGTGACGCCAGTTCTCTCGGACGCGTATTTACCGAGTTATAAGCTAGTTAACTTCCGGCGAGTCGCTTAGGTATCGCTGGAACGATAAAATTGCTAAGTACCGCGCCGTGTCGGTTAGCCGGTTCGCGGTAAGAGTAAACTTTTTTCCTATCGTTCCTAGATGATTTTAAACGTTATATTCGTGGTAAACTGTGCATACGAAACCGTGTGTCGTGACGCCAGTTCTCTCGGACGCGTATTTACCGAGTTATAAGCGAGTTAACTTCCGGCGAGTCGCTTAGGTATCGCTGGAACGATAAAATTGCTAAGTACCGCGCCGTGTCGGTTAGCCGGTTCGCGGTAAGAGTAAACTTTTTTCCTATCGTTCCTAGATGATTTTAAACGTTATATTCGTGGTAAACTGTGCATACGAAACCATGTGTCGTGACGCCAGTTCTCTCGGACGCGTATTTACCGAGTTATAAGCGAGTTAACTTCCGGCGAGTCGCTTAGGTATCGCTGGAACGATAAAATTGCTAAGTACCGCGCCGTGTCGGTTAGCCGGTTCGCGGTAAGAGTAAACTTTTTTCCTATCGTTCCTAGATGATTTTAAACGTTATATTCGTGGTAAACTGTGCATACGAAACCGTGTGTCGTGACGCCAGTTCTCTCGGACGCGTATTTACCGAGTTATAAGCGAGTTAACTTCCGGCGAGTCGCTTCGGTATCGCTGGAACGATAAAATTGCTAAGTACCGCGCCGTGTCGGTTAGCCGGTTCGCGGTAAGAGTAAACTTTTTTCCTATCGTTCCTAGATGATTTTAAACGTTATATTCGTGGTAAACTGTGCATACGAAACCATGTGTCGTGACGCCAGTTCTCTCGGACGCGTATTTACCGAGTTATAAGCGAGTTAACTTCCGGCGAGTCGCTTAGGTATCGCTGGAACGATAAAATTGCTAAGTACCGCGCCGTGTCGGTTAGCCGGTTCGCGGTAAGAGTAAACTTTTTTCCTATCGTTCCTAGATGATTTTAAACGTTATATTCGTGGTAAACTGTGCATACGAAACCGTGTGTCGTGACGCCAGTTCTCTCGGACGCGTATTTACCGAGTTATAAGCGAGTTAACTTCCGGCGAGTCACTTAGGTATCGTTGGAACGATAGATTGCTAAGTACCGCGCCGTGTCGGTTAGCCGGTTCGCGGTAAGAGTAAACTTTTTTCCTATCGTTCCTAGATGATTTTAAACGTTATATTCGTGGTAAACTGTGCATACGAAACCATGTGTCGTGACGCCAGTTCTCTCGGACGCGTATTTACCGAGTTATAAGCGAGTTAACTTCCGGCGAGTCGCTTAGGTATCGCTGGAACGATAAAATTGCTAAGTACCGCGCCGTGTCGGTTAGCCGGTACGCGGTAAGAGTAAACATTTTTCCTATCGTTCCTAGATGATTTTAAACGTTATATTCGTGGTAAACTGTGCATACGAAACCATGTGTCGTGACGCCAGTTCTCTCGGACGCGTATTTACCGAGTTATAAGCGAGTTAACTTCCGGCGAGTCGCTTAGGTATCGCTGGAACGATAAAATTGCTAAGTACCGCGCCGTGTCGGTTAGCCGGTTCGCGGTAAGAGTAAACTTTTTTCCTATCGTTCCTAGATGATTTTAAACGTTATATTCGTGGTAAACTGTGCATACGAAACCGTGTGTCGTGACGCCAGTTCTCTCGGACGCGTATTTACCGAGTTATAAGCGAGTTAACTTCCGGCGAGTCGCTTAGGTATCGCTGGAACGATAAAATTGCTAAGTACCGCGCCGTGTCGGTTAGCCGGTTCGCGGTAAGAGTAAACTTTTTTCCTATCGTTCCTAGATGATTTTAAACGTTATATTCGTGGTAAACTGTGCATACGAAACCGTGTGTCGTGACGCCAGTTCTCTCGGACGCGTATTTACCGAGTTATAAGCGAGTTAACTTCCGGCGAGTCACTTAGGTATCGTTGGAACGATAAATTGCTAAGTACCGCGCCGTGTCGGTTAGCCGGTTCGCGGTAAGAGTAAACTTTTTTCCTATAGTTCCTAGATGATTTTAAACGTTATATTCGTGGTAAACTGTGCATACGAAACCATGTGTCGTGACGCCAGTTCTCTCGGACGCGTATTTACCGAGTTATAAGCGAGTTAACTTCCGGCGAGTCGCTTAGGTATCGCTGGAACGATAAAATTGCTAAGTACCGCGCCGTGTCGGTTAGCCGGTTCGCGGTAAGAGTAAACTTTTTTCCTATCGTTCCTAGATGATTTTAAACGTTATATTCGTGGTAAACTGTGCATACGAAACCGTGTGTCGTGACGCCAGTTCTCTCGGACGCGTATTTACCGAGTTATAAGCGAGTTAACTTCCGGCGAGTCGCTTAGGTATCGCTGGAACGATAAAATTGCTAAGTACCGCGCCGTGCCGGTTAGCCGGTTCGCGGTAAGAGTAAACTTTTTTCCTATCGTTCCTAGATGATTTTAAACGTTATATTCGTGGTAAACTGTGCATACGAAACCGTGTGTCGTGACGCCAGTTCTCTCGGACGCGTATTTACCGAGTTATAAGCGAGTTAACTTCCGGCGAGTCACTTAGGTATCGTTGGAACGATAGATTGCTAAGTACCGCGCCGTGTCGGTTAGCCGGTTCGCGGTAAGAGTAAACTTTTTTCCTATCGTTCCTAGATGATTTTAAACGTTATATTCGTGGTAAACTGTGCATACGAAACCATGTGTCGTGACGCCAGTTCTCTCGGACGCGTATTTACCGAGTTATAAGCGAGTTAACTTCCGGCGAGTCGCTTAGGTATCGCTGGAACGATAAAATTGCTAAGTACCGCGCCGTGTCGGTTAGCCGGTTCGCGGTAAGAGTAAACTTTTTTCCTATCGTTCCTAGATGATTTTAAACGTTATATTCGTGGTAAACTGTGCATACGAAACCGTGTGTCGTGACGCCAGTTCTCTCGGACGTGTATTTACCGAGTTATAAGCGAGTTAACTTCCGGCGAGTCGCTTAGGTATCGCTGGAACGATAAAATTGCTAAGTACCGCGCCGTGTCGGTTAGCCGGTTCGCGGTAAGAGTAAACTTTTTTCCTATCGTTCCTAGATGATTTTAAACGTTATATTCGTGGTAAACTGTGCATACGAAACCGTGTGTCGTGACGCCAGTTCTCTCGGACGCGTATTTACCGAGTTATAAGCGAGTTAACTTCCGGCGAGTCGCTTAGGTATCGCTGGAACGATAAAATTGCTAAGTACCGCGCCGTGTCGGTTAGCCGGTTCGCGGTAAGAGTAAACTTTTTTCCTATCGTTCCTAGATGATTTTAAACGTTATATTCGTGGTAAACTGTGCATACGAAACCATGTGTCGTGACGCCAGTTCTCTCGGACGCGTATTTACCGAGTTATAAGCGAGTTAACTTCCGGCGAGTCGCTTAGGTATCGCTGGAACGATAAAATTGCTAAGTACCGCGCCGTGTCGGTTAGCCGGTTCGCGGTAAGAGTAAACTTTTTTCCTATCGTTCCTAGATGATTTTAAACGTTATATTCGTGGTAAACTGTGCATACGAAACCGTGTGTCGTGACGACAGTTCTCTCGGACGCGTATTTACCGAGTTATAAGCGAGTTAACTTCCGGCGAGTCGCTTAGGTATCGCTGGAACGATAAAATTGCTAAGTACCGCGCCGTGTCGGTTAGCCGGTTCGCGGTAAGAGTAAACTTTTTTCCTATCGTTCCTAGATGATTTTAAACGTTATATTCGTGGTAAACTGTGCATACGAAACCATGTGTCGTGACGCCAGTTCTCTCGGACGCGTATTTACCGAGTTATAAGCGAGTTAACTTCCGGCGTGTCGCTTAGGTATCGCTGGAACGATAAAATTGCTAAGTACCGCGCCGTGTCGGTTAGCCGGTTCGCGGTAAGAGTAAACTTTTTTCCTATCGTTCCTAGATGATTTTAAACGTTATATTCGTGGTAAACTGTGCATACGAAACCGTGTGTCGTGACGCCAGTTCTCTCGGACGCGTATTTACCGAGTTATAAGCGAGTTAACTTCCGGCGAGTCGCTTAGGTATCGCTGGAACGATAAAATTGCTAAGTACCGCGCCGTGTCGGTTAGACGGTTCGCGGTAAGAGTAAACTTTTTTCCTATCGTTCCTAGATGATTTTAAACGTTATATTCGTGGTAAACTGTGCATACGAAACCATGTGTCGTGACGCCAGTTCTCTCGGACGCGTATTTACCGAGTTATAAGCGAGTTAACTTCCGGCGAGTCGCTTAGGTATCGCTGGAACGATAAAATTGCTAAGTACCGCGCCGTGTCGGTTAGCCGGTTCGCGGTAAGAGTAAACTTTTTTCCTATCGTTCCTAGATGATTTTAAACGTTATATTCGTGGTAAACTGTGCATACGAAACCGTGTGTCGTGACGACAGTTCTCTCGGACGCGTATTTACCGAGTTATAAGCGAGTTAACTTCCGGCGAGTCGCTTAGGTATCGCTGGAACGATAAAATTGCTAAGTACCGCGCCGTGTCGGTTAGCCGGTTCGCGGTAAGAGTAAACTTTTTTCCTATCGTTCCTAGATGATTTTAAACGTTATATTCGTGGTAAACTGTGCATACGAAACCATGTGTCGTGACGCCAGTTCTCTCGGACGCGTATTTACCGAGTTATAAGCGAGTTAACTTCCGGCGTGTCGCTTAGGTATCGCTGGAACGATAAAATTGCTAAGTACCGCGCCGTGTCGGTTAGACGGTTCGCGGTAAGAGTAAACTTTTTTCCTATCGTTCCTAGATGATTTTAAACGTTATATTCGTGGTAAACTGTGCATACGAAACCGTGTGTCGTGACGCCAGTTCTCTCGGACGCGTATTTACCGAGTTATAAGCGAGTTAACTTCCGGCGAGTCGCTTAGGTATCGCTGGAACGATAAAATTGCTAAGTACCGCGCCGTGTCGGTTAGCCGGTTCGCGGTAAGAGTAAACTTTTTTCCTATCGTTCCTAGATGATTTTAAACGTTATATTCGTGGTAAACTGTGCATACGAAACCGTGTGTCGTGACGCCAGTTCTCTCGGACGCGTATTTACCGAGTTATAAGCGAGTTAACTTCCGGCGAGTCACTTAGGTATCGTTGGAACGATAGATTGCTAAGTACCGCGCCGTGTCGGTTAGCCGGTTCGCGGTAAGAGTAAACTTTTTTCCTATCGTTCCTAGATGATTTTAAACGTTATATTCGTGGTAAACTGTGCATACGAAACCATGTGTCGTGACGCCAGTTCTCTCGGACGCGTATTTACCGAGTTATAAGCGAGTTAACTTCCGGCGAGTCGCTTAGGTATCGCTGGAACGATAAAATTGCTAAGTACCGCGCCGTGTCGGTTAGCCGGTTCGCGGTAAGAGTAAACTTTTTTCCTATCGTTCCTAGATGATTTTAAACGTTATATTCGTGGTAAACTGTGCATACGAAACCGTGTGTCGTGACGCCAGTTCTCTCGGACGCGTATTTACCGAGTTATAAGCGAGTTAACTTCCGGCGAGTCGCTTAGGTATCGCTGGAACGATAAAATTGCTAAGTACCGCGCCGTGTCGGTTAGCCGGTTCGCGGTAAGAGTAAACTTTTTTCCTATCGTTCCTAGATGATTTTAAACGTTATATTCGTGGTAAACTGTGCATACGAAACCGTGTGTCGTGGCGCCAGTTCTCTCGGACGCGTATTTACCGAGTTATAAGCGAGTTAACTTCCGGCGAGTCGCTTAGGTATCGCTGGAACGATAAAATTGCTAAGTACCGCGCCGTGTCGGTTAGCCGGTTCGCGGTAAGAGTAAACTTTTTTCCTATCGTTCCTAGATGATTTTAAACGGTATATTCGTGGTAAACTGTGCATACGAAACCGTGTGTCGTGACGCCAGTTCTCTCGGACGCGTATTTACCGAGTTATAAGCGAGTTAACTTCCGGCGAGTCGCTTAGGTATCGCTGGAACGATAAAATTGCTAAGTACCGCGCCGTGTCGGTTAGCCGGTTCGCGGTAAGAGTAAACTTTTTTCCTATCGTTCCTAGATGATTTTAAACGTTATATTCGTGGTAAACTGTGCATACGAAACCATGTGTCGTGACGCCAGTTCTCTCGGACGCGTATTTACCGAGTTATAAGCGAGTTAACTTCCGGCGAGTCGCTTAGGTATCGCTGGAACGATAAAATTGCTAAGTACCGCGCCGTGTCGGTTAGCCGGTTCGCGGTAAGAGTAAACTTTTTTCCTATCGTTCCTAGATGATTTTAAACGTTATATTCGTGGTAAACTGTGCATACGAAACCGTGTGTCGTGACGCCAGTTCTCTCGGACGCGTATTTACCGAGTTATAAGCGAGTTAACTTCCGGCGAGTCGCTTAGGTATCGTTGGAACGATAGATTGCTAAGTACCGCGCCGTGTCGGTTAGCCGGTTCGCGGTAAGAGTAAACTTTTTTCCTATCGTTCCTAGATGATTTTAAACGTTATATTCGTGGTAAACTGTGCATACGAAACCATGTGTCGTGACGCCAGTTCTCTCGGACGCGTATTTACCGAGTTATAAGCGAGTTAACTTCCGGCGAGTCGCTTAGGTATCGCTGGAACGATAAAATTGCTAAGTACCGCGCCGTGTCGGTTAGCCGGTTCGCGGTAAGAGTAAACTTTTTTCCTATCGTTCCTAGATGATTTTAAACGTTATATTCGTGGTAAACTGTGCATACGAAACCGTGTGTCGTGACGCCAGTTCTCTCGGACGCGTATTTACCGAGTTATAAGCGAGTTAACTTCCGGCGAGTCGCTTAGGTATCGCTGGAACGATAAAATTGCTAAGTACCGCGCCGTGTCGGTTAGCCGGTTCGCGGTAAGAGTAAACTTTTTTCCTATCGTTCCTAGATGATTTTAAACGTTATATTCGTGGTAAACTGTGCATACGAAACCATGTGTCGTGACGCCAGTTCTCTCGGACGCGTATTTACCGAGTTATAAGCGAGTTAACTTCCGGCGAGTCGCTTAGGTATCGCTGGAACGATAAAATTGCTAAGTACCGCGCCGTGTCGGTTAGCCGGTTCGCGGTAAGAGTAAACTTTTTTCCTATCGTTCCTAGATGATTTTAAACGTTATATTCGTGGTAAACTGTGCATACGAAACCGTGTGTCGTGACGCCAGTTCTCTCGGACGCGTATTTACCGAGTTATAAGCGAGTTAACTTCCGGCGAGTCGCTTAGGTATCGCTGGAACGATAAAATTGCTAAGTACCGCGCCGTGTCGGTTAGCCGGTTCGCGGTAAGAGTAAACTTTTTTCCTATCGTTCCTAGATGATTTTAAACGTTATATTCGTGGTAAACTGTGCATACGAAACCGTGTGTCGTGACGCCAGTTCTCTCGGACGCGTATTTACCGAGTTATAAGCGAGTTAACTTCCGGCGTGTCGCTTAGGTATCGCTGGAACGATAAAATTGCTAAGTACCGCGCCGTGTCGGTTAGCCGGTTCGCGGTAAGAGTAAACTTTTTTCCTATCGTTCCTAGATGATTTTAAACGTTATATTCGTGGTAAACTGTGCATACGAAACCATGTGTCGTGACGCCAGTTCTCTCGGACGCGTATTTACCGAGTTATAAGCGAGTTAACTTCCGGCGAGTCGCTTAGGTATCGCTGGAACGATAAAATTGCTAAGTACCGCGCCGTGTCGGTTAGCCGGTTCGCGGTAAGAGTAAACTTTTTTCCTTTCGTTCCTAGATGATTTTAAACGTTATATTCGTGGTAAACTGTGCATACGAAACCATGTGTCGTGACGCCAGTTCTCTCGGACGCGTATTTACCGAGTTATAAGCTAGTTAACTTCCGGCGAGTCGCTTAGGTATCGCTGGAACGATAAAATTGCTAAGTACCGCGCCGTGTCGGTTAGCCGGTTCGCGGTAAGAGTAAACTTTTTTCCTATCGTTCCTAGATGATTTTAAACGTTATATTCGTGGTAAACTGTGCATACGAAACCGTGTGTCGTGACGCCAGTTCTCTCGGACGCGTATTTACCGAGTTATAAGCGAGTTAACTTCCGGCGAGTCGCTTAGGTATCGCTGGAACGATAAAATTGCTAAGTACCGCGCCGTGTCGGTTAGCCGGTTCGCGGTAAGAGTAAACTTTTTTCCTATCGTTCCTAGATGATTTTAAACGTTATATTCGTGGTAAACTGTGCATACGAAACCATGTGTCGTGACGCCAGTTCTCTCGGACGCGTATTTACCGAGTTATAAGCGAGTTAACTTCCGGCGAGTCGCTTAGGTATCGCTGGAACGATAAAATTGCTAAGTACCGCGCCGTGTCGGTTAGCCGGTTCGCGGTAAGAGTAAACTTTTTTCCTATCGTTCCTAGATGATTTTAAACGTTATATTCGTGGTAAACTGTGCATACGAAACCGTGTGTCGTGACGCCAGTTCTCTCGGACGCGTATTTACCGAGTTATAAGCGAGTTAACTTCCGGCGAGTCGCTTAGGTATCGCTGGAACGATAAAATTGCTAAGTACCGCGCCGTGTCGGTTAGCCGGTTCGCGGTAAGAGTAAACTTTTTTCCTATCGTTCCTAGATGATTTTAAACGTTATATTCGTGGTAAACTGTGCATACGAAACCATGTGTCGTGACGCCAGTTCTCTCGGACGCGTATTTACCGAGTTATAAGCGAGTTAACTTCCGGCGTGTCGCTTAGGTATCGCTGGAACGATAAAATTGCTAAGTACCGCGCCGTGTCGGTTAGCCGGTTCGCGGTAAGAGTACACTTTTTTCCTATCGTTCCTAGATGATTTTAAACGTTATATTCGTGGTAAACTGTGCATACGAAACCGTGTGTCGTGACGCCAGTTCTCTCGGACGCGTATTTACCGAGTTATAAGCGAGTTAACTTCCGGCGAGTCGCTTAGGTATCGCTGGAACGATAAAATTGCTAAGTACCGCGCCGTGTCGGTTAGCCGGTTCGCGGTAAGAGTAAACTTTTTTCCTATCGTTCCTAGATGATTTTAAACGTTATATTCGTGGTAAACTGTGCATACGAAACCATGTGTCGTGACGCCAGTTCTCTCGGACGCGTATTTACCGAGTTATAAGCGAGTTAACTTCCGGCGAGTCGCTTAGGTATCGCTGGAACGATAAAATTGCTAAGTACCGCGCCGTGTCGGTTAGCCGGTTCGCGGTAAGAGTAAACTTTTTTCAGTTCGTTCCTAGATGATTTTAAACGTTATATTCGTGGTAAACTGTGCATACGAAACCATGTGTCGTGACGCCAGTTCTCTCGGACGCGTATTTACCGAGTTATAAGCTAGTTAACTTCCGGCGAGTCGCTTAGGTATCGCTGGAACGATAAAATTGCTAAGTACCGCGCAGTGTCGGTTAGCCGGTTCGCGGTAAGAGTAAACTTTTTTCCTATCGTTCCTAGATGATTTTAAACGTTATATTCGTGGTAAACTGTGCATACGAAACCGTGTGTCGTGACGCCAGTTCTCTCGGACGCGTATTTACCGAGTTATAAGCGAGTTAACTTCCGGCGAGTCGCTTAGGTATCGCTGGAACGATAAAATTGCTAAGTACCGCGCCGTGTCGGTTAGCCGGTTCGCGGTAAGAGTAAACTTTTTTCCTATCGTTCCTAGATGATTTTAAACGTTATATTCGTGGTAAACTGTGCATACGAAACCATGTGTCGTGACGCCAGTTCTCTCGGACGCGTATTTACCGAGTTATAAGCGAGTTAACTTCCGGCGAGTCGCTTAGGTATCGCTGGAACGATAAAATTGCTAAGTACCGCGCCGTGTCGGTTAGCCGGTTCGCGGTAAGAGTAAACTTTTTTCCTATCGTTCCTAGATGATTTTAAACGTTATATTCGTGGTAAACTGTGCATACGAAACCGTGTGTCGTGACGCCAGTTCTCTCGGACGCGTATTTACCGAGTTATAAGCGAGTTAACTTCCGGCGAGTCGCTTAGGTATCGCTGGAACGATAAAATTGCTAAGTACCGCGCCGTGTCGGTTAGCCGGTTCGCGGTAAGAGTAAACTTTTTTCCTATCGTTCCTAGATGATTTTAAACGTTATATTCGTGGTAAACTGTGCATACGAAACCGTGTGTCGTGACGCCAGTTCTCTCGGACGCGTATTTACCGAGTTATAAGCGAGTTAACTTCCGGCGAGTCACTTAGGTATCGTTGGAACGATAGATTGCTAAGTACCGCGCCGTGTCGGTTAGCCGGTTCGCGGTAAGAGTAAACTTTTTTCCTATCGTTCCTAGATGATTTTAAACGTTATATTCGTGGTAAACTGTGCATACGAAACCATGTGTCGTGACGCCAGTTCTCTCGGACGCGTATTTACCGAGTTATAAGCGAGTTAACTTCCGGCGAGTCGCTTAGGTATCGCTGGAACGATAAAATTGCTAAGTACCGCGCCGTGTCGGTTAGCCGGTTCGCGGTAAGAGTAAACTTTTTTCCTATCGTTCCTAGATGATTTTAAACGTTATATTCGTGGTAAACTGTGCATACGAAACCGTGTGTCGTGACGCCAGTTCTCTCGGACGCGTATTTACCGAGTTATAAGCGAGTTAACTTCCGGCGAGTCACTTAGGTATCGTTGGAACGATAGATTGCTAAGTACCGCGCCGTGTCGGTTAGCCGGTTCGCGGTAAGAGTAAACTTTTTTCCTATCGTTCCTAGATGATTTTAAACGTTATATTCGTGGTAAACTGTGCATACGAAACCATGTGTCGTGACGCCAGTTCTCTCGGACGCGTATTTACCGAGTTATAAGCGAGTTAACTTCCGGCGAGTCGCTTAGGTATCGCTGGAACGATAAAATTGCTAAGTACCGCGCCGTGTCGGTTAGCCGGTACGCGGTAAGAGTAAACTTTTTTCCTATCGTTCCTAGATGATTTTAAACGTTATATTCGTGGTAAACTGTGCATACGAAACCATGTGTCGTGACGCCAGTTCTCTCGGACGCGTATTTACCGAGTTATAAGCGAGTTAACTTCCGGCGAGTCGCTTAGGTATCGCTGGAACGATAAAATTGCTAAGTACCGCGCCGTGTCGGTTAGCCGGTTCGCGGTAAGAGTAAACTTTTTTCCTATCGTTCCTAGATGATTTTAAACGTTATATTCGTGGTAAACTGTGCATACGAAACCGTGTGTCGTGACGCCAGTTCTCTCGGACGCGTATTTACCGAGTTATAAGCGAGTTAACTTCCGGCGAGTCACTTAGGTATCGTTGGAACGATAGATTGCTAAGTACCGCGCCGTGTCGGTTAGCCGGTTCGCGGTAAGAGTAAACTTTTTTCCTATCGTTCCTAGATGATTTTAAACGTTATATTCGTGGTAAACTGTGCATACGAAACCATGTGTCGTGACGCCAGTTCTCTCGGACGCGTATTTACCGAGTTATAAGCGAGTTAACTTCCGGCGAGTCGCTTAGGTATCGCTGGAACGATAAAATTGCTAAGTACCGCGCCGTGTCGGTTAGCCGGTTCGCGGTAAGAGTAAACTTTTTTCCTATCGTTCCTAGATGATTTTAAACGTTATATTCGTGGTAAACTGTGCATACGAAACCGTGTGTCGTGACGCCAGTTCTCTCGGACGCGTATTTACCGAGTTATAAGCGAGTTAACTTCCGGCGAGTCGCTTAGGTATCGCTGGAACGATAAAATTGCTAAGTACCGCGCCGTGTCGGTTAGCCGGTTCGCGGTAAGAGTAAACTTTTTTCCTATCGTTCCTAGATGATTTTAAACGTTATATTCGTGGTAAACTGTGCATACGAAACCGTGTGTCGTGACGCCAGTTCTCTCGGACGCGTATTTACCGAGTTATAAGCGAGTTAACTTCCGGCGAGTCACTTAGGTATCGCTGGAACGATAAAATTGCTAAGTACCGCGCCGTGTCGGTTAGACGGTTCGCGGTAAGAGTAAACTTTTTTCCTATCGTTCCTAGATGATTTTAAACGTTATATTCGTGGTAAACTGTGCATACGAAACCGTGTGTCGTGACGCCAGTTCTCTCGGACGCGTATTTACCGAGTTATAAGCGAGTTAACTTCCGGCGAGTCGCTTAGGTATCGCTGGAACGATAAAATTGCTAAGTACCGCGCCGTGTCGGTTAGCCGGTTCGCGGTAAGAGTAAACTTTTTTCCTATCGTTCCTAGATGATTTTAAACGTTATATTCGTGGTAAACTGTGCATACGAAACCGTGTGTCGTGACGCCAGTTCTCTCGGACGCGTATTTACCGAGTTATAAGCGAGTTAACTTCCGGCGAGTCGCTTAGGTATCGCTGGAACGATAAAATTGCTAAGTACCGCGCCGTGTCGGTTAGCCGGTTCGCGGTAAGAGTAAACTTTTTTCCTATCGTTCCTAGATGATTTTAAACGTTATATTCGTGGTAAACTGTGCATACGAAACCATGTGTCGTGACGCCAGTTCTCTCGGACGCGTATTTACCGAGTTATAAGCGAGTTAACTTCCGGCGTGTCGCTTAGGTATCGCTGGAACGATAAAATTGCTAAGTACCGCGCCGTGTCGGTTAGCCGGTTCGCGGTAAGAGTACACTTTTTTCCTATCGTTCCTAGATGATTTTAAACGTTATATTCGTGGTAAACTGTGCATACGAAACCGTGTGTCGTGACGCCAGTTCTCTCGGACGCGTATTTACCGAGTTATAAGCGAGTTAACTTCCGGCGAGTCGCTTAGGTATCGCTGGAACGATAAAATTGCTAAGTACCGCGCCGTGTCGGTTAGCCGGTTCGCGGTAAGAGTAAACTTTTTTCCTATCGTTCCTAGATGATTTTAAACGTTATATTCGTGGTAAACTGTGCATACGAAACCATGTGTCGTGACGCCAGTTCTCTCGGACGCGTATTTACCGAGTTATAAGCGAGTTAACTTCCGGCGAGTCGCTTAGGTATCGCTGGAACGATAAAATTGCTAAGTACCGCGCCGTGTCGGTTAGCCGGTTCGCGGTAAGAGTAAACTTTTTTCCTTTCGTTCCTAGATGATTTTAAACGTTATATTCGTGGTAAACTGTGCATACGAAACCGTGTGTCGTGACGCCAGTTCTCTCGGACGCGTATTTACCGAGTTATAAGCTAGTTAACTTCCGGCGAGTCGCTTAGGTATCGCTGGAACGATAAAATTGCTAAGTACCGCGCAGTGTCGGTTAGCCGGTTCGCGGTAAGAGTAAACTTTTTTCCTATCGTTCCTAGATGATTTTAATCGTTATATTCGTGGTAAACTGTGCATACGAAACCGTGTGTCGTGACGCCAGTTCTCTCGGACGCGTATTTACCGAGTTATAAGCGAGTTAACTTCCGGCGAGTCGCTTAGGTATCGCTGGAACGATAAAATTGCTAAGTACCGCGCCGTGTCGGTTAGCCGGTTCGCGGTAAGAGTAAACTTTTTTCCTATCGTTCCTAGATGATTTTAAACGTTATATTCGTGGTAAACTGTGCATACGAAACCATGTGTCGTGACGCCAGTTCTCTCGGACGCGTATTTACCGAGTTATAAGCGAGTTAACTTCCGGCGAGTCGCTTAGGTATCGCTGGAACGATAAAATTGCTAAGTACCGCGCCGTGTCGGTTAGCCGGTTCGCGGTAAGAGTAAACTTTTTTCCTATCGTTCCTAGATGATTTTAAACGTTATATTCGTGGTAAACTGTGCATACGAAACCGTGTGTCGTGACGCCAGTTCTCTCGGACGCGTATTTACCGAGTTATAAGCGAGTTAACTTCCGGCGAGTCGCTTAGGTATCGCTGGAACGATAAAATTGCTAAGTACCGCGCCGTGTCGGTTAGCCGGTTCGCGGTAAGAGTAAACTTTTTTCCTATCGTTCCTAGATGATTTTAAACGTTATATTCGTGGTAAACTGTGCATACGAAACCATGTGTCGTGACGCCAGTTCTCTCGGACGCGTATTTACCGAGTTATAAGCGAGTTAACTTCCGGCGAGTCGCTTAGGTATCGCTGGAACGATAAAATTGCTAAGTACCGCGCCGTGTCGGTTAGCCGGTTCGCGGTAAGAGTAAACTTTTTTCCTATCGTTCCTAGATGATTTTAAACGTTATATTCGTGGTAAACTGTGCATACGAAACCGTGTGTCGTGACGCCAGTTCTCTCGGACGCGTATTTACCGAGTTATAAGCGAGTTAACTTCCGGCGAGTCGCTTAGGTATCGCTGGAACGATAAAATTGCTAAGTACCGCGCCGTGTCGGTTAGCCGGTTCGCGGTAAGAGTAAACTTTTTTCCTATCGTTCCTAGATGATTTTAAACGTTATATTCGTGGTAAACTGTGCATACGAAACCGTGTGTCGTGACGCCAGTTCTCTCGGACGCGTATTTACCGAGTTATAAGCGAGTTAACTTCCGGCGAGTCACTTAGGTATCGTTGGAACGATAGATTGCTAAGTACCGCGCCGTGTCGGTTAGCCGGTTCGCGGTAAGAGTAAACTTTTTTCCTATCGTTCCTAGATGATTTTAAACGTTATATTCGTGGTAAACTGTGCATACGAAACCATGTGTCGTGACGCCAGTTCTCTCGGACGCGTATTTACCGAGTTATAAGCGAGTTAACTTCCGGCGAGTCGCTTAGGTATCGCTGGAACGATAAAATTGCTAAGTACCGCGCCGTGTCGGTTAGCCGGTTCGCGGTAAGAGTAAACTTTTTTCCTATCGTTCCTAGATGATTTTAAACGTTATATTCGTGGTAAACTGTGCATACGAAACCGTGTGTCGTGACGCCAGTTCTCTCGGACGCGTATTTACCGAGTTATAAGCGAGTTAACTTCCGGCGAGTCACTTAGGTATCGTTGGAACGATAGATTGCTAAGTACCGCGCCGTGTCGGTTAGCCGGTTCGCGGTAAGAGTAAACTTTTTTCCTATCGTTCCTAGATGATTTTAAACGTTATATTCGTGGTAAACTGTGCATACGAAACCATGTGTCGTGACGCCAGTTCTCTCGGACGCGTATTTACCGAGTTATAAGCGAGTTAACTTCCGGCGAGTCGCTTAGGTATCGCTGGAACGATAAAATTGCTAAGTACCGCGCCGTGTCGGTTAGCCGGTACGCGGTAAGAGTAAACTTTTTTCCTATCGTTCCTAGATGATTTTAAACGTTATATTCGTGGTAAACTGTGCATACGAAACCATGTGTCGTGACGCCAGTTCTCTCGGACGCGTATTTACCGAGTTATAAGCGAGTTAACTTCCGGCGAGTCGCTTAGGTATCGCTGGAACGATAAAATTGCTAAGTACCGCGCCGTGTCGGTTAGCCGGTTCGCGGTAAGAGTAAACTTTTTTCCTATCGTTCCTAGATGATTTTAAACGTTATATTCGTGGTAAACTGTGCATACGAAACCGTGTGTCGTGACGCCAGTTCTCTCGGACGCGTATTTACCGAGTTATAAGCGAGTTAACTTCCGGCGAGTCACTTAGGTATCGTTGGAACGATAGATTGCTAAGTACCGCGCCGTGTCGGTTAGCCGGTTCGCGGTAAGAGTAAACTTTTTTCCTATCGTTCCTAGATGATTTTAAACGTTATATTCGTGGTAAACTGTGCATACGAAACCGTGTGTCGTGACGCCAGTTCTCTCGGACGCGTATTTACCGAGTTATAAGCGAGTTAACTTCCGGCGAGTCGCTTAGGTATCGCTGGAACGATAAAATTGCTAAGTACCGCGCCGTGTCGGTTAGCCGGTTCGCGGTAAGAGTAAACTTTTTTCCTATCGTTCCTAGATGATTTTAAACGTTATATTCGTGGTAAACTGTGCATACGAAACCGTGTGTCGTGACGCCAGTTCTCTCGGACGCGTATTTACCGAGTTATAAGCGAGTTAACTTCCGGCGAGTCACTTAGGTATCGCTGGAACGATAAAATTGCTAAGTACCGCGCCGTGTCGGTTAGCCGGTTCGCGGTAAGAGTAAACTTTTTTCCTATCGTTCCTAGATGATTTTAAACGTTATATTCGTGGTAAACTGTGCATACGAAACCGTGTGTCGTGACGCCAGTTCTCTCGGACGCGTATTTACCGAGTTATAAGCGAGTTAACTTCCGGCGAGTCGCTTAGGTATCGCTGGAACGATAAAATTGCTAAGTACCGCGCCGTGTCGGTTAGCCGGTTCGCGGTAAGAGTAAACTTTTTTCCTATCGTTCCTAGATGATTTTAAACGTTATATTCGTGGTAAACTGTGCATACGAAACCATGTGTCGTGACGCCAGTTCTCTCGGACGCGTATTTACCGAGTTATAAGCGAGTTAACTTCCGGCGAGTCGCTTAGGTATCGCTGGAACGATAAAATTGCTAAGTACCGCGCCGTGTCGGTTAGCCGGTTCGCGGTAAGAGTAAACTTTTTTCCTATCGTTCCTAGATGATTTTAAACGTTATATTCGTGGTAAACTGTGCATACGAAACCGTGTGTCGTGACGCCAGTTCTCTCGGACGCGTATTTACCGAGTTATAAGCGAGTTAACTTCCGGCGAGTCGCTTAGGTATCGCTGGAACGATAAAATTGCTAAGTACCGCGCCGTGTCGGTTAGCCGGTTCGCGGTAAGAGTAAACTTTTTTCCTATCGTTCCTAAATGATTTTAAACGTTATATTCGTGGTAAACTGTGCATACGAAACCGTGTGTCGTGACGCCAGTTCTCTCGGACGCGTATTTACCGAGTTATAAGCGAGTTAACTTCCGGCGAGTCACTTAGGTATCGTTGGAACGATAGATTGCTAAGTACCGCGCCGTGTCGGTTAGCCGGTTCGCGGTAAGAGTAAACTTTTTTCCTATCGTTCCTAGATGATTTTAAACGTTATATTCGTGGTAAACTGTGCATACGAAACCATGTGTCGTGACGCCAGTTCTCTCGGACGCGTATTTACCGAGTTATAAGCGAGTTAACTTCCGGCGAGTCGCTTAGGTATCGCTGGAACGATAAAATTGCTAAGTACCGCGCCGTGTCGGTTAGCCGGTTCGCGGTAAGAGTAAACTTTTTTCCTATCGTTCCTAGATGATTTTAAACGTTATATTCGTGGTAAACTGTGCATACGAAACCGTGTGTCGTGACGCCAGTTCTCTCGGACGCGTATTTACCGAGTTATAAGCGAGTTAACTTCCGGCGAGTCACTTAGGTATCGTTGGAACGATAGATTGCTAAGTACCGCGCCGTGTCGGTTAGCCGGTTCGCGGTAAGAGTAAACTTTTTTCCTATCGTTCCTAGATGATTTTAAACGTTATATTCGTGGTAAACTGTGCATACGAAACCATGTGTCGTGACGCCAGTTCTCTCGGACGCGTATTTACCGAGTTATAAGCGAGTTAACTTCCGGCGAGTCGCTTAGGTATCGCTGGAACGATAAAATTGCTAAGTACCGCGCCGTGTCGGTTAGCCGGTAAGCGGTAAGAGTAAACTTTTTTCCTATCGTTCCTAGATGATTTTAAACGTTATATTCGTGGTAAACTGTGCATACGAAACCATGTGTCGTGACGCCAGTTCTCTCGGACGCGTATTTACCGAGTTATAAGCGAGTTAACTTCCGGCGAGTCGCTTAGGTATCGCTGGAACGATAAAATTGCTAAGTACCGCGCCGTGTCGGTTAGCCGGTTCGCGGTAAGAGTAAACTTTTTTCCTATCGTTCCTAGATGATTTTAAACGTTATATTCGTGGTAAACTGTGCATACGAAACCGTGTGTCGTGACGCCAGTTCTCTCGGACGCGTATTTACCGAGTTATAAGCGAGTTAACTTCCGGCGAGTCACTTAGGTATCGTTGGAACGATAGATTGCTAAGTACCGCGCCGTGTCGGTTAGCCGGTTCGCGGTAAGAGTAAACTTTTTTCCTATCGTTCCTAGATGATTTTAAACGTTATATTCGTGGTAAACTGTGCATACGAAACCATGTGTCGTGACGCCAGTTCTCTCGGACGCGTATTTACCGAGTTATAAGCGAGTTAACTTCCGGCGAGTCGCTTAGGTATCGCTGGAACGATAAAATTGCTAAGTACCGCGCCGTGTCGGTTAGCCGGTTCGCGGTAAGAGTAAACTTTTTTCCTATCGTTCCTAGATGATTTTAAACGTTATATTCGTGGTAAACTGTGCATACGAAACCGTGTGTCGTGACGCCAGTTCTCTCGGACGCGTATTTACCGAGTTATAAGCGAGTTAACTTCCGGCGAGTCGCTTAGGTATCGCTGGAACGATAAAATTGCTAAGTACCGCGCCGTGTCGGTTAGCCGGTTCGCGGTAAGAGTAAACTTTTTTCCTATCGTTCCTAGATGATTTTAAACGTTATATTCGTGGTAAACTGTGCATACGAAACCATGTGTCGTGACGCCAGTTCTCTCGGACGCGTATTTACCGAGTTATAAGCGAGTTAACTTCCGGCGAGTCGCTTAGGTATCGCTGGAACGATAAAATTGCTAAGTACCGCGCCGTGTCGGTTAGCCGGTTCGCGGTAAGAGTAAACTTTTTTCCTATCGTTCCTAGATGATTTTAAACGTTATATTCGTGGTAAACTGTGCATACGAAACCGTGTGTCGTGACGCCAGTTCTCTCGGACGCGTATTTACCGAGTTATAAGCGAGTTAACTTCCGGCGAGTCACTTAGGTATCGTTGGAACGATAGATTGCTAAGTACCGCGCCGTGTCGGTTAGCCGGTTCGCGGTAAGAGTAAACTTTTTTCCTATCGTTCCTAGATGATTTTAAACGTTATATTCGTGGTAAACTGTGCATACGAAACCATGTGTCGTGACGCCAGTTCTCTCGGACGCGTATTTACCGAGTTATAAGCGAGTTAACTTCCGGCGAGTCGCTTAGGTATCGCTGGAACGATAAAATTGCTAAGTACCGCGCCGTGTCGGTTAGCCGGTTCGCGGTAAGAGTAAACTTTTTTCCTATCGTTCCTAGATGATTTTAAACGTTATATTCGTGGTAAACTGTGCATACGAAACCGTGTGTCGTGACGCCAGTTCTCTCGGACGCGTATTTACCGAGTTATAAGCGAGTTAACTTCCGGCGAGTCACTTAGGTATCGTTGGAACGATAGATTGCTAAGTACCGCGCCGTGTCGGTTAGCCGGTTCGCGGTAAGAGTAAACTTTTTTCCTATCGTTCCTAGATGATTTTAAACGTTATATTCGTGGTAAACTGTGCATACGAAACCATGTGTCGTGACGCCAGTTCTCTCGGACGCGTATTTACCGAGTTATAAGCGAGTTAACTTCCGGCGAGTCGCTTAGGTATCGCTGGAACGATAAAATTGCTAAGTACCGCGCCGTGTCGGTTAGCCGGTACGCGGTAAGAGTAAACTTTTTTCCTATCGTTCCTAGATGATTTTAAACGTTATATTCGTGGTAAACTGTGCATACGAAACCATGTGTCGTGACGCCAGTTCTCTCGGACGCGTATTTACCGAGTTATAAGCGAGTTAACTTCCGGCGAGTCGCTTAGGTATCGCTGGAACGATAAAATTGCTAAGTACCGCGCCGTGTCGGTTAGCCGGTTCGCGGTAAGAGTAAACTTTTTTCCTATCGTTCCTAGATGATTTTAAACGTTATATTCGTGGTAAACTGTGCATACGAAACCGTGTGTCGTGACGCCAGTTCTCTCGGACGCGTATTTACCGAGTTATAAGCGAGTTAACTTCCGGCGAGTCACTTAGGTATCGTTGGAACGATAGATTGCTAAGTACCGCGCCGTGTCGGTTAGCCGGTTCGCGGTAAGAGTAAACTTTTTTCCTATCGTTCCTAGATGATTTTAAACGTTATATTCGTGGTAAACTGTGCATACGAAACCATGTGTCGTGACGCCAGTTCTCTCGGACGCGTATTTACCGAGTTATAAGCGAGTTAACTTCCGGCGAGTCGCTTAGGTATCGCTGGAACGATAAAATTGCTAAGTACCGCGCCGTGTCGGTTAGCCGGTTCGCGGTAAGAGTAAACTTTTTTCCTATCGTTCCTAGATGATTTTAAACGTTATATTCGTGGTAAACTGTGCATACGAAACCGTGTGTCGTGACGCCAGTTCTCTCGGACGCGTATTTACCGAGTTATAAGCGAGTTAACTTCCGGCGAGTCGCTTAGGTATCGCTGGAACGATAAAATTGCTAAGTACCGCGCCGTGTCGGTTAGCCGGTTCGCGGTAAGAGTAAACTTTTTTCCTATCGTTCCTAGATGATTTTAAACGTTATATTCGTGGTAAACTGTGCATACGAAACCATGTGTCGTGACGCCAGTTCTCTCGGACGCGTATTTACCGAGTTATAAGCGAGTTAACTTCCGGCGAGTCGCTTAGGTATCGCTGGAACGATAAAATTGCTAAGTACCGCGCCGTGTCGGTTAGCCGGTTCGCGGTAAGAGTAAACTTTTTTCCTATCGTTCCTAGATGATTTTAAACGTTATATTCGTGGTAAACTGTGCATACGAAACCGTGTGTCGTGACGCCAGTTCTCTCGGACGCGTATTTACCGAGTTATAAGCGAGTTAACTTCCGGCGAGTCGCTTAGGTATCGCTGGAACGATAAAATTGCTAAGTACCGCGCCGTGTCGGTTAGCCGGTTCGCGGTAAGAGTAAACTTTTTTCCTATCGTTCCTAGATGATTTTAAACGTTATATTCGTGGTAAACTGTGCATACGAAACCATGTGTCGTGACGCCAGTTCTCTCGGACGCGTATTTACCGAGTTATAAGCGAGTTAACTTCCGGCGAGTCGCTTAGGTATCGCTGGAACGATAAAATTGCTAAGTACCGCGCCGTGTCGGTTAGCCGGTTCGCGGTAAGAGTAAACTTTTTTCCTATCGTTCCTAGATGATTTTAAACGTTATATTCGTGGTAAACTGTGCATACGAAACCGTGTGTCGTGACGCCAGTTCTCTCGGACGCGTATTTACCGAGTTATAAGCGAGTTAACTTCCGGCGAGTCGCTTAGGTATCGCTGGAACGATAAAATTGCTAAGTACCGCGCCGTGTCGGTTAGCCGGTTCGCGGTAAGAGTAAACTTTTTTCCTATCGTTCCTAGATGATTTTAAACGTTATATTCGTGGTAAACTGTGCATACGAAACCATGTGTCGTGACGCCAGTTCTCTCGGACGCGTATTTACCGAGTTATAAGCGAGTTAACTTCCGGCGTGTCGCTTAGGTATCGCTGGAACGATAAAATTGCTAAGTACCGCGCCGTGTCGGTTAGCCGGTTCGCGGTAAGAGTAAACTTTTTTCCTATCGTTCCTAGATGATTTTAAACGTTATATTCGTGGTAAACTGTGCATACGAAACCATGTGTCGTGACGCCAGTTCTCTCGGACGCGTATTTACCGAGTTATAAGCGAGTTAACTTCCGGCGAGTCGCTTAGGTATCGCTGGAACGATAAAATTGCTAAGTACCGCGCCGTGTCGGTTAGCCGGTTCGCGGTAAGAGTAAACTTTTTTCCTTTCGTTCCTAGATGATTTTAAACGTTATATTCGTGGTAAACTGTGCATATGAAACCATGTGTCGTGACGCCAGTTCTCTCGGACGCGTATTTACCGAGTTATAAGCTAGTTAACTTCCGGCGAGTCGCTTAGGTATCGCTGGAACGATAAAATTGCTAAGTACCGCGCCGTGTCGGTTAGCCGGTTCGCGGTAAGAGTAAACTTTTTTCCTATCGTTCCTAGATGATTTTAAACGTTATATTCGTGGTAAACTGTGCATACGAAACCGTGTGTCGTGACGCCAGTTCTCTCGGACGCGTATTTACCGAGTTATAAGCGAGTTAACTTCCGGCGAGTCGCTTAGGTATCGCTGGAACGATAAAATTGCTAAGTACCGCGCCGTGTCGGTTAGCCGGTTCGCGGTAAGAGTAAACTTTTTTCCTATCGTTCCTAGATGATTTTAAACGTTATATTCGTGGTAAACTGTGCATACGAAACCATGTGTCGTGACGCCAGTTCTCTCGGACGCGTATTTACCGAGTTATAAGCGAGTTAACTTCCGGCGAGTCGCTTAGGTATCGCTGGAACGATAAAATTGCTAAGTACCGCGCCGTGTCGGTTAGCCGGTTCGCGGTAAGAGTAAACTTTTTTCCTATCGTTCCTAGATGATTTTAAACGTTATATTCGTGGTAAACTGTGCATACGAAACCGTGTGTCGTGACGCCAGTTCTCTCGGACGCGTATTTACCGAGTTATAAGCGAGTTAACTTCCGGCGAGTCGCTTCGGTATCGCTGGAACGATAAAATTGCTAAGTACCGCGCCGTGTCGGTTAGCCGGTTCGCGGTAAGAGTAAACTTTTTTCCTATCGTTCCTAGATGATTTGAAACGTTATATTCGTGGTAAACTGTGCATACGAAACCATGTGTCGTGACGCCAGTTCTCTCGGACGCGTATTTACCGAGTTATAAGCGAGTTAACTTCCGGCGAGTCGCTTAGGTATCGCTGGAACGATAAAATTGCTAAGTACCGCGCCGTGTCGGTTAGCCGGTTCGCGGTAAGAGTAAACTTTTTTCCTATCGTTCCTAGATGATTTTAAACGTTATATTCGTGGTAAACTGTGCATACGAAACCGTGTGTCGTGACGCCAGTTCTCTCGGACGCGTATTTACCGAGTTATAAGCGAGTTAACTTCCGGCGAGTCACTTAGGTATCGTTGGAACGATAGATTGCTAAGTACCGCGCCGTGTCGGTTAGCCGGTTCGCGGTAAGAGTAAACTTTTTTCCTATCGTTGCTAGATGATTTTAAACGTTATATTCGTGGTAAACTGTGCATACGAAACCATGTGTCGTGACGCCAGTTCTCTCGGACGCGTATTTACCGAGTTATAAGCGAGTTAACTTCCGGCGAGTCGCTTAGGTATCGCTGGAACGATAAAATTGCTAAGTACCGCGCCGTGTCGGTTAGACGGTACGCGGTAAGAGTAAACTTTTTTCCTATCGTTCCTAGATGATTTTAAACCTTATATTCGTGGTAAACTGTGCATACGAAACCATGTGTCGTGACGCCAGTTCTCTCGGACGCGTATTTACCGAGTTATAAGCGAGTTAACTTCCGGCGAGTCGCTTAGGTATCGCTGGAACGATAAAATTGCTAAGTACCGCGCCGTGTCGGTTAGCCGGTTCGCGGTAAGAGTAAACTTTTTTCCTATCGTTCCTAGATGATTTTAAACGTTATATTCGTGGTAAACTGTGCATACGAAACCGTGTGTCGTGACGCCAGTTCTCTCGGACGCGTATTTACCGAGTTATAAGCGAGTTAACTTCCGGCGAGTCGCTTAGGTATCGCTGGAACGATAAAATTGCTAAGTACCGCGCCGTGTCGGTTAGCCGGTTCGCGGTAAGAGTAAACTTTTTTCCTATCGTTCCTAGATGATTTTAAACGTTATATTCGTGGTAAACTGTGCATACGAAACCGTGTGTCGTGACGCCAGTTCTCTCGGACGCGTATTTACCGAGTTATAAGCGAGTTAACTTCCGGCGAGTCACTTAGGTATCGTTGGAACGATAAATTGCTAAGTACCGCGCCGTGTCGGTTAGCCGGTTCGCGGTAAGAGTAAACTTTTTTCCTATCGTTCCTAGATGATTTTAAACGTTATATTCGTGGTAAACTGTGCATACGAAACCATGTGTCGTGACGCCAGTTCTCTCGGACGCGTATTTACCGAGTTATAAGCGAGTTAACTTCCGGCGAGTCGCTTAGGTATCGCTGGAACGATAAAATTGCTAAGTACCGCGCCGTGTCGGTTAGCCGGTTCGCGGTAAGAGTAAACTTTTTTCCTATCGTTCCTAGATGATTTTAAACGTTATATTCGTGGTAAACTGTGCATACGAAACCGTGTGTCGTGACGCCAGTTCTCTCGGACGCGTATTTACCGAGTTATAAGCGAGTTAACTTCCGGCGAGTCGCTTAGGTATCGCTGGAACGATAAAATTGCTAAGTACCGCGCCGTGTCGGTTAGCCGGTTCGCGGTAAGAGTAAACTTTTTTCCTTTCGTTCCTAGATGATTTTAAACGTTATATTCGTGGTAAACTGTGCATACGAAACCATGTGTCGTGACGCCAGTTCTCTCGGACGCGTATTTACCGAGTTATAAGCTAGTTAACTTCCGGCGAGTCGCTTAGGTATCGCTGGAACGATAAAATTGCTAAGTACCGCGCAGTGTCGGTTAGCCGGTTCGCGGTAAGAGTAAACTTTTTTCCTATCGTTCCTAGATGATTTTAAACGTTATATTCGTGGTAAACTGTGCATACGAAACCGTGTGTCGTGACGCCAGTTCTCTCGGACGCGTATTTACCGAGTTATAAGCGAGTTAACTTCCGGCGAGTCGCTTAGGTATCGCTGGAACGATAAAATTGCTAAGTACCGCGCCGTGTCGGTTAGCCGGTTCGCGGTAAGAGTAAACTTTTTTCCTATCGTTCCTAGATGATTTTAAACGTTATATTCGTGGTAAACTGTGCATACGAAACCATGTGTCGTGACGCCAGTTCTCTCGGACGCGTATTTACCGAGTTATAAGCGAGTTAACTTCCGGCGAGTCGCTTAGGTATCGCTGGAACGATAAAATTGCTAAGTACCGCGCCGTGTCGGTTAGCCGGTTCGCGGTAAGAGTAAACTTTTTTCCTATCGTTCCTAGATGATTTTAAACGTTATATTCGTGGTAAACTGTGCATACGAAACCGTGTGTCGTGACGCCAGTTCTCTCGGACGCGTATTTACCGAGTTATAAGCGAGTTAACTTCCGGCGAGTCGCTTAGGTATCGCTGGAACGATAAAATTGCTAAGTACCGCGCCGTGTCGGTTAGCCGGTTCGCGGTAAGAGTAAACTTTTTTCCTATCGTTCCTAGATGATTTTAAACGTTATATTCGTGGTAAACTGTGCATACGAAACCGTGTGTCGTGACGCCAGTTCTCTCGGACGCGTATTTACCGAGTTATAAGCGAGTTAACTTCCGGCGAGTCGCTTAGGTATCGCTGGAACGATAAAATTGCTAAGTACCGCGCCGTGCCGGTTAGCCGGTTCGCGGTAAGAGTAAACTTTTTTCCTATCGTTCCTAGATGATTTTAAACGTTATATTCGTGGTAAACTGTGCATACGAAACCGTGTGTCGTGACGCCAGTTCTCTCGGACGCGTATTTACCGAGTTATAAGCGAGTTAACTTCCGGCGAGTCACTTAGGTATCGTTGGAACGATAGATTGCTAAGTACCGCGCCGTGTCGGTTAGCCGGTTCGCGGTAAGAGTAAACTTTTTTCCTATCGTTCCTAGATGATTTTAAACGTTATATTCGTGGTAAACTGTGCATACGAAACCGTGTGTCGTGACGCCAGTTCTCTCGGACGCGTATTTACCGAGTTATAAGCGAGTTAACTTCCGGCGAGTCGCTTCGGTATCGCTGGAACGATAAAATTGCTAAGTACCGCGCCGTGTCGGTTAGCCGGTTCGCGGTAAGAGTAAACTTTTTTCCTATCGTTCCTAGATGATTTTAAACGTTATATTCGTGGTAAACTGTGCATACGAAACCATGTGTCGTGACGCCAGTTCTCTCGGACGCGTATTTACCGAGTTATAAGCGAGTTAACTTCCGGCGAGTCGCTTAGGTATCGCTGGAACGATAAAATTGCTAAGTACCGCGCCGTGTCGGTTAGCCGGTTCGCGGTAAGAGTAAACTTTTTTCCTATCGTTCCTAGATGATTTTAAACGTTATATTCGTGGTAAACTGTGCATACGAAACCGTGTGTCGTGACGCCAGTTCTCTCGGACGCGTATTTACCGAGTTATAAGCGAGTTAACTTCCGGCGAGTCACTTAGGTATCGTTGGAACGATAGATTGCTAAGTACCGCGCCGTGTCGGTTAGCCGGTTCGCGGTAAGAGTAAACTTTTTTCCTATCGTTGCTAGATGATTTTAAACGTTATATTCGTGGTAAACTGTGCATACGAAACCATGTGTCGTGACGCCAGTTCTCTCGGACGCGTATTTACCGAGTTATAAGCGAGTTAACTTCCGGCGAGTCGCTTAGGTATCGCTGGAACGATAAAATTGCTAAGTACCGCGCCGTGTCGGTTAGCCGGTACGCGGTAAGAGTAAACTTTTTTCCTATCGTTGCTAGATGATTTTAAACGTTATATTCGTGGTAAACTGTGCATACGAAACCATGTGTCGTGACGCCAGTTCTCTCGGACGCGTATTTACCGAGTTATAAGCGAGTTAACTTCCGGCGAGTCGCTTAGGTATCGCTGGAACGATAAAATTGCTAAGTACCGCGCCGTGTCGGTTAGCCTGTTCGCGGTAAGAGTAAACTTTTTTCCTATCGTTCCTAGATGATTTTAAACGTTATATTCGTGGTAAACTGTGCATACGAAACCGTGTGTCGTGACGCCAGTTCTCTCGGACGCGTATTTACCGAGTTATAAGCGAGTTAACTTCCGGCGAGTCGCTTAGGTATCGCTGGAACGATAAAATTGCTAAGTACCGCGCCGTGTCGGTTAGCCGGTTCGCGGTAAGAGTAAACTTTTTTCCTATCGTTCCTAGATGATTTTAAACGTTATATTCGTGGTAAACTGTGCATACGAAACCGTGTGTCGTGACGCCAGTTCTCTCGGACGCGTATTTACCGAGTTATAAGCGAGTTAACTTCCGGCGAGTCACTTAGGTATCGTTGGAACGATAAATTGCTAAGTACCGCGCCGTGTCGGTTAGCCGGTTCGCGGTAAGAGTAAACTTTTTTCCTATCGTTCCTAGATGATTTTAAACGTTATATTCGTGGTAAACTGTGCATACGAAACCATGTGTCGTGACGCCAGTTCTCTCGGACGCGTATTTACCGAGTTATAAGCGAGTTAACTTCCGGCGAGTCGCTTAGGTATCGCTGGAACGATAAAATTGCTAAGTACCGCGCCGTGTCGGTTAGCCGGTTCGCGGTAAGAGTAAACTTTTTTCCTATCGTTCCTAGATGATTTTAAACGTTATATTCGTGGTAAACTGTGCATACGAAACCGTGTGTCGTGACGCCAGTTCTCTCGGACGCGTATTTACCGAGTTATAAGCGAGTTAACTTCCGGCGAGTCGCTTAGGTATCGCTGGAACGATAAAATTGCTAAGTACCGCGCCGTGCCGGTTAGCCGGTTCGCGGTAAGAGTAAACTTTTTTCCTATCGTTCCTAGATGATTTTAAACGTTATATTCGTGGTAAACTGTGCATACGAAACCGTGTGTCGTGACGCCAGTTCTCTCGGACGCGTATTTACCGAGTTATAAGCGAGTTAACTTCCGGCGAGTCACTTAGGTATCGTTGGAACGATAGATTGCTAAGTACCGCGCCGTGTCGGTTAGCCGGTTCGCGGTAAGAGTAAACTTTTTTCCTATCGTTCCTAGATGATTTTAAACGTTATATTCGTGGTAAACTGTGCATACGAAACCATGTGTCGTGACGCCAGTTCTCTCGGACGCGTATTTACCGAGTTATAAGCGAGTTAACTTCCGGCGAGTCGCTTAGGTATCGCTGGAACGATAAAATTGCTAAGTACCGCGCCGTGTCGGTTAGCCGGTTCGCGGTAAGAGTAAACTTTTTTCCTATCGTTCCTAGATGATTTTAAACGTTATATTCGTGGTAAACTGTGCATACGAAACCGTGTGTCGTGACGCCAGTTCTCTCGGACGCGTATTTACCGAGTTATAAGCGAGTTAACTTCCGGCGAGTCGCTTAGGTATCGCTGGAACGATAAAATTGCTAAGTACCGCGCCGTGTCGGTTAGCCGGTTCGCGGTAAGAGTAAACTTTTTTCCTATCGTTCCTAGATGATTTTAAACGTTATATTCGTGGTAAACTGTGCATACGAAACCGTGTGTCGTGACGCCAGTTCTCTCGGACGCGTATTTACCGAGTTATAAGCGAGTTAACTTCCGGCGAGTCGCTTAGGTATCGCTGGAACGATAAAATTGCTAAGTACCGCGCCGTGTCGGTTAGCCGGTTCGCGGTAAGAGTAAACTTTTTTCCTATCGTTCCTAGATGATTTTAAACGTTATATTCGTGGTAAACTGTGCATACGAAACCATGTGTCGTGACGCCAGTTCTCTCGGACGCGTATTTACCGAGTTATAAGCGAGTTAACTTCCGGCGAGTCGCTTAGGTATCGCTGGAACGATAAAATTGCTAAGTACCGCGCCGTGTCGGTTAGCCGGTTCGCGGTAAGAGTAAACTTTTTTCCTATCGTTCCTAGATGATTTTAAACGTTATATTCGTGGTAAACTGTGCATACGAAACCGTGTGTCGTGACGACAGTTCTCTCGGACGCGTATTTACCGAGTTATAAGCGAGTTAACTTCCGGCGAGTCGCTTAGGTATCGCTGGAACGATAAAATTGCTAAGTACCGCGCCGTGTCGGTTAGCCGGCTCGCGGTAAGAGTAAACTTTTTTCCTATCGTTCCTAGATGATTTTAAACGTTATATTCGTGGTAAACTGTGCATACGAAACCATGTGTCGTGACGCCAGTTCTCTCGGACGCGTATTTACCGAGTTATAAGCGAGTTAACTTCCGGCGAGTCGCTTAGGTATCGCTGGAACGATAAAATTGCTAAGTACCGCGCCGTGTCGGTTAGCCGGTTCGCGGTAAGAGTAAACTTTTTTCCTATCGTTCCTAGATGATTGTAAACGTTATATTCGTGGTAAACTGTGCATACGAAACCGTGTGTCGTGACGCCAGTTCTCTCGGACGCGTATTTACCGAGTTATAAGCGAGTTAACTTCCGGCGAGTCGCTTAGGTATCGCTGGAACGATAAAATTGCTAAGTACCGCGCCGTGTCGGTTAGCCGGTTCGCGGTAAGAGTAAACTTTTTTCCTATCGTTCCTAGATGATTTTAAACGTTATATTCGTGGTAAACTGTGCATACGAAACCATGTGTCGTGACGCCAGTTCTCTCGGACGCGTATTTACCGAGTTATACGCGAGTTAACTTCCGGCGTGTCGCTTAGGTATCGCTGGAACGATAAAATTGCTAAGTACCGCGCCGTGTCGGTTAGCCGGTTCGCGGTAAGAGTAAACTTTTTTCCTATCGTTCCTAGATGATTTTAAACGTTATATTCGTGGTAAACTGTGCATACGAAACCATGTGTCGTGACGCCAGTTCTCTCGGACGCGTATTTACCGAGTTATAAGCGAGTTAACTTCCGGCGAGTCGCTTAGGTATCGCTGGAACGATAAAATTGCTAAGTACCGCGCCGTGTCGGTTAGCCGGTTCGCGGTAAGAGTAAACTTTTTTCCTTTCGTTCCTAGATGATTTTAAACGTTATATTCGTGGTAAACTGTGCATACGAAACCATGTGTCGTGACGCCAGTTCTCTCGGACGCGTATTTACCGAGTTATAAGCGAGTTAACTTCCGGCGAGTCGCTTAGGTATCGCTGGAACGATAAAATTGCTAAGTACCGCGCCGTGTCGGTTAGCCGGTTCGCGGTAAGAGTAAACTTTTTTCCTTTCGTTCCTAGATGATTTTAAACGTTATATTCGTGGTAAACTGTGCATACGAAACCGTGTGTCGTGACGCCAGTTCTCTCGGACGCGTATTTACCGAGTTATAAGCTAGTTAACTTCCGGCGAGTCGCTTAGGTATCGCTGGAACGATAAAATTGCTAAGTACCGCGCCGTGTCGGTTAGCCGGTTCGCGGTAAGAGTAAACTTTTTTCCTATCGTTCCTAGATGATTTTAAACGTTATATTCGTGGTAAACTGTGCATACGAAACCGTGTGTCGTGACGCCAGTTCTCTCGGACGCGTATTTACCGAGTTATAAGCGAGTTAACTTCCGGCGAGTCGCTTAGGTATCGCTGGAACGATAAAATTGCTAAGTACCGCGCCGTGTCGGTTAGCCGGTTCGCGGTAAGAGTAAACTTTTTTCCTATCGTTCCTAGATGATTTTAAACGTTATATTCGTGGTAAACTGTGCATACGAAACCATGTGTCGTGACGCCAGTTCTCTCGGACGCGTATTTACCGAGTTATAAGCGAGTTAACTTCCGGCGAGTCGCTTAGGTATCGCTGGAACGATAAAATTGCTAAGTACCGCGCCGTGTCGGTTAGCCGGTTCGCGGTAAGAGTAAACTTTTTTCCTATCGTTCCTAGATGATTTTAAACGTTATATTCGTGGTAAACTGTGCATACGAAACCATGTGTCGTGACGCCAGTTCTCTCGGACGCGTATTTACCGAGTTATAAGCGAGTTAACTTCCGGCGAGTCGCTTAGGTATCGCTGGAACGATAAAATTGCTAAGTACCGCGCCGTGTCGGTTAGCCGGTTCGCGGTAAGAGTAAACTTTTTTCCTATCGTTCCTAGATGATTTTAAACGTTATATTCGTGGTAAACTGTGCATACGAAACCGTGTGTCGTGACGCCAGTTCTCTCGGACGCGTATTTACCGAGTTATAAGCGAGTTAACTTCCGGCGAGTCGCTTAGGTATCGCTGGAACGATAAAATTGCTAAGTACCGCGCCGTGTCGGTTAGCCGGTTCGCGGTAAGAGTAAACTTTTTTCCTATCGTTCCTAGATGATTTTAAACGTTATATTCGTGGTAAACTGTGCATACGAAACCGTGTGTCGTGACGACAGTTCTCTCGGACGCGTATTTACCGAGTTATAAGCGAGTTAACTTCCGGCGAGTCGCTTAGGTATCGCTGGAACGATAAAATTGCTAAGTACCGCGCCGTGTCGGTTAGCCGGTTCGCGGTAAGAGTAAACTTTTTTCCTATCGTTCCTAGATGATTTTAAACGTTATATTCGTGGTAAACTGTGCATACGAAACCGTGTGTCGTGACGCCAGTTCTCTCGGACGCGTATTTACCGAGTTATAAGCGAGTTAACTTCCGGCGAGTCGCTTAGGTATCGCTGGAACGATAAAATTGCTAAGTACCGCGCCGTGTCGGTTAGCCGGTTCGCGGTAAGAGTAAACTTTTTTCCTATCGTTCCTAGATGATTGTAAACGTTATATTCGTGGTAAACTGTGCATACGAAACCGTGTGTCGTGACGCCAGTTCTCTCGGACGCGTATTTACCGAGTTATAAGCGAGTTAACTTCCGGCGAGTCGCTTAGGTATCGCTGGAACGATAAAATTGCTAAGTACCGCGCCGTGTCGGTTAGCCGGTTCGCGGTAAGAGTAAACTTTTTTCCTATCGTTCCTAGATGATTTTAAACGTTATATTCGTGGTAAACTGTGCATACGAAACCATGTGTCGTGACGCCAGTTCTCTCGGACGCGTATTTACCGAGTTATAAGCGAGTTAACTTCCGGCGTGTCGCTTAGGTATCGCTGGAACGATAAAATTGCTAAGTACCGCGCCGTGTCGGTTAGCCGGTTCGCGGTAAGAGTAAACTTTTTTCCTATCGTTCCTAGATGATTTTAAACGTTATATTCGTGGTAAACTGTGCATACGAAACCATGTGTCGTGACGCCAGTTCTCTCGGACGCGTATTTACCGAGTTATAAGCGAGTTAACTTCCGGCGAGTCGCTTAGGTATCGCTGGAACGATAAAATTGCTAAGTACCGCGCCGTGTCGGTTAGCCGGTTCGCGGTAAGAGTAAACTTTTTTCCTTTCGTTCCTAGATGATTTTAAACGTTATATTCGTGGTAAACTGTGCATACGAAACCATGTGTCGTGACGCCAGTTCTCTCGGACGCGTATTTACCGAGTTATAAGCTAGTTAACTTCCGGCGAGTCGCTTAGGTATCGCTGGAACGATAAAATTGCTAAGTACCGCGCCGTGTCGGTTAGCCGGTTCGCGGTAAGAGTAAACTTTTTTCCTATCGTTCCTAGATGATTTTAAACGTTATATTCGTGGTAAACTGTGCATACGAAACCGTGTGTCGTGACGCCAGTTCTCTCGGACGCGTATTTACCGAGTTATAAGCGAGTTAACTTCCGGCGAGTCGCTTAGGTATCGCTGGAACGATAAAATTGCTAAGTACCGCGCCGTGTCGGTTAGCCGGTACGCGGTAAGAGTAAACTTTTTTCCTATCGTTCCTAGATGATTTTAAACGTTATATTCGTGGTAAACTGTGCATACGAAACCATGTGTCGTGACGCCAGTTCTCTCGGACGCGTATTTACCGAGTTATAAGCGAGTTAACTTCCGGCGAGTCACTTAGGTATCGCTGGAACGATAAAATTGCTAAGTACCGCGCCGTGTCGGTTAGCCGGTTCGCGGTAAGAGTAAACTTTTTTCCTATCGTTCCTAGATGATTGTAAACGTTATATTCGTGGTAAACTGTGCATACGAAACCGTGTGTCGTGACGCCAGTTCTCTCGGACGCGTATTTACCGAGTTATAAGCGAGTTAACTTCCGGCGAGTCGCTTAGGTATCGCTGGAACGATAAAATTGCTAAGTACCGCGCCGTGTCGGTTAGCCGGTTCGCGGTAAGAGTAAACTTTTTTCCTATCGTTCCTAGATGATTTTAAACGTTATATTCGTGGTAAACTGTGCATACGAAACCATGTGTCGTGACGCCAGTTCTCTCGGACGCGTATTTACCGAGTTATAAGCGAGTTAACTTCCGGCGTGTCGCTTAGGTATCGCTGGAACGATAAAATTGCTAAGTACCGCGCCGTGTCGGTTAGCCGGTTCGCGGTAAGAGTAAACTTTTTTCCTATCGTTCCTAGATGATTTTAAACGTTATATTCGTGGTAAACTGTGCATACGAAACCATGTGTCGTGACGCCAGTTCTCTCGGACGCGTATTTACCGAGTTATAAGCGAGTTAACTTCCGGCGAGTCGCTTAGGTATCGCTGGAACGATAAAATTGCTAAGTACCGCGCCGTGTCGGTTAGCCGGTTCGCGGTAAGAGTAAACTTTTTTCCTTTCGTTCCTAGATGATTTTAAACGTTATATTCGTGGTAAACTGTGCATACGAAACCATGTGTCGTGACGCCAGTTCTCTCGGACGCGTATTTACCGAGTTATAAGCGAGTTAACTTCCGGCGAGTCGCTTAGGTATCGCTGGAACGATAAAATTGCTAAGTACCGCGCCGTGTCGGTTAGCCGGTTCGCGGTAAGAGTAAACTTTTTTCCTTTCGTTCCTAGATGATTTTAAACGTTATATTCGTGGTAAACTGTGCATACGAAACCATGTGTCGTGACGCCAGTTCTCTCGGACGCGTATTTACCGAGTTATAAGCTAGTTAACTTCCGGCGAGTCGCTTAGGTATCGCTGGAACGATAAAATTGCTAAGTACCGCGCCGTGTCGGTTAGCCGGTTCGCGGTAAGAGTAAACTTTTTTCCTATCGTTCCTAGATGATTTTAAACGTTATATTCGTGGTAAACTGTGCATACGAAACCGTGTGTCGTGACGCCAGTTCTCTCGGACGCGTATTTACCGAGTTATAAGCGAGTTAACTTCCGGCGAGTCGCTTAGGTATCGCTGGAACGATAAAATTGCTAAGTACCGCGCCGTGTCGGTTAGCCGGTTCGCGGTAAGAGTAAACTTTTTTCCTATCGTTCCTAGATGATTTTAAACGTTATATTCGTGGTAAACTGTGCATACGAAACCATGTGTCGTGACGCCAGTTCTCTCGGACGCGTATTTACCGAGTTATAAGCGAGTTAACTTCCGGCGAGTCGCTTAGGTATCGCTGGAACGATAAAATTGCTAAGTACCGCGCCGTGTCGGTTAGCCGGTTCGCGGTAAGAGTAAACTTTTTTCCTATCGTTCCTAGATGATTTTAAACGTTATATTCGTGGTAAACTGTGCATACGAAACCATGTGTCGTGACGCCAGTTCTCTCGGACGCGTATTTACCGAGTTATAAGCGAGTTAACTTCCGGCGAGTCGCTTAGGTATCGCTGGAACGATAAAATTGCTAAGTACCGCGCCGTGTCGGTTAGCCGGTTCGCGGTAAGAGTAAACTTTTTTCCTATCGTTCCTAGATGATTTTAAACGTTATATTCGTGGTAAACTGTGCATACGAAACCGTGTGTCGTGACGCCAGTTCTCTCGGACGCGTATTTACCGAGTTATAAGCGAGTTAACTTCCGGCGAGTCGCTTAGGTATCGCTGGAACGATAAAATTGCTAAGTACCGCGCCGTGTCGGTTAGCCGGTTCGCGGTAAGAGTAAACTTTTTTCCTATCGTTCCTAGATGATTTTAAACGTTATATTCGTGGTAAACTGTGCATACGAAACCGTGTGTCGTGACGACAGTTCTCTCGGACGCGTATTTACCGAGTTATAAGCGAGTTAACTTCCGGCGAGTCGCTTAGGTATCGCTGGAACGATAAAATTGCTAAGTACCGCGCCGTGTCGGTTAGCCGGTTCGCGGTAAGAGTAAACTTTTTTCCTATCGTTCCTAGATGATTTTAAACGTTATATTCGTGGTAAACTGTGCATACGAAACCGTGTGTCGTGACGCCAGTTCTCTCGGACGCGTATTTACCGAGTTATAAGCGAGTTAACTTCCGGCGAGTCGCTTAGGTATCGCTGGAACGATAAAATTGCTAAGTACCGCGCCGTGTCGGTTAGCCGGTTCGCGGTAAGAGTAAACTTTTTTCCTATCGTTCCTAGATGATTGTAAACGTTATATTCGTGGTAAACTGTGCATACGAAACCGTGTGTCGTGACGCCAGTTCTCTCGGACGCGTATTTACCGAGTTATAAGCGAGTTAACTTCCGGCGAGTCGCTTAGGTATCGCTGGAACGATAAAATTGCTAAGTACCGCGCCGTGTCGGTTAGCCGGTTCGCGGTAAGAGTAAACTTTTTTCCTATCGTTCCTAGATGATTTTAAACGTTATATTCGTGGTAAACTGTGCATACGAAACCATGTGTCGTGACGCCAGTTCTCTCGGACGCGTATTTACCGAGTTATAAGCGAGTTAACTTCCGGCGTGTCGCTTAGGTATCGCTGGAACGATAAAATTGCTAAGTACCGCGCCGTGTCGGTTAGCCGGTTCGCGGTAAGAGTAAACTTTTTTCCTATCGTTCCTAGATGATTTTAAACGTTATATTCGTGGTAAACTGTGCATACGAAACCATGTGTCGTGACGCCAGTTCTCTCGGACGCGTATTTACCGAGTTATAAGCGAGTTAACTTCCGGCGAGTCGCTTAGGTATCGCTGGAACGATAAAATTGCTAAGTACCGCGCCGTGTCGGTTAGCCGGTTCGCGGTAAGAGTAAACTTTTTTCCTTTCGTTCCTAGATGATTTTAAACGTTATATTCGTGGTAAACTGTGCATACGAAACCATGTGTCGTGACGCCAGTTCTCTCGGACGCGTATTTACCGAGTTATAAGCTAGTTAACTTCCGGCGAGTCGCTTAGGTATCGCTGGAACGATAAAATTGCTAAGTACCGCGCCGTGTCGGTTAGCCGGTTCGCGGTAAGAGTAAACTTTTTTCCTATCGTTCCTAGATGATTTTAAACGTTATATTCGTGGTAAACTGTGCATACGAAACCGTGTGTCGTGACGCCAGTTCTCTCGGACGCGTATTTACCGAGTTATAAGCGAGTTAACTTCCGGCGAGTCGCTTAGGTATCGCTGGAACGATAAAATTGCTAAGTACCGCGCCGTGTCGGTTAGCCGGTACGCGGTAAGAGTAAACTTTTTTCCTATCGTTCCTAGATGATTTTAAACGTTATATTCGTGGTAAACTGTGCATACGAAACCATGTGTCGTGACGCCAGTTCTCTCGGACGCGTATTTACCGAGTTATAAGCGAGTTAACTTCCGGCGAGTCACTTAGGTATCGCTGGAACGATAAAATTGCTAAGTACCGCGCCGTGTCGGTTAGCCGGTTCGCGGTAAGAGTAAACTTTTTTCCTATCGTTCCTAGATGATTTTAAACGTTATATTCGTGGTAAACTGTGCATACGAAACCATGTGTCGTGACGCCAGTTCTCTCGGACGCGTATTTACCGAGTTATAAGCGAGTTAACTTCCGGCGTGTCGCTTAGGTATCGCTGGAACGATAAAATTGCTAAGTACCGCGCCGTGTCGGTTAGCCGGTTCGCGGTAAGAGTAAACTTTTTTCCTATCGTTCCTAGATGATTTTAAACGTTATATTCGTGGTAAACTGTGCATACGAAACCATGTGTCGTGACGCCAGTTCTCTCGGACGCGTATTTACCGAGTTATAAGCGAGTTAACTTCCGGCGAGTCGCTTAGGTATCGCTGGAACGATAAAATTGCTAAGTACCGCGCCGTGTCGGTTAGCCGTTTCGCGGTAAGAGTAAACTTTTTTCCTTTCGTTCCTAGATGATTTTAAACGTTATATTCGTGGTAAACTGTGCATACGAAACCATGTGTCGTGACGCCAGTTCTCTCGGACGCGTATTTACCGAGTTATAAGCTAGTTAACTTCCGGCGAGTCGCTTAGGTATCGCTGGAACGATAAAATTGCTAAGTACCGCGCCGTGTCGGTTAGCCGGTTCGCGGTAAGAGTAAACTTTTTTCCTATCGTTCCTAGATGATTTTAAACGTTATATTCGTGGTAAACTGTGCATACGAAACCGTGTGTCGTGACGCCAGTTCTCTCGGACGCGTATTTACCGAGTTATAAGCGAGTTAACTTCCGGCGAGTCGCTTAGGTATCGCTGGAACGATAAAATTGCTAAGTACCGCGCCGTGTCGGTTAGCCGGTTCGCGGTAAGAGTAAACTTTTTTCCTATCGTTCCTAGATGATTTTAAACGTTATATTCGTGGTAAACTGTGCATACGAAACCATGTGTCGTGACGCCAGTTCTCTCGGACGCGTATTTACCGAGTTATAAGCGAGTTAACTTCCGGCGAGTCGCTTAGGTATCGCTGGAACGATAAAATTGCTAAGTACCGCGCCGTGTCGGTTAGCCGGTTCGCTGTAAGAGTAAACTTTTTTCCTATCGTTCCTAGATGATTTTAAACGTTATATTCGTGGTAAACTGTGCATACGAAACCATGTGTCGTGACGCCAGTTCTCTCGGACGCGTATTTACCGAGTTATAAGCGAGTTAACTTCCGGCGAGTCGCTTAGGTATCGCTGGAACGATAAAATTGCTAAGTACCGCGCCGTGTCGGTTAGCCGGTTCGCGGTAAGAGTAAACTTTTTTCCTATCGTTCCAAGATGATTTTAAACGTTATATTCGTGGTAAACTGTGCATACGAAACCATGTGTCGTGACGCCAGTTCTCTCGGACGCGTATTTACCGAGTTATAAGCGAGTTAACTTCCGGCGAGTCGCTTAGGTATCGCTGGAACGATAAAATTGCTAAGTACCGCGCCGTGTCGGTTAGCCGGTACGCGGTAAGAGTAAACTTTTTTCCTATCGTTCCTAGATGATTTTAAACGTTATATTCGTGGTAAACTGTGCATACGAAACCATGTGTCGTGACGCCAGTTCTCTCGGACGCGTATTTACCGAGTTATAAGCGAGTTAACTTCCGGCGAGTCGCTTAGGTATCGCTGGAACGATAAAATTGCTAAGTACCGCGCCGTGTCGGTTAGCCGGTTCGCGGTAAGAGTAAACTTTTTTCCTATCGTTCCTAGATGATTTTAAACGTTATATTCGTGGTAAACTGTGCATACGAAACCGTGTGTCGTGACGCCAGTTCTCTCGGACGCGTATTTACCGAGTTATAAGCGAGTTAACTTCCGGCGAGTCGCTTAGGTATCGCTGGAACGATAAAATTGCTAAGTACCGCGCCGTGTCGGTTAGCCGGTTCGCTGTAAGAGTAAACTTTTTTCCTATCGTTCCTAGATGATTTTAAACGTTATATTCGTGGTAAACTGTGCATACGAAACCATGTGTCGTGACGCCAGTTCTCTCGGACGCGTATTTACCGAGTTATAAGCGAGTTAACTTCCGGCGAGTCGCTTAGGTATCGCTGGAACGATAAAATTGCTAAGTACCGCGCCGTGTCGGTTAGCCGGTTCGCGGTAAGAGTAAACTTTTTTCCTATCGTTCCTAGATGATTTTAAACGTTATATTCGTGGTAAACTGTGCATACGAAACCGTGTGTCGTGACGCCAGTTCTCTCGGACGCGTATTTACCGAGTTATAAGCGAGTTAACTTCCGGCGAGTCGCTTAGGTATCGCTGGAACGATAAAATTGCTAAGTACCGCGCCGTGTCGGTTAGCCGGTTCGCGGTAAGAGTAAACTTTTTTCCTATCGTTCCTAGATGATTTTAAACGTTATATTCGTGGTAAACTGTGCATACGAAACCGTGTGTCGTGACGCCAGTTCTCTCGGACGCGTATTTACCGAGTTATAAGCGAGTTAACTTCCGGCGAGTCACTTAGGTATCGTTGGAACGATAGATTGCTAAGTACCGCGCCGTGTCGGTTAGCCGGTTCGCGGTAAGAGTAAACTTTTTTCCTATCGTTCCTAGATGATTTTAAACGTTATATTCGTGGTAAACTGTGCATACGAAACCATGTGTCGTGACGCCAGTTCTCTCGGACGCGTATTTACCGAGTTATAAGCGAGTTAACTTCCGGCGAGTCGCTTAGGTATCGCTGGAACGATAAAATTGCTAAGTACCGCGCCGTGTCGGTTAGCCGGTTCGCGGTAAGAGTAAACTTTTTTCCTATCGTTCCTAGATGATTTTAAACGTTATATTCGTGGTAAACTGTGCATACGAAACCGTGTGTCGTGACGCCAGTTCTCTCGGACGCGTATTTACCGAGTTATAAGCGAGTTAACTTCCGGCGAGTCGCTTAGGTATCGCTGGAACGATAAAATTGCTAAGTACCGCGCCGTGTCGGTTAGCCGGTTCGCGGTAAGAGTTAACTTTTTTCCTATCGTTCCTAGATGATTTTAATCGTTATATTCGTGGTAAACTGTGCATACGAAACCATGTGTCGTGACGCCAGTTCTCTCGGACGCGTATTTACCGAGTTATAAGCGAGTTAACTTCCGGCGAGTCGCTTAGGTATCGCTGGAACGATAAAATTGCTAAGTACCGCGCCGTGTCGGTTAGCCGGTTCGCGGTAAGAGTAAACTTTTTTCCTATCGTTCCTAGATGATTTTAAACGTTATATTCGTGGTAAACTGTGCATACGAAACCGTGTGTCGTGACGCCAGTTCTCTCGGACGCGTATTTACCGAGTTATAAGCGAGTTAACTTCCGGCGAGTCGCTTAGGTATCGCTGGAACGATAAAATTGCTAAGTACCGCGCCGTGTCGGTTAGCCGGTTCGCGGTAAGAGTAAACTTTTTTCCTATCGTTCCTAGATGATTTTAAACGTTATATTCGTGGTAAACTGTGCATACGAAACCATGTGTCGTGACGCCAGTTCTCTCGGACGCGTATTTACCGAGTTATAAGCGAGTTAACTTCCGGCGAGTCGCTTAGGTATCGCTGGAACGATAAAATTGCTAAGTACCGCGCCGTGTCGGTTAGCCGGTTCGCGGTAAGAGTAAACTTTTTTGCTATCGTTCCTAGATGATTTTAAACGTTATATTCGTGGTAAACTGTGCATACGAAACCGTGTGTCGTGACGCCAGTTCTCTCGGACGCGTATTTACCGAGTTATAAGCGAGTTAACTTCCGGCGAGTCGCTTAGGTATCGCTGGAACGATAAAATTGCTAAGTACCGCGCCGTGTCGGTTAGCCGGTTCGCGGTAAGAGTAAACTTTTTTCCTATCGTTCCTAGATGATTTTAAACGTTATATTCGTGGTAAACTGTGCATACGAAACCATGTGTCGTGACGCCAGTTCTCTCGGACGCGTATTTACCGAGTTATAAGCGAGTTAACTTCCGGCGAGTCGCTTAGGTATCGCTGGAACGATAAAATTGCTAAGTACCGCGCCGTGTCGGTTAGCCGGTTCGCTGTAAGAGTAAACTTTTTTCCTATCGTTCCTAGATGATTTTAAACGTTATATTCGTGGTAAACTGTGCATACGAAACCATGTGTCGTGACGCCAGTTCTCTCGGACGCGTATTTACCGAGTTATAAGCGAGTTAACTTCCGGCGAGTCGCTTAGGTATCGCTGGAACGATAAAATTGCTAAGTACCGCGCCGTGTCGGTTAGCCGGTTCGCGGTAAGAGTAAACTTTTTTCCTATCGTTCCTAGATGATTTTAAACGTTATATTCGTGGTAAACTGTGCATACGAAACCGTGTGTCGTGACGCCAGTTCTCTCGGACGCGTATTTACCGAGTTATAAGCGAGTTAACTTCCGGCGAGTCGCTTAGGTATCGCTGGAACGATAAAATTGCTAAGTACCGCGCCGTGTCGGTTAGCCGGTTCGCGGTAAGAGTAAACTTTTTTCCTATCGTTCCTAGATGATTTTAAACGTTATATTCGTGGTAAACTGTGCATACGAAACCATGTGTCGTGACGCCAGTTCTCTCGGACGCGTATTTACAGAGTTATAAGCGAGTTAACTTCCGGCGAGTCGCTTAGGTATCGCTGGAACGATAAAATTGCTAAGTACCGCGCCGTGTCGGTTAGCCGGTTCGCGGTAAGAGTAAACTTTTTTCCTATCGTTCCTAGATGATTTTAAACGTTATATTCGTGGTAAACTGTGCATACGAAACCGTGTGTCGTGACGCCAGTTCTCTCGGACGCGTATTTACCGAGTTATAAGCGAGTTAACTTCCGGCGAGTCACTTAGGTATCGTTGGAACGATAGATTGCTAAGTACCGCGCCGTGTCGGTTAGCCGGTTCGCGGTAAGAGTAAACTTTTTTCCTATCGTTCCTAGATGATTTTAAACGTTATATTCGTGGTAAACTGTGCATACGAAACCATGTGTCGTGACGCCAGTTCTCTCGGACGCGTATTTACCGAGTTATAAGCGAGTTAACTTCCGGCGAGTCGCTTAGGTATCGCTGGAACGATAAAATTGCTAAGTACCGCGCCGTGTCGGTTAGCCGGTTCGCGGTAAGAGTAAACTTTTTTCCTATCGTTCCTAGATGATTTTAAACGTTATATTCGTGGTAAACTGTGCATACGAAACCGTGTGTCGTGACGCCAGTTCTCTCGGACGCGTATTTACCGAGTTATAAGCGAGTTAACTTCCGGCGAGTCGCTTAGGTATCGCTGGAACGATAAAATTGCTAAGTACCGCGCCGTGTCGGTTAGCCGGTTCGCGGTAAGAGTAAACTTTTTTCCTATCGTTCCTAGATGATTTTAAACGTTATATTCGTGGTAAACTGTGCATACGAAACCGTGTGTCGTGACGCCAGTTCTCTCGGACGCGTATTTACCGAGTTATAAGCGAGTTAACTTCCGGCGAGTCGCTTAGGTATCGCTGGAACGATAAAATTGCTAAGTACCGCGCCGTGTCGGTTAGCCGGTTCGCGGTAAGAGTAAACTTTTTTCCTATCGTTCCTAGATGATTTTAAACGGTATATTCGTGGTAAACTGTGCATACGAAACCATGTGTCGTGACGCCAGTTCTCTCGGACGCGTATTTACCGAGTTATAAGCGAGTTAACTTCCGGCGAGTCGCTTAGGTATCGCTGGAACGATAAAATTGCTAAGTACCGCGCCGTGTCGGTTAGCCGGTTCGCGGTAAGAGTAAACTTTTTTCCTATCGTTCCTAGATGATTTTAAACGTTATATTCGTGGTAAACTGTGCATACGAAACCGTGTGTCGTGACGCCAGTTCTCTCGGACGCGTATTTACCGAGTTATAAGCGAGTTAACTTCCGGCGAGTCGCTTAGGTATCGCTGGAACGATAAAATTGCTAAGTACCGCGCCGTGTCGGTTAGCCGGTTCGCGGTAAGAGTAAACTTTTTTCCTATCGTTCCTAGATGATTTTAAACGTTATATTCGTGGTAAACTGTGCATACGAAACCGTGTGTCGTGACGCCAGTTCTCTCGGACGCGTATTTACCGAGTTATAAGCGAGTTAACTTCCGGCGAGTCGCTTAGGTATCGCTGGAACGATAAAATTGCTAAGTACCGCGCCGTGTCGGTTAGCCGGTTCGCGGTAAGAGTAAACTTTTTTCCTATCGTTCCTAGATGATTTTAAACGGTATATTCGTGGTAAACTGTGCATACGAAACCATGTGTCGTGACGCCAGTTCTCTCGGACGCGTATTTACCGAGTTATAAGCGAGTTAACTTCCGGCGAGTCGCTTAGGTATCGCTGGAACGATAAAATTGCTAAGTACCGCGCCGTGTCGGTTAGCCGGTTCGCGGTAAGAGTAAACTTTTTTCCTATCGTTCCAAGATGATTTTAAACGTTATATTCGTGGTAAACTGTGCATACGAAACCGTGTGTCGTGACGCCAGTTCTCTCGGACGCGTATTTACCGAGTTATAAGCGAGTTAACTTCCGGCGAGTCGCTTAGGTATCGCTGGAACGATAAAATTGCTAAGTACCGCGCCGTGTCGGTTAGCCGGTTCGCGGTAAGAGTAAACTTTTTTCCTATCGTTCCTAGATGATTTTAAACGTTATATTCGTGGTAAACTGTGCATACGAAACCATGTGTCGTGACGCCAGTTCTCTCGGACGCGTATTTACCGAGTTATAAGCGAGTTAACTTCCGGCGAGTCGCTTAGGTATCGCTGGAACGATAAAATTGCTAAGTACCGCGCCGTGTCGGTTAGCCGGTTCGCGGTAAGAGTAAACTTTTTTGCTATCGTTCCTAGATGATTTTAAACGTTATATTCGTGGTAAACTGTGCATACGAAACCGTGTGTCGTGACGCCAGTTCTCTCGGACGCGTATTTACCGAGTTATAAGCGAGTTAACTTCCGGCGAGTCGCTTAGGTATCGCTGGAACGATAAAATTGCTAAGTACCGCGCCGTGTCGGTTAGCCGGTTCGCGGTAAGAGTAAACTTTTTTCCTATCGTTCCTAGATGATTTTAAACGTTATATTCGTGGTAAACTGTGCATACGAAACCATGTGTCGTGACGCCAGTTCTCTCGGACGCGTATTTACCGAGTTATAAGCGAGTTAACTTCCGGCGAGTCGCTTAGGTATCGCTGGAACGATAAAATTGCTAAGTACCGCGCCGTGTCGGTTAGCCGGTTCGCTGTAAGAGTAAACTTTTTTCCTATCGTTCCTAGATGATTTTAAACGTTATATTCGTGGTAAACTGTGCATACGAAACCATGTGTCGTGACGCCAGTTCTCTCGGACGCGTATTTACCGAGTTATAAGCGAGTTAACTTCCGGCGAGTCGCTTAGGTATCGCTGGAACGATAAAATTGCTAAGTACCGCGCCGTGTCGGTTAGCCGGTTCGCGGTAAGAGTAAACTTTTTTCCTATCGTTCCTAGATGATTTTAAACGTTATATTCGTGGTAAACTGTGCATACGAAACCGTGTGTCGTGACGCCAGTTCTCTCGGACGCGTATTTACCGAGTTATAAGCGAGTTAACTTCCGGCGAGTCGCTTAGGTATCGCTGGAACGATAAAATTGCTAAGTACCGCGCCGTGTCGGTTAGCCGGTTCGCGGTAAGAGTAAACTTTTTTCCTATCGTTCCTAGATGATTTTAAACGTTATATTCGTGGTAAACTGTGCATACGAAACCGTGTGTCGTGACGCCAGTTCTCTCGGACGCGTATTTACCGAGTTATAAGCGAGTTAACTTCCGGCGAGTCACTTAGGTATCGTTGGAACGATAGATTGCTAAGTACCGCGCCGTGTCGGTTAGCCGGTTCGCGGTAAGAGTAAACTTTTTTCCTATCGTTCCTAGATGATTTTAAACGTTATATTCGTGGTAAACTGTGCATACGAAACCATGTGTCGTGACGCCAGTTCTCTCGGACGCGTATTTACCGAGTTATAAGCGAGTTAACTTCCGGCGAGTCGCTTAGGTATCGCTGGAACGATAAAATTGCTAAGTACCGCGCCGTGTCGGTTAGCCGGTTCGCGGTAAGAGTAAACTTTTTTCCTATCGTTCCTAGATGATTTTAAACGTTATATTCGTGGTAAACTGTGCATACGAAACCGTGTGTCGTGACGCCAGTTCTCTCGGACGCGTATTTACCGAGTTATAAGCGAGTTAACTTCCGGCGAGTCGCTTAGGTATCGCTGGAACGATAAAATTGCTAAGTACCGCGCCGTGTCGGTTAGCCGGTTCGCGGTAAGAGTAAACTTTTTTCCTATCGTTCCTAGATGATTTTAAACGTTATATTCGTGGTAAACTGTGCATACGAAACCGTGTGTCGTGACGCCAGTTCTCTCGGACGCGTATTTACCGAGTTATAAGCGAGTTAACTTCCGGCGAGTCGCTTAGGTATCGCTGGAACGATAAAATTGCTAAGTACCGCGCCGTGTCGGTTAGCCGGTTCGCGGTAAGAGTAAACTTTTTTCCTATCGTTCCTAGATGATTTTAAACGGTATATTCGTGGTAAACTGTGCATACGAAACCATGTGTCGTGACGCCAGTTCTCTCGGACGCGTATTTACCGAGTTATAAGCGAGTTAACTTCCGGCGAGTCGCTTAGGTATCGCTGGAACGATAAAATTGCTAAGTACCGCGCCGTGTCGGTTAGCCGGTTCGCGGTAAGAGTAAACTTTTTTCCTATCGTTCCTAGATGATTTTAAACGTTATATTCGTGGTAAACTGTGCATACGAAACCGTGTGTCGTGACGCCAGTTCTCTCGGACGCGTATTTACCGAGTTATAAGCGAGTTAACTTCCGGCGAGTCGCTTAGGTATCGCTGGAACGATAAAATTGCTAAGTACCGCGCCGTGTCGGTTAGCCGGTTCGCGGTAAGAGTAAACTTTTTTCCTATCGTTCCTAGATGATTTTAATCGTTATATTCGTGGTAAACTGTGCATACGAAACCATGTGTCGTGACGCCAGTTCTCTCGGACGCGTATTTACCGAGTTATAAGCGAGTTAACTTCCGGCGAGTCGCTTAGGTATCGCTGGAACGATAAAATTGCTAAGTACCGCGCCGTGTCGGTTAGCCGGTTCGCGGTAAGAGTAAACTTTTTTCCTATCGTTCCTAGATGATTTTAAACGTTATATTCGTGGTAAACTGTGCATACGAAACCATGTGTCGTGACGCCAGTTCTCTCGGACGCGTATTTACCGAGTTATAAGCGAGTTAACTTCCGGCGAGTCGCTTAGGTATCGCTGGAACGATAAAATTGCTAAGTACCGCGCCGTGGCGGTTAGCCGGTTCGCGGTAAGAGTAAACTTTTTTCCTTTCGTTCCTAGATGATTTTAAACGTTATATTCGTGGTAAACTGTGCATACGAAACCATGTGTCGTGACGCCAGTTCTCTCGGACGCGTATTTACCGAGTTATAAGCTAGTTAACTTCCGGCGAGTCGCTTAGGTATCGCTGGAACGATAAAATTGCTAAGTACCGCGCCGTGTCGGTTAGCCGGTTCGCGGTAAGAGTAAACTTTTTTCCTATCGTTCCTAGATGATTTTAAACGTTATATTCGTGGTAAACTGTGCATACGAAACCGTGTGTCGTGACGCCAGTTCTCTCGGACGCGTATTTACCGAGTTATAAGCGAGTTAACTTCCGGCGAGTCGCTTAGGTATCGCTGGAACGATAAAATTGCTAAGTACCGCGCCGTGTCGGTTAGCCGGTTCGCGGTAAGAGTAAACTTTTTTCCTATCGTTCCTAGATGATTTTAATCGTTATATTCGTGGTAAACTGTGCATACGAAACCATGTGTCGTGACGCCAGTTCTCTCGGACGCGTATTTACCGAGTTATAAGCGAGTTAACTTCCGGCGAGTCGCTTAGGTATCGCTGGAACGATAAAATTGCTAAGTACCGCGCCGTGTCGGTTAGCCGGTTCGCGGTAAGAGTAAACTTTTTTCCTATCGTTCCTAGATGATTTTAAACGTTATATTCGTGGTAAACTGTGCATACGAAACCATGTGTCGTGACGCCAGTTCTCTCGGACGCGTATTTACCGAGTTATAAGCGAGTTAACTTCCGGCGAGTCGCTTAGGTATCGCTGGAACGATAAATTGCTAAGTACCGCGCCGTGGCGGTTAGCCGGTTCGCGGTAAGAGTAAACTTTTTTCCTTTCGTTCCTAGATGATTTTAAACGTTATATTCGTGGTAAACTGTGCATACGAAACCATGTGTCGTGACGCCAGTTCTCTCGGACGCGTATTTACCGAGTTATAAGCTAGTTAACTTCCGGCGAGTCGCTTAGGTATCGCTGGAACGATAAAATTGCTAAGTACCGCGCCGTGTCGGTTAGCCGGTTCGCGGTAAGAGTAAACTTTTTTCCTATCGTTCCTAGATGATTTTAAACGTTATATTCGTGGTAAACTGTGCATACGAAACCGTGTGTCGTGACGCCAGTTCTCTCGGACGCGTATTTACCGAGTTATAAGCGAGTTAACTTCCGGCGAGTCGCTTAGGTATCGCTGGAACGATAAAATTGCTAAGTACCGCGCCGTGTCGGTTAGCCGGTTCGCGGTAAGAGTAAACTTTTTTCCTATCGTTCCTAGATGATTTTAAACGTTATATTCGTGGTAAACTGTGCATACGAAACCGTGTGTCGTGACGCCAGTTCTCTCGGACGCGTATTTACCGAGTTATAAGCGAGTTAACTTCCGGCGAGTCGCTTAGGTATCGCTGGAACGATAAAATTGCTAAGTACCGCGCCGTGTCGGTTAGCCGGTTCGCGGTAAGAGTAAACTTTTTTCCTATCGTTCCTAGATGATTTTAAACGTTATATTCGTGGTAAACTGTGCATACGAAACCATGTGTCGTGACGCCAGTTCTCTCGGACGCGTATTTACCGAGTTATAAGCGAGTTAACTTCCGGCGAGTCGCTTAGGTATCGCTGGAACGATAAAATTGCTAAGTACCGCGCCGTGTCGGTTAGCCGGTTCGCGGTAAGAGTAAACTTTTTTCCTATCGTTCCTAGATGATTTTAAACGTTATATTCGTGGTAAACTGTGCATACGAAACCGTGTGTCGTGACGCCAGTTCTCTCGGACGCGTATTTACCGAGTTATAAGCGAGTTAACTTCCGGCGAGTCGCTTAGGTATCGCTGGAACGATAAAATTGCTAAGTACCGCGCCGTGTCGGTTAGCCGGTTCGCGGTAAGAGTAAACTTTTTTCCTATCGTTCCTAGATGATTTTAAACGTTATATTCGTGGTAAACTGTGCATACGAAACCATGTGTCGTGACGCCAGTTCTCTCGGACGCGTATTTACCGAGTTATAAGCGAGTTAACTTCCGGCGAGTCGCTTAGGTATCGCTGGAACGATAAAATTGCTAAGTACCGCGCCGTGTCGGTTAGCCGGTTCGCGGTAAGAGTAAACTTTTTTCCTATCGTTCCTAGATGATTTTAAACGTTATATTCGTGGTAAACTGTGCATACGAAACCATGTGTCGTGACGCCAGTTCTCTCGGACGCGTATTTACCGAGTTATAAGCGAGTTAACTTCCGGCGAGTCGCTTAGGTATCGCTGGAACGATAAAATTGCTGAGTACCGCGCCGTGTCGGTTAGCCGGTTCGCGGTAAGAGTAAACTTTTTTCCTATCGTTCCTAGATGATTTTAAACGTTATATTCGTGGTAAACTGTGCATACGAAACCATGTGTCGTGACGCCAGTTCTCTCGGACGCGTATTTACCGAGTTATAAGCGAGTTAACTTCCGGCGAGTCGCTTAGGTATCGCTGGAACGATAAAATTGCTAAGTACCGCGCCGTGTCGGTTAGCCGGTTCGCGGTAAGAGTAAACTTTTTTCCTATCGTTCCTAGATGAGTTTAAACGTTATATTCGTGGTAAACTGTGCATACGAAACCATGTGTCGTGACGCCAGTTCTCTCGGACGCGTATTTACCGAGTTATAAGCGAGTTAACTTCCGGCGAGTCGCTTAGGTATCGCTGGAACGATAAAATTGCTAAGTACCGCGCCGTGTCGGTTAGCCGGTTCGCGGTAAGAGTAAACTTTTTTCCTATCGTTCCTAGATGATTTTAAACGTTATATTCGTGGTAAACTGTGCATACGAAACCGTGTGTCGTGACGCCAGTTCTCTCGGACGCGTATTTACCGAGTTATAAGCGAGTTAACTTCCGGCGAGTCGCTTAGGTATCGCTGGAACGATAAAATTGCTAAGTACCGCGCCGTGTCGGTTAGCCGGTTCGCGGTAAGAGTAAACTTTTTTCCTATCGTTCCTAGATGATTTTAAACGTTATATTCGTGGTAAACTGTGCATACGAAACCATGTGTCGTGACGCCAGTTCTCTCGGACGCGTATTTACCGAGTTATAAGCGAGTTAACTTCCGGCGAGTCGCTTAGGTATCGCTGGAACGATAAAATTGCTAAGTACCGCGCCGTGTCGGTTAGCCGGTTCGCGGTAAGAGTAAACTTTTTTCCTATCGTTCCTAGATGATTTTAAACGTTATATTCGTGGTAAACTGTGCATACGAAACCGTGTGTCGTGACGCCAGTTCTCTCGGACGCGTATTTACCGAGTTATAAGCGAGTTAACTTCCGGCGAGTCACTTAGGTATCGTTGGAACGATAGATTGCTAAGTACCGCGCCGTGTCGGTTAGCCGGTTCGCGGTAAGAGTAAACTTTTTTCCTATCGTTCCTAGATGATTTTAAACGTTATATTCGTGGTAAACTGTGCATACGAAACCATGTGTCGTGACGCCAGTTCTCTCGGACGCGTATTTACCGAGTTATAAGCGAGTTAACTTCCGGCGAGTCGCTTAGGTATCGCTGGAACGATAAAATTGCTAAGTACCGCGCCGTGTCGGTTAGCCGGTTCGCGGTAAGAGTAAACTTTTTTCCTATCGTTCCTAGATGATTTTAAACGTTATATTCGTGGTAAACTGTGCATACGAAACCGTGTGTCGTGACGCCAGTTCTCTCGGACGCGTATTTACCGAGTTATAAGCGAGTTAACTTCCGGCGAGTCGCTTAGGTATCGCTGGAACGATAAAATTGCTAAGTACCGCGCCGTGTCGGAGTAAACTTTTTTCCTATCGTTCCTAGATGATTTTAAACGTTATATTCGTGGTAAACTGTGCATACGAAACCATGTGTCGTGACGCCAGTTCTCTCGGACGCGTATTTACCGAGTTATAAGCGAGTTAACTTCCGGCGAGTCGCTTAGGTATCGCTGGAACGATAAAATTGCTAAGTACCGCGCCGTGTCGGGTTAGCCGGTTCGCGGTAAGAGTAAACTTTTTTCCTATCGTTCCTAGATGATTTTAAACGTTATATTCGTGGTAAACTGTGCATACGAAACCCACGTGTGTCGTGACGCCAGTTCTCTCGGACGCGTATTTACCGAGTTATAAGCGAGTTAACTTCCGGCGAGTCGCTTAGGTATCGCTGGAACGATAAAATTGCTAAGTACCGCGCCGTGTCGGTTAGCCGGTTCGCGGTAAGAGTAAACTTTTTTCCTATCGTTCCTAGATGATTTTAAACGTTATATTCGTGGTAAACTGTGCATACGAAACCGTGTGTCGTGACGCCAGTTCTCTCGGACGCGTATTTACCGAGTTATAAGCGAGTTAACTTCCGGCGAGTCGCTTAGGTATCGCTGGAACGATAAAATTGCTAAGTACCGCGCCGTGTCGGTTAGCCGGTTCGCGGTAAGAGTAAACTTTTTTCCTATCGTTCCTAGATGATTTTAAACGTTATATTCGTGGTAAACTGTGCATACGAAACCGTGTGTCGTGACGCCAGTTCTCTCGGACGCGTATTTACCGAGTTATAAGCGAGTTAACTTCCGGCGAGTCGCTTAGGTATCGCTGGAACGATAAAATTGCTAAGTACCGCGCCGTGTCGGTTAGCCGGTTCGCGGTAAGAGTAAACTTTTTTCCTATCGTTCCTAGATGATTTTAAACGTTATATTCGTGGTAAACTGTGCATACAAAAACCGTGTGTCGTGACGCCAGTTCTCTCGGACGCGTATTTACCGAGTTATAAGCGAGTTAACTTCCGGCGAGTCGCTTAGGTATCGCTGGAACGATAAAATTGCTAAGTACCGCGCCGTGTCGGTTAGCCGGTTCGCGGTAAGAGTAAACTTTTTTCCTATCGTTCCTAGATGATTTTAAACGTTATATTCGTGGTAAACTGTGCATACGAAACCGTGTGTCGTGACGCCAGTTCTCTCGGACGCGTATTTACCGAGTTATAAGCGAGTTAACTTCCGGCGAGTCGCTTAGGTATCGCTGGAACGATAAAATTGCTAAGTACCGCGCCGTGTCGGTTAGCCGGTTCGCGGTAAGAGTAAACTTTTTTCCTATCGTTCCTAGATGAGTTTAAACGTTATATTCGTGGTAAACTGTGCATACGAAACCATGTGTCGTGACGCCAGTTCTCTCGGACGCGTATTTACCGAGTTATAAGCGAGTTAACTTCCGGCGAGTCGCTTAGGTATCGCTGGAACGATAAAATTGCTAAGTCCCGCGCCGTGTCGGTTAGCCGGTTCGCGGTAAGAGTAAACTTTTTTCCTATCGTTCCTAGATGATTTTAAACGTTATATTCGTGGTAAACTGTGCATACAAAACCGTGTGTCGTGACGCCAGTTCTCTCGGACGCGTATTTACCGAGTTATAAGCGAGTTAACTTCCGGCGAGTCGCTTAGGTATCGCTGGAACGATAAAATTGCTAAGTACCGCGCCGTGTCGGTTAGCCGGTTCGCGGTAAGAGTAAACTTTTTTCCTATCGTTCCTAGATGATTTTAAACGTTATATTCGTGGTAAACTGTGCATACGAAACCGTGTGTCGTGACGCCAGTTCTCTCGGACGCGTATTTACCGAGTTATAAGCGAGTTAACTTCCGGCGAGTCGCTTAGGTATCGCTGGAACGATAAAATTGCTAAGTACCGCGCCGTGTCGGTTAGCCGGTTCGCGGTAAGAGTAAACTTTTTTCCTATCGTTCCTAGATGATTTTAAACGTTATATTCGTGGTAAACTGTGCATACGAAACCGTGTGTCGTGACGCCAGTTCTCTCGGACGCGTATTTACCGAGTTATAAGCGAGTTAACTTCCGGCGAGTCGCTTAGGTATCGCTGGAACGATAAAATTGCTAAGTACCGCGCCGTGTCGGTTAGCCGGTTCGCGGTAAGAGTAAACTTTTTTCCTATCGTTCCTAGATGAGTTTAAACGTTATATTCGTGGTAAACTGTGCATACGAAACCAGTGTGTCGTGACGCCAGTTCTCTCGGACGCGTATTTACCGAGTTATAAGCGAGTTAACTTCCGGCGAGTCGCTTAGGTATCGCTGGAACGATAAAATTGCTAAGTACCCGCGCCGTGTCGGTTAGCCGGTTCGCGGTAAGAGTAAACTTTTTTCCTATCGTTCCTAGATGATTTTAAACGTTATATTCGTGGTAAACTGTGCATACGAAACCGTGTGTCGTGACGCCAGTTCTCTCGGACGCGTATTTACCGAGTTATAAGCGAGTTAACTTCCGGCGAGTCACTTAGGTATCGTTGGAACGATAGATTGCTAAGTACCGCGCCGTGTCGGTTAGCCGGTTCGCGGTAAGAGTAAACTTTTTTCCTATCGTTCCTAGATGATTTTAAACGTTATATTCGTGGTAAACTGTGCATACGAAACCATGTGTCGTGACGCCAGTTCTCTCGGACGCGTATTTACCGAGTTATAAGCGAGTTAACTTCCGGCGAGTCGCTTAGGTATCGCTGGAACGATAAAATTGCTAAGTACCCGCGCCGTGTCGGTTAGCCGGTTCGCGGTAAGAGTAAACTTTTTTCCTATCGTTCCTAGATGATTTTAAACGTTATATTCGTGGTAAACTGTGCATACGAAACCATGTGTCGTGACGCCAGTTCTCTCGGACGCGTATTTACCGAGTTATAAGCGAGTTAACTTCCGGCGAGTCGCTTAGGTATCGCTGGAACGATAAAATTGCTAAGTACCCCCGCCGTGTCGGTTAGCCGGTTCGCGGTAAGAGTAAACTTTTTTCCTATCGTTCCTAGATGATTTTAAACGTTATATTCGTGGTAAACTGTGCATACGAAACCGTGTGTCGTGACGCCAGTTCTCTCGGACGCGTATTTACCGAGTTATAAGCGAGTTAACTTCCGGCGAGTCGCTTAGTACCGCGCCGTGTCGGTTAGCCGGTTCGCGGTAAGAGTAAACTTTTTTCCTATCGTTCCTAGATGATTTTAAACGTTATATTCGTGGTAAACTGTGCATACGAAACCATGTGTCGTGACGCCAGTTCTCTCGGACGCGTATTTACCGAGTTATAAGCGAGTTAACTTCCGGCGAGTCGCTTAGGTATCGCTGGAACGATAAAATTGCTAAGTACCGCGCCGTGTCGGTTAGCCGGTTCGCGGTAAGAGTAAACTTTTTTCCTATCGTTCCTAGATGATTTTAAACGTTATATTCGTGGTAAACTGTGCATACGAAACCGTGTGTCGTGACGCCAGTTCTCTCGGACGCGTATTTACCGAGTTATAAGCGAGTTAACTTCCGGCGAGTCGCTTAGGTATCGCTGGAACGATAAAATTGCTAAGTACCGCGCCGTGTCGGTTAGCCGGTTCGCGGTAAGAGTAAACTTTTTTCCTATCGTTCCTAGATGATTTTAAACGTTATATTCGTGGTAAACTGTGCATACGAAACCGTGTGTCGTGACGCCAGTTCTCTCGGACGCGTATTTACCGAGTTATAAGCGAGTTAACTTCCGGCGAGTCGCTTAGGTATCGCTGGAACGATAAAATTGCTAAGTACCAGCGCCGTGTCGGTTAGCCGGTTCGCGGTAAGAGTAAACTTTTTTCCTATCGTTCCTAGATGATTTTAAACGTTATATTCGTGGTAAACTGTGCATACGAAACCATGTGTCGTGACGCCAGTTCTCTCGGACGCGTATTTACCGAGTTATAAGCGAGTTAACTTCCGGCGAGTCGCTTAGGTATCGCTGGAACGATAAAATTGCTAAGTACCGCGCCGTGTCGGTTAGCCGGTTCGCGGTAAGAGTAAACTTTTTTCCTATCGTTCCTAGATGATTTTAAACGTTATATTCGTGGTAAACTGTGCATACGAAACCGTGTGTCGTGACGCCAGTTCTCTCGGACGCGTATTTACCGAGTTATAAGCGAGTTAACTTCCGGCGAGTCGCTTAGGTATCGCTGGAACGATAAAATTGCTAAGTACCTGCGCCGTGTCGGTTAGCCGGTTCGCGGTAAGAGTAAACTTTTTTCCTATCGTTCCTAGATGATTTTAAACGTTATATTCGTGGTAAACTGTGCATACGAAACCATGTGTCGTGACGCCAGTTCTCTCGGACGCGTATTTACCGAGTTATAAGCGAGTTAACTTCCGGCGAGTCGCTTAGGTATCGCTGGAACGATAAAATTGCTAAGTACCGCGCCGTGTCGGTTAGCCGGTTCGCGGTAAGAGTAAACTTTTTTCCTATCGTTCCTAGATGATTTTAAACGTTATATTCGTGGTAAACTGTGCATACGAAACCGTGTGTCGTGACGCCAGTTCTCTCGGACGCGTATTTACCGAGTTATAAGCGAGTTAACTTCCGGCGAGTCGCTTAGGTATCGCTGGAACGATAAAATTGCTAAGTACCCAGCGCCGTGTCGGTTAGCCGGTTCGCGGTAAGAGTAAACTTTTTTCCTATCGTTCCTAGATGATTTTAAACGTTATATTCGTGGTAAACTGTGCATACAAAACCGTGTGTCGTGACGCCAGTTCTCTCGGACGCGTATTTACCGAGTTATAAGCGAGTTAACTTCCGGCGAGTCGCTTAGGTATCGCTGGAACGATAAAATTGCTAAGTACCGCGCCGTGTCGGTTAGCCGGTTCGCGGTAAGAGTAAACTTTTTTCCTATCGTTCCTAGATGATTTTAAACGTTATATTCGTGGTAAACTGTGCATACGAAACCGTGTGTCGTGACGCCAGTTCTCTCGGACGCGTATTTACCGAGTTATAAGCGAGTTAACTTCCGGCGAGTCGCTTAGGTATCGCTGGAACGATAAAATTGCTAAGTACCCGCGCCGTGTCGGTTAGCCGGTTCGCGGTAAGAGTAAACTTTTTTCCTATCGTTCCTAGATGATTTTAAACGTTATATTCGTGGTAAACTGTGCATACGAAACCGTGTGTCGTGACGCCAGTTCTCTCGGACGCGTATTTACCGAGTTACAAGCGAGTTAACTTCCGGCGAGTCGCTTAGGTATCGCTGGAACGATAAAATTGCTAAGTACCGCGCCGTGTCGGTTAGCCGGTTCGCGGTAAGAGTAAACTTTTTTCCTATCGTTCCTAGATGATTTTAAACGTTATATTCGTGGTAAACTGTGCATACGAAACCATGTGTCGTGACGCCAGTTCCCTCGGACGCGTATTTACCGAGTTATAAGCGAGTTAACTTCCGGCGAGTCGCTTAGGTATCGCTGGAACGATAAAATTGCTAAGTACCGCGCCGTGTCGGTTAGCCGGTTCGCGGTAAGAGTAAACTTTTTTCCTATCGTTCCTAGATGATTTTAAACGTTATATTCGTGGTAAACTGTGCATTCGAAACCGTGTGTCGTGACGCCAGTTCTCTCGGACGCGTATTTACCGAGTTATAAGCGAGTTAACTTCCGGCGAGTCGCTTAGGTATCGCTGGAACGATAAAATTGCTAAGTACCGCGCCGTGTCGGTTAGCCGGTTCGCGGTAAGAGTAAACTTTTTTCCTATCGTTCCTAGATGATTTTAAACGTTATATTCGTGGTAAACTGTGCATACGAAACCGTGTGTCGTGACGCCAGTTCTCTCGGACGCGTATTTACCGAGTTATAAGCGAGTTAACTTCCGGCGAGTCGCTTAGGTATCGCTGGAACGATAAAATTGCTAAGTACCGCGCCGTGTCGGTTAGCCGGTTCGCGGTAAGAGTAAACTTTTTTCCTATCGTTCCTAGATGATTTTAAACGTTATATTCGTGGTAAACTGTGCATACGAAACCATGTGTCGTGACGCCAGTTCTCTCGGACGCGTATTTACCGAGTTATAAGCGAGTTAACTTCCGGCGAGGTCGCTTAGGTATCGCTGGAACGATAAAATTGCTAAGTACCGCGCCGTGTCGGTTAGCCGGTTCGCGGTAAGAGTAAACTTTTTTCCTATCGTTCCTAGATGATTTTAAACGTTATATTCGTGGTAAACTGTGCATACGAAACCGTGTGTCGTGACGCCAGTTCTCTCGGACGCGTATTTACCGAGTTATAAGCGAGTTAACTTCCGGCGAGTCGCTTAGGTATCGCTGGAACGATAAAATTGCTAAGTACCCGCGCCGTGTCGGTTAGCCGGTTCGCGGTAAGAGTAAACTTTTTTCCTATCGTTCCTAGATGATTTTAAACGTTATATTCGTGGTAAACTGTGCATACGAAACCATGTGTCGTGACGCCAGTTCTCTCGGACGCGTATTTACCGAGTTATAAGCGAGTTAACTTCCGGCGAGTCGCTTAGGTATCGCTGGAACGATAAAATTGCTAAGTACCCGCGCCGTGTCGGTTAGCCGGTTCGCGGTAAGAGTAAACTTTTTTCCTATCGTTCCTAGATGATTTTAAACGTTATATTCGTGGTAAACTGTGCATACGAAACCGTGTGTCGTGACGCCAGTTCTCTCGGACGCGTATTTACCGAGTTATAAGCGAGTTAACTTCCGGCGAGTCGCTTAGGTATCGCTGGAACGATAAAATTGCTAAGTACCGCGCCGTGTCGGTTAGCCGGTTCGCGGTAAGAGTAAACTTTTTTCCTATCGTTCCTAGATGATTTTAAACGTTATATTCGTGGTAAACTGTGCATACGAAACCGTGTGTCGTGACGCCAGTTCTCTCGGACGCGTATTTACCGAGTTATAAGCGAGTTAACTTCCGGCGAGTCGCTTAGGTATCGCTGGAACGATAAAATTGCTAAGTACCGCGCCGTGTCGGTTAGCCGGTTCGCGGTAAGAGTAAACTTTTTTCCTATCGTTCCTAGATGATTTTAAACGTTATATTCGTGGTAAACTGTGCATACGAAACCATGTGTCGTGACGCCAGTTCTCTCGGACGCGTATTTACCGAGTTATAAGCGAGTTAACTTCCGGCGAGTCGCTTAGGTATCGCTGGAACGATAAAATTGCTAAGTACCGCGCCGTGTCGGTTAGCCGGTTCGCGGTAAGAGTAAACTTTTTTCCTATCGTTCCTAGATGATTTTAAACGTTATATTCGTGGTAAACTGTGCATACGAAACCGTGTGTAGTGACGCCAGTTCTCTCGGACGCGTATTTACCGAGTTACAAGCGAGTTAACTTCCGGCGAGTCGCTTAGGTATCGCTGGAACGATAAAATTGCTAAGTACCGCGCCGTGTCGGTTAGCCGGTTCGCGGTAAGAGTAAACTTTTTTCCTATCGTTCCTAGATGATTTTAAACGTTATATTCGTGGTAAACTGTGCATACGAAACCATGTGTCGTGACGCCAGTTCTCTCGGACGCGTATTTACCGAGTTATAAGCGAATTAACTTCCGGCGAGTCGCTTAGGTATCGCTGGAACGATAAAATTGCTAAGTACCGCGCCGTGTCGGTTAGCCGGTTCGCGGTAAGAGTAAACTTTTTTCCTATCGTTCCTAGATGATTTTAAACGTTATATTCGTGGTAAACTGTGCATACGAAACCGTGTGTCGTGACGCCAGTTCTCTCGGACGCGTATTTACCGAGTTATAAGCGAGTTAACTTCCGGCGAGTCGCTTAGGTATCGCTGGAACGATAAAATTGCTAAGTACCGCGCCGTGTCGGTTAGCCGGTTCGCGGTAAGAGTAAACTTTTTTCCTATCGTTCCTAGATGATTTTAAACGTTATATTCGTGGTAAACTGTGCATACAAAACCGTGTGTCGTGACGCCAGTTCTCTCGGACGCGTATTTACCGAGTTATAAGCGAGTTAACTTCCGGCGAGTCGCTTAGGTATCGCTGGAACGATAAAATTGCTAAGTACCGCGCCGTGTCGGTTAGCCGGTTCGCGGTAAGAGTAAACTTTTTTCCTATCGTTCCTAGATGATTTTAAACGTTATATTCGTGGTAAACTGTGCATACGAAACCGTGTGTCGTGACGCCAGTTCTCTCGGACGCGTATTTACCGAGTTATAAGCGAGTTAACTTCCGGCGAGTCGCTTAGGTATCGCTGGAACGATAAAATTGCTAAGTACCGCGCCGTGTCGGTTAGCCGGTTCGCGGTAAGAGTAAACTTTTTTCCTATCGTTCCTAGATGATTTTAAACGTTATATTCGTGGTAAACTGTGCATACGAAACCGTGTGTCGTGACGCCAGTTCTCTCGGACGCGTATTTACCGAGTTACAAGCGAGTTAACTTCCGGCGAGTCGCTTAGGTATCGCTGGAACGATAAAATTGCTAAGTACCGCGCCGTGTCGGTTAGCCGGTTCGCGGTAAGAGTAAACTTTTTTCCTATCGTTCCTAGATGATTTTAAACGTTATATTCGTGGTAAACTGTGCATACGAAACCATGTGTCGTGACGCCAGTTCTCTCGGACGCGTATTTACCGAGTTATAAGCGAGTTAACTTCCGGCGAGTCGCTTAGGTATCGCTGGAACGATAAAATTGCTAAGTACCGCGCCGTGTCGGTTAGCCGGTTCGCGGTAAGAGTAAACTTTTTTCCTATCGTTCCTAGATGATTTTAAACGTTATATTCGTGGTAAACTGTGCATACGAAACCGTGTGTCGTGACGCCAGTTCTCTCGGACGCGTATTTACCGAGTTATAAGCGAGTTAACTTCCGGCGAGTCGCTTAGGTATCGCTGGAACGATAAAATTGCTAAGTACCGCGCCGTGTCGGTTAGCCGGTTCGCGGTAAGAGTAAACTTTTTTCCTATCGTTCCTAGATGATTTTAAACGTTATATTCGTGGTAAACTGTGCATACGAAACCATGTGTCGTGACGCCAGTTCTCTCGGACGCGTATTTACCGAGTTATAAGCGAGTTAACTTCCGGCGAGTCGCCTAGGTATCGCTGGAACGATAAAATTGCTAAGTACCGCGCCGTGTCGGTTAGCCGGTTCGCGGTAAGAGTAAACTTTTTTCCTATCGTTCCTAGATGATTTTAAACGTTATATTCGTGGTAAACTGTGCATACGAAACCATGTGTCGTGACGCCAGTTCTCTCGGACGCGTATTTACCGAGTTATAAGCGAGTTAACTTCCGGCGAGTCGCTTAGGTATCGCTGGAACGATAAAATTGCTAAGTACCGCGCCGTGTCGGTTAGCCGGTTCGCGGTAAGAGTAAACTTTTTTCCTATCGTTCCTAGATGATTTTAAACGTTATATTCGTGGTAAACTGTGCATACGAAACCATGTGTCGTGACGCCAGTTCTCTCGGACGCGTATTTACCGAGTTATAAGCGAGTTAACTTCCGGCGAGTCGCTTAGGTATCGCTGGAACGATAAAATTGCTAAGTACCGCGCCGTGTCGGTTAGCCGGTTCGCGGTAAGAGTAAACTTTTTTCCTATCGTTCCTAGATGATTTTAAACGTTATATTCGTGGTAAACTGTGCATACGAAACCGTGTGTCGTGACGCCAGTTCTCTCGGACGCGTATTTACCGAGTTACAAGCGAGTTAACTTCCGGCGAGTCGCTTAGGTATCGCTGGAACGATAAAATTGCTAAGTACCGCGCCGTGTCGGTTAGCCGGTTCGCGGTAAGAGTAAACTTTTTTCCTATCGTTCCAAGATGATTTTAAACGTTATATTCGTGGTAAACTGTGCATACGAAACCATGTGTCGTGACGCCAGTTCTCTCGGACGCGTATTTACCGAGTTATAAGCGAGTTAACTTCCGGCGAGTCGCTTAGGTATCGCTGGAACGATAAAATTGCTAAGTACCGCGCCGTGTCGGTTAGCCGGTTCGCGGTAAGAGTAAACTTTTTTCCTATCGTTCCTAGATGATTTTAAACGTTATATTCGTGGTAAACTGTGCATACGAAACCGTGTGTAGTGACGCCAGTTCTCTCGGACGCGTATTTACCGAGTTATAAGCGAGTTAACTTCCGGCGAGTCGCTTAGGTATCGCTGGAACGATAAAATTGCTAAGTACCGCGCCGTGTCGGTTAGCCGGTTCGCGGTAAGAGTAAACTTTTTTCCTATCGTTCCTAGATGATTTTAAACGTTATATTCGTGGTAAACTGTGCATACGAAACCGTGTGTCGTGACGCCAGTTCTCTCGGACGCGTATTTACCGAGTTATAAGCGAGTTAACTTCCGGCGAGTCGCTTAGGTATCGCTGGAACGATAAAATTGCTAAGTACCGCGCCGTGTCGGTTAGCCGGTTCGCGGTAAGAGTAAACTTTTTTCCTATCGTTCCTAGATGATTTTAAACGTTATATTCGTGGTAAACTGTGCATACGAAACCGTGTGTCGTGACGCCAGTTCTCTCGGACGCGTATTTACCGAGTTACAAGCGAGTTAACTTCCGGCGAGTCGCTTAGGTATCGCTGGAACGATAAAATTGCTAAGTACCGCGCCGTGTCGGTTAGCCGGTTCGCGGTAAGAGTAAACTTTTTTCCTATCGTTCCAAGATGATTTTAAACGTTATATTCGTGGTAAACTGTGCATACGAAACCATGTGTCGTGACGCCAGTTCTCTCGGACGCGTATTTACCGAGTTATAAGCGAGTTAACTTCCGGCGAGTCGCTTAGGTATCGCTGGAACGATAAAATTGCTAAGTACCGCGCCGTGTCGGTTAGCCGGTTCGCGGTAAGAGTAAACTTTTTTCCTATCGTTCCTAGATGATTTTAAACGTTATATTCGTGGTAAACTGTGCATACGAAACCGTGTGTAGTGACGCCAGTTCTCTCGGACGCGTATTTACCGAGTTATAAGCGAGTTAACTTCCGGCGAGTCGCTTAGGTATCGCTGGAACGATAAAATTGCTAAGTACCGCGCCGTGTCGGTTAGCCGGTTCGCGGTAAGAGTAAACTTTTTTCCTATCGTTCCTAGATGATTTTAAACGTTATATTCGTGGTAAACTGTGCATACGAAACCGTGTGTCGTGACGCCAGTTCTCTCGGACGCGTATTTACCGAGTTACAAGCGAGTTAACTTCCGGCGAGTCGCTTAGGTATCGCTGGAACGATAAAATTGCTAAGTACCGCGCCGTGTCGGTTAGCCGGTTCGCGGTAAGAGTAAACTTTTTTCCTATCGTTCCTAGATGATTTTAAACGTTATATTCGTGGTAAACTGTGCATACGAAACCATGTGTCGTGACGCCAGTTCTCTCGGACGCGTATTTACCGAGTTATAAGCGAGTTAACTTCCGGCGAGTCGCTTAGGTATCGCTGGAACGATAAAATTGCTAAGTACCGCGCCGTGTCGGTTAGCCGGTTCGCGGTAAGAGTAAACTTTTTTCCTATCGTTCCTAGATGATTTTAAACGTTATATTCGTGGTAAACTGTGCATACGAAACCGTGTGTCGTGACGCCAGTTCTCTCGGACGCGTATTTACCGAGTTACAAGCGAGTTAACTTCCGGCGAGTCGCTTAGGTATCGCTGGAACGATAAAATTGCTAAGTACCGCGCCGTGTCGGTTAGCCGGTTCGCGGTAAGAGTAAACTTTTTTCCTATCGTTCCAAGATGATTTTAAACGTTATATTCGTGGTAAACTGTGCATACGAAACCGTGTGTCGTGACGCCAGTTCTCTCGGACGCGTATTTACCGAGTTATAAGCGAGTTAACTTCCGGCGAGTCGCTTAGGTATCGCTGGAACGATAAAATTGCTAAGTACCGCGCCGTGTCGGTTAGCCGGTTCGCGGTAAGAGTAAACTTTTTTCCTATCGTTCCTAGATGATTTTAAACGTTATATTCGTGGTAAACTGTGCATACGAAACCGTGTGTAGTGACGCCAGTTCTCTGGGACGCGTATTTACCGAGTTATAAGCGAGTTAACTTCCGGCGAGTCGCTTAGGTATCGCTGGAACGATAAAATTGCTAAGTACCGCGCCGTGTCGGTTAGCCGGTTCGCGGTAAGAGTAAACTTTTTTCCTATCGTTCCTAGATGATTTTAAACGTTATATTCGTGGTAAACTGTGCATACGAAACCGTGTGTCGTGACGCCAGTTCTCTCGGACGCGTATTTACCGAGTTATAAGCGAGTTAACTTCCGGCGAGTCGCTTAGGTATCGCTGGAACGATAAAATTGCTAAGTACCGCGCCGTGTCGGTTAGCCGTTTCGCGGTAAGAGTAAACTTTTTTCCTATCGTTCCTAGATGATTTTAAACGTTATATTCGTGGTAAACTGTGCATACGAAACCATGTGTCGTGACGCCAGTTCTCTCGGACGCGTATTTACCGAGTTATAAGCGAGTTAACTTCCGGCGAGTCGCTTAGGTATCGCTGGAACGATAAAATTGCTAAGTACCGCGCCGTGTCGGTTAGCCGGTTCGCGGTAAGAGTAAACTTTTTTCCTATCGTTCCTAGATGATTTTAAACGTTATATTCGTGGTAAACTGTGCATACGAAACCGTGTGTCGTGACGCCAGTTCTCTCGGACGCGTATTTACCGAGTTATAAGCGAGTTAACTTCCGGCGAGTCGCTTAGGTATCGCTGGAACGATAAAATTGCTAAGTACCGCGCCGTGTCGGTTAGCCGGTTCGCGGTAAGAGTAAACTTTTTTCCTATCGTTCCTAGATGATTTTAAACGTTATATTCGTGGTAAACTGTGCATACGAAACCGTGTGTCGTGACGCCAGTTCTCTCGGACGCGTATTTACCGAGTTATAAGCGAGTTAACTTCCGGCGAGTCGCTTAGGTATCGCTGGAACGATAAAATTGCTAAGTACCGCGCCGTGTCGGTTAGCCGGTTCGCGGTAAGAGTAAACTTTTTTCCTATCGTTCCTAGATGAGTTTAAACGTTATATTCGTGGTAAACTGTGCATACGAAACCATGTGTCGTGACGCCAGTTCTCTCGGACGCGTATTTACCGAGTTATAAGCGAGTTAACTTCCGGCGAGTCGCTTAGGTATCGCTGGAACGATAAAATTGCTAAGTACCGCGCCGTGTCGGTTAGCCGGTTCGCGGTAAGAGTAAACTTTTTTCCTATCGTTCCTAGATGATTTTAAACGTTATATTCGTGGTAAACTGTGCATACGAAACCGTGTGTCGTGACGCCAGTTCTCTCGGACGCGTATTTACCGAGTTATAAGCGAGTTAACTTCCGGCGAGTCACTTAGGTATCGCTGGAACGATAGATTGCTAAGTACCGCGCCGTGTCGGTTAGCCGGTTCGCGGTAAGAGTAAACTTTTTTCCTATCGTTCCTAGATGATTTTAAACGTTATATTCGTGGTAAACTGTGCATACGAAACCATGTGTCGTGACGCCAGTTCTCTCGGACGCGTATTTACCGAGTTATAAGCGAGTTAACTTCCGGCGAGTCGCTTAGGTATCGCTGGAACGATAAAATTGCTAAGTACCGCGCCGTGTCGGTTAGCCGGTTCGCGGTAAGAGTAAACTTTTTTCCTATCGTTCCTAGATGATTTTAAACGTTATATTCGTGGTAAACTGTGCATACGAAACCGTGTGTCGTGACGCCAGTTCTCTCGGACGCGTATTTACCGAGTTATAAGCGAGTTAACTTCCGGCGAGTCGCTTAGGTATCGCTGGAACGATAAAATTGCTAAGTACCGCGCCGTATCGGTTAGCCGGTTCGCGGTAAGAGTAAACTTTTTTCCTATCGTTCCTAGATGATTTTAAACGTTATATTCGTGGTAAACTGTGCATACGAAACCGTGTGTCGTGACGCCAGTTCTCTCGGACGCGTATTTACCGAGTTATAAGCGAGTTAACTTCCGGCGAGTCGCTTAGGTATCGCTGGAACGATAAAATTGCTAAGTACCGCGCCGTGTCGGTTAGCCGGTTCGCGGTAAGAGTAAACTTTTTTCCTATCGTTCCTAGATGATTTTAAACGTTATATTCGTGGTAAACTGTGCATACGAAACCGTGTGTCGTGACGCCAGTTCTCTCGGACGCGTATTTACCGAGTTATAAGCGAGTTAACTTCCGGCGAGTCGCTTAGGTATCGCTGGAACGATAAAATTGCTAAGTACCGCGCCGTGTCGGTTAGCCGGTTCGCGGTAAGAGTAAACTTTTTTCCTATCGTTCCTAGATGAGTTTAAACGTTATATTCGTGGTAAACTGTGCATACGAAACCATGTGTCGTGACGCCAGTTCTCTCGGACGCGTATTTACCGAGTTATAAGCGAGTTAACTTCCGGCGAGTCGCTTAGGTATCGCTGGAACGATAAAATTGCTAAGTACCGCGCCGTGTCGGTTAGCCGGTTCGCGGTAAGAGTAAACTTTTTTCCTATCGTTCCTAGATGATTTTAAACGTTATATTCGTGGTAAACTGTGCATACGAAACCGTGTGTCGTGACGCCAGTTCTCTCGGACGCGTATTTACCGAGTTATAAGCGAGTTAACTTCCGGCGAGTCACTTAGGTATCGCTGGAACGATAGATTGCTAAGTACCGCGCCGTGTCGGTTAGCCGGTTCGCGGTAAGAGTAAACTTTTTTCCTATCGTTCCTAGATGATTTTAAACGTTATATTCGTGGTAAACTGTGCATACGAAACCATGTGTCGTGACGCCAGTTCTCTCGGACGCGTATTTACCGAGTTATAAGCGAGTTAACTTCCGGCGAGTCGCTTAGGTATCGCTGGAACGATAAAATTGCTAAGTACCGCGCCGTGTCGGTTAGCCGGTTCGCGGTAAGAGTAAACTTTTTTCCTATCGTTCCTAGATGATTTTAAACGTTATATTCGTGGTAAACTGTGCATACGAAACCGTGTGTCGTGACGCCAGTTCTCTCGGACGCGTATTTACCGAGTTATAAGCGAGTTAACTTCCGGCGAGTCGCTTAGGTATCGCTGGAACGATAAAATTGCTAAGTACCGCGCCGTGTCGGTTAGCCGGTTCGCGGTAAGAGTAAACTTTTTTCCTATCGTTCCTAGATGATTTTAAACGTTATATTCGTGGTAAACTGTGCATACGAAACCGTGTGTCGTGACGCCAGTTCTCTCGGACGCGTATTTACCGAGTTATAAGCGAGTTAACTTCCGGCGAGTCGCTTAGGTATCGCTGGAACGATAAAAATGCTAAGTACCGCGCCGTGTCGGTTAGCCGGTTCGCGGTAAGAGTAAACTTTTTTCCTATCGTTCCTAGATGATTTTAAACGTTATATTCGTGGTAAACTGTGCATACGAAACCATGTGTCGTGACGCCAGTTCTCTCGGACGCGTATTTACCGAGTTATAAGCGAGTTAACTTCCGGCGAGTCGCTTAGGTATCGCTGGAACGATAAAATTGCTAAGTACCGCGCCGTGTCGGTTAGACGGTTCGCGGTAAGAGTAAACTTTTTTCCTATCGTTCCTAGATGATTTTAAACGTTATATTCGTGGTAAACTGTGCATACGAAACCGTGTGTCGTGACGCCAGTTCTCTCGGACGCGTATTTACCGAGTTATAAGCGAGTTAACTTCCGGCGAGTCGCTTAGGTATCGCTGGAACGATAAAATTGCTAAGTACCGCGCCGTGTCGGTTAGCCGGTTCGCGGTAAGTGTAAACATTTTTCCTATCGTTCCTAGATGATTTTAAACGTTATATTCGTGGTAAACTGTGCATACGAAACCATGTGTCGTGACGCCAGTTCTCTCGGACGCGTATTTACCGAGTTATAAGCGAGTTAACTTCCGGCGAGTCGCTTAGGTATCGCTGGAACGATAAAATTGCTAAGTACCGCGCCGTGTCGGTTAGCCGGTTCGCGGTAAGAGTAAACTTTTTTCCTATCGTTCCTAGATGATTTTAAACGTTATATTCGTGGTAAACTGTGCATACGAAACCGTGTGTCGTGACGCCAGTTCTCTCGGACGCGTATTTACCGAGTTATAAGCGAGTTAACTTCCGGCGAGTCGCTTAGGTATCGCTGGAACGATAAAATTGCTAAGTACCGCGCCGTGTCGGTTAGCCGGTTCGCGGTAAGAGTAAACTTTTTTCCTATCGTTCCTAGATGATTTTAAACGTTATATTCGTGGTAAACTGTGCATACGAAACCGTGTGTCGTGACGCCAGTTCTCTCGGACGCGTATTTACCGAGTTATAAGCGAGTTAACTTCCGGCGAGTCGCTTAGGTATCGCTGGAACGATAAAATTGCTAAGTACCGCGCCGTGTCGGTTAGCCGGTTCGCGGTAAGAGTAAACTTTTTTCCTATCGTTCCTAGATGATTTTAAACGTTATATTCGTGGTAAACTGTGCATACGAAACCGTGTGTCGTGACGCCAGTTCTCTCGGACGCGTATTTACCGAGTTATAAGCGAGTTAACTTCCGGCGAGTCGCTTAGGTATCGCTGGAACGATAAAATTGCTAAGTACCGCGCCGTGTCGGTTAGCCGGTTCGCGGTAAGAGTAAACTTTTTTCCTATCGTTCCTAGATGATTTTAAACGTTATATTCGTGGTAAACTGTGCATACGAAACCGTGTGTCGTGACGCCAGTTCTCTCGGACGCGTATTTACCGAGTTATAAGCGAGTTAACTTCCGGCGAGTCGCTTAGGTATCGCTGGAACGATAAAATTGCTGAGTACCGCGCCGTGTCGGTTAGCCGGTTCGCGGTAAGAGTAAACTTTTTTCCTATCGTTCCTAGATGATTTTAAACGTTATATTCGTGGTAAACTGTGCATACGAAACCATGTGTCGTGACGCCAGTTCTCTCGGACGCGTATTTACCGAGTTATAAGCGAGTTAACTTCCGGCGAGTCGCTTAGGTATCGCTGGAACGATAAAATTGCTAAGTACCGCGCCGTGTCGGTTAGCCGGTTCGCGGTAAGAGTAAACTTTTTTCCTATCGTTCCTAGATGATTTTAAACGTTATATTCGTGGTAAACTGTGCATACGAAACCGTGTGTCGTGACGCCAGTTCTCTCGGACGCGTATTTACCGAGTTATAAGCGAGTTAACTTCCGGCGAGTCGCTTAGGTATCGCTGGAACGATAAAATTGCTAAGTACCGCGCCGTGTCGGTTAGCCGGTTCGCGGTAAGAGTAAACTTTTTTCCTATCGTTCCTAGATGATTTTAAACGTTATATTCGTGGTAAACTGTGCATACGAAACCATGTGTCGTGACGCCAGTTCTCTCGGACGCGTATTTACCGAGTTATAAGCGAGTTAACTTCCGGCGAGTCGCTTAGGTATCGCTGGAACGATAAAATTGCTAAGTACCGCGCCGTGTCGGTTAGCCGGTTCGCGGTAAGAGTAAACTTTTTTCCTATCGTTCCTAGATGATTTTAAACGTTATATTCGTGGTAAACTGTGCATACGAAACCATGTGTCGTGACGCCAGTTCTCTCGGACGCGTATTTACCGAGTTATAAGCGAGTTAACTTCCGGCGAGTCGCTTAGGTATCGCTGGAACGATAAAATTGCTAAGTACCGCGCCGTGTCGGTTAGCCGGTTCGCGGTAAGAGTAAACTTTTTTCCTATCGTTCCTAGATGATTTTAAACGTTATATTCGTGGTAAACTGTGCATACGAAACCATGTGTCGTGACGCCAGTTCTCTCGGACGCGTATTTACCGAGTTATAAGCGAGTTAACTTCCGGCGAGTCGCTTAGGTATCGCTGGAACGATAAAATTGCTAAGTACCGCGCCGTGTCGGTTAGCCGGTTCGCGGTAAGAGTAAACTTTTTTCCTATCGTTCCTAGATGATTTTAAACGTTATATTCGTGGTAAACTGTGCATACGAAACCATGTGTCGTGACGCCAGTTCTCTCGGACGCGTATTTACCGAGTTATAAGCGAGTTAACTTCCGGCGAGTCGCTTAGGTATCGCTGGAACGATAAAATTGCTAAGTACCGCGCCGTGTCGGTTAGCCGGTTCGCGGTAAGAGTAAACTTTTTTCCTATCGTTCCTAGATGATTTTAAACGTTATATTCGTGGTAAACTGTGCATACGAAACCGTGTGTCGTGACGCCAGTTCTCTCGGACGCGTATTTACCGAGTTATAAGCGAGTTAACTTCCGGCGAGTCGCTTAGGTATCGCTGGAACGATAAAATTGCTAAGTACCGCGCCGTGTCGGTTAGCCGGTTCGCGGTAAGAGTAAACTTTTTTCCTATCGTTCCTAGATGATTTTAAACGTTATATTCGTGGTAAACTGTGCATACGAAACCATGTGTCGTGACGCCAGTTCTCTCGGACGCGTATTTACCGAGTTATAAGCGAGTTAACTTCCGGCGAGTCGCTTAGGTATCGCTGGAACGATAAAAATGCTAAGTACCGCGCCGTGTCGGTTAGCCGGTTCGCGGTAAGAGTAAACTTTTTTCCTATCGTTCCTAGATGATTTTAAACGTTATATTCGTGGTAAACTGTGCATACGAAACCATGTGTCGTGACGCCAGTTCTCTCGGACGCGTATTTACCGAGTTATAAGCGAGTTAACTTCCGGCGAGTCGCTTAGGTATCGCTGGAACGATAAAATTGCTAAGTACCGCGCCGTGTCGGTTAGCCGGTTCGCGGTAAGAGTAAACTTTTTTCCTATCGTTCCTAGATGATTTTAAACGTTATATTCGTGGTAAACTGTGCATACGAAACCGTGTGTCGTGACGCCAGTTCTCTCGGACGCGTATTTACCGAGTTATAAGCGAGTTAACTTCCGGCGAGTCGCTTAGGTATCGCTGGAACGATAAAATTGCTAAGTACCGCGCCGTGTCGGTTAGCCGGTTCGCGGTAAGAGTAAACTTTTTTCCTATCGTTCCTAGATGATTTTAAACGTTATATTCGTGGTAAACTGTGCATACGAAACCATGTGTCGTGACGCCAGTTCTCTCGGACGCGTATTTACCGAGTTATAAGCGAGTTAACTTCCGGCGAGTCGCTTAGGTATCGCTGGAACGATAAAATTGCTAAGTACAGCGCCGTGTCGGTTAGCCGGTTCGCGGTAAGAGTAAACTTTTTTCCTATCGTTCCTAGATGATTTTAAACGTTATATTCGTGGTAAACTGTGCATACGAAACCATGTGTCGTGACGCCAGTTCTCTCGGACGCGTATTTACCGAGTTATAAGCGAGTTAACTTCCGGCGAGTCGCTTAGGTATCGCTGGAACGATAAAATTGCTAAGTACCGCGCCGTGTCGGTTAGCCGGTTCGCGGTAAGAGTAAACTTTTTTCCTATCGTTCCTAGATGATTTTAAACGTTATATTCGTGGTAAACTGTGCATACGAAACCGTGTGTCGTGACGCCAGTTCTCTCGGACGCGTATTTACCGAGTTATAAGCGAGTTAACTTCCGGCGAGTCGCTTAGGTATCGCTGGAACGATAAAATTGCTAAGTACCGCGCCGTGTCGGTTAGCCGGTTCGCGGTAAGAGTAAACTTTTTTCCTATCGTTCCTAGATGATTTTAAACGTTATATTCGTGGTAAACTGTGCATACGAAACCATGTGTCGTGACGCCAGTTCTCTCGGACGCGTATTTACCGAGTTATAAGCGAGTTAACTTCCGGCGAGTCGCTTAGGTATCGCTGGAACGATAAAATTGCTAAGTACCGCGCCGTGTCGGTTAGCCGGTTCGCGGTAAGAGTAAACTTTTTTCCTATCGTTCCTAGATGATTTTAAACGTTATATTCGTGGTAAACTGTGCATACGAAACCATGTGTCGTGACGCCAGTTCTCTCGGACGCGTATTTACCGAGTTATAAGCGAGTTAACTTCCGGCGAGTCGCTTAGGTATCGCTGGAACGATAAAATTGCTGAGTACCGCGCCGTGTCGGTTAGCCGGTTCGCGGTAAGAGTAAACTTTTTTCCTATCGTTCCTAGATGATTTTAAACGTTATATTCGTGGTAAACTGTGCATACGAAACCGTGTGTCGTGACGCCAGTTCTCTCGGACGCGTATTTACCGAGTTATAAGCGAGTTAACTTCCGGCGAGTCGCTTAGGTATCGCTGGAACGATAAAATTGCTAAGTACCGCGCCGTGTCGGTTAGCCGGTTCGCGGTAAGAGTAAACTTTTTTCCTATCGTTCCTAGATGATTTTAAACGTTATATTCGTGGTAAACTGTGCATACGAAACCATGTGTCGTGACGCCAGTTCTCTCGGACGCGTATTTACCGAGTTATAAGCGAGTTAACTTCCGGCGAGTCGCTTAGGTATCGCTGGAACGATAAAATTGCTGAGTACCGCGCCGTGTCGGTTAGCCGGTTCGCGGTAAGAGTAAACTTTTTTCCTATCGTTCCTAGATGATTTTAAACGTTATATTCGTGGTAAACTGTGCATACGAAACCATGTGTCGTGACGCCAGTTCTCTCGGACGCGTATTTACCGAGTTATAAGCGAGTTAACTTCCGGCGAGTCGCTTAGGTATCGCTGGAACGATAAAATTGCTAAGTACCGCGCCGTGTCGGTTAGCCGGTTCGCGGTAAGAGTAAACTTTTTTCCTATCGTTCCTAGATGATTTTAAACGTTATATTCGTGGTAAACTGTGCATACGAAACCGTGTGTCGTGACGCCAGTTCTCTCGGACGCGTATTTACCGAGTTATAAGCGAGTTAACTTCCGGCGAGTCGCTTAGGTATCGCTGGAACGATAAAATTGCTAAGTACCGCGCCGTGTCGGTTAGCCGGTTCGCGGTAAGAGTAAACTTTTTTCCTATCGTTCCTAGATGATTTTAAACGTTATATTCGTGGTAAACTGTGCATACGAAACCATGTGTCGTGACGCCAGTTCTCTCGGACGCGTATTTACCGAGTTATAAGCGAGTTAACTTCCGGCGAGTCGCTTAGGTATCGCTGGAACGATAAAATTGCTAAGTACCGCGCCGTGTCGGTTAGCCGGTTCGCGGTAAGAGTAAACTTTTTTCCTATCGTTCCTAGATGATTTTAAACGTTATATTCGTGGTAAACTGTGCATACGAAACCATGTGTCGTGACGCCAGTTCTCTCGGACGCGTATTTACCGAGTTATAAGCGAGTTAACTTCCGGCGAGTCGCTTAGGTATCGCTGGAACGATAAAATTGCTAAGTACCGCGCCGTGTCGGTTAGCCGGTTCGCGGTAAGAGTAAACTTTTTTCCTATCGTTCCTAGATGATTTTAAACGTTATATTCGTGGTAAACTGTGCATACGAAACCGTGTGTCGTGACGCCAGTTCTCTCGGACGCGTATTTACCGAGTTATAAGCGAGTTAACTTCCGGCGAGTCGCTTAGGTATCGCTGGAACGATAAAATTGCTAAGTACCGCGCCGTGTCGGTTAGCCGGTTCGCGGTAAGAGTAAACTTTTTTCCTATCGTTCCTAGATGATTTTAAACGTTATATTCGTGGTAAACTGTGCATACGAAACCATGTGTCGTGACGCCAGTTCTCTCGGACGCGTATTTACCGAGTTATAAGCGAGTTAACTTCCGGCGAGTCGCTTAGGTATCGCTGGAACGATAAAATTGCTAAGTACCGCGCCGTGTCGGTTAGCCGGTTCGCGGTAAGAGTAAACTTTTTTCCTATCGTTCCTAGATGATTTTAAACGTTATATTCGTGGTAAACTGTGCATACGAAACCATGTGTCGTGACGCCAGTTCTCTCGGACGCGTATTTACCGAGTTATAAGCGAGTTAACTTCCGGCGAGTCGCTTAGGTATCGCTGGAACGATAAAATTGCTAAGTACCGCGCCGTGTCGGTTAGCCGGTTCGCGGTAAGAGTAAACTTTTTTCCTATCGTTCCTAGATGATTTTAAACGTTATATTCGTGGTAAACTGTGCATACGAAACCGTGTGTCGTGACGCCAGTTCTCTCGGACGCGTATTTACCGAGTTATAAGCGAGTTAACTTCCGGCGAGTCGCTTAGGTATCGCTGGAACGATAAAATTGCTAAGTACCGCGCCGTGTCGGTTAGCCGGTTCGCGGTAAGAGTAAACTTTTTTCCTATCGTTCCTAGATGATTTTAAACGTTATATTCGTGGTAAACTGTGCATACGAAACCATGTGTCGTGACGCCAGTTCTCTCGGACGCGTATTTACCGAGTTATAAGCGAGTTAACTTCCGGCGAGTCGCTTAGGTATCGCTGGAACGATAAAAATGCTAAGTACCGCGCCGTGTCGGTTAGCCGGTTCGCGGTAAGAGTAAACTTTTTTCCTATCGTTCCTAGATGATTTTAAACGTTATATTCGTGGTAAACTGTGCATACGAAACCATGTGTCGTGACGCCAGTTCTCTCGGACGCGTATTTACCGAGTTATAAGCGAGTTAACTTCCGGCGAGTCGCTTAGGTATCGCTGGAACGATAAAATTGCTAAGTACCGCGCCGTGTCGGTTAGCCGGTTCGCGGTAAGAGTAAACTTTTTTCCTATCGTTCCTAGATGATTTTAAACGTTATATTCGTGGTAAACTGTGCATACGAAACCGTGTGTCGTGACGCCAGTTCTCTCGGACGCGTATTTACCGAGTTATAAGCGAGTTAACTTCCGGCGAGTCGCTTAGGTATCGCTGGAACGATAAAATTGCTAAGTACCGCGCCGTGTCGGTTAGCCGGTTCGCGGTAAGAGTAAACTTTTTTCCTATCGTTCCTAGATGATTTTAAACGTTATATTCGTGGTAAACTGTGCATACGAAACCATGTGTCGTGACGCCAGTTCTCTCGGACGCGTATTTACCGAGTTATAAGCGAGTTAACTTCCGGCGAGTCGCTTAGGTATCGCTGGAACGATAAAATTGCTAAGTACAGCGCCGTGTCGGTTAGCCGGTTCGCGGTAAGAGTAAACTTTTTTCCTATCGTTCCTAGATGATTTTAAACGTTATATTCGTGGTAAACTGTGCATACAAAACCGTGTGTCGTGACGCCAGTTCTCTCGGACGCGTATTTACCGAGTTATAAGCGAGTTAACTTCCGGCGAGTCGCTTAGGTATCGCTGGAACGATAAAATTGCTAAGTACCGCGCCGTGTCGGTTAGCCGGTTCGCGGTAAGAGTAAACTTTTTTCCTATCGTTCCTAGATGATTTTAAACGTTATATTCGTGGTAAACTGTGCATACGAAACCGTGTGTCGTGACGCCAGTTCTCTCGGACGCGTATTTACCGAGTTATAAGCGAGTTAACTTCCGGCGAGTCGCTTAGGTATCGCTGGAACGATAAAATTGCTAAGTACCGCGCCGTGTCGGTTAGCCGGTTCGCGGTAAGAGTAAACTTTTTTCCTATCGTTCCTAGATGATTTTAAACGTTATATTCGTGGTAAACTGTGCATACGAAACCATGTGTCGTGACGCCAGTTCTCTCGGACGCGTATTTACCGAGTTATAAGCGAGTTAACTTCCGGCGAGTCGCTTAGGTATCGCTGGAACGATAAAATTGCTAAGTACCGCGCCGTGTCGGTTAGCCGGTTCGCGGTAAGAGTAAACTTTTTTCCTATCGTTCCTAGATGATTTTAAACGTTATATTCGTGGTAAACTGTGCATACGAAACCGTGTGTCGTGACGCCAGTTCTCTCGGACGCGTATTTACCGAGTTATAAGCGAGTTAACTTCCGGCGAGTCGCTTAGGTATCGCTGGAACGATAAAATTGCTGAGTACCGCGCCGTGTCGGTTAGCCGGTTCGCGGTAAGAGTAAACTTTTTTCCTATCGTTCCTAGATGATTTTAAACGTTATATTCGTGGTAAACTGTGCATACGAAACCATGTGTCGTGACGCCAGTTCTCTCGGACGCGTATTTACCGAGTTATAAGCGAGTTAACTTCCGGCGAGTCGCTTAGGTATCGCTGGAACGATAAAATTGCTAAGTACCGCGCCGTGTCGGTTAGCCGGTTCGCGGTAAGAGTAAACTTTTTTCCTATCGTTCCTAGATGATTTTAAACGTTATATTCGTGGTAAACTGTGCATACGAAACCGTGTGTCGTGACGCCAGTTCTCTCGGACGCGTATTTACCGAGTTATAAGCGAGTTAACTTCCGGCGAGTCGCTTAGGTATCGCTGGAACGATAAAATTGCTAAGTACCGCGCCGTGTCGGTTAGCCGGTTCGCGGTAAGAGTAAACTTTTTTCCTATCGTTCCTAGATGATTTTAAACGTTATATTCGTGGTAAACTGTGCATACGAAACCATGTGTCGTGACGCCAGTTCTCTCGGACGCGTATTTACCGAGTTATAAGCGAGTTAACTTCCGGCGAGTCGCTTAGGTATCGCTGGAACGATAAAATTGCTAAGTACCGCGCCGTGTCGGTTAGCCGGTTCGCGGTAAGAGTAAACTTTTTTCCTATCGTTCCTAGATGATTTTAAACGTTATATTCGTGGTAAACTGTGCATACGAAACCATGTGTCGTGACGCCAGTTCTCTCGGACGCGTATTTACCGAGTTATAAGCGAGTTAACTTCCGGCGAGTCGCTTAGGTATCGCTGGAACGATAAAATTGCTAAGTACCGCGCCGTGTCGGTTAGCCGGTTCGCGGTAAGAGTAAACTTTTTTCCTATCGTTCCTAGATGATTTTAAACGTTATATTCGTGGTAAACTGTGCATACGAAACCGTGTGTCGTGACGCCAGTTCTCTCGGACGCGTATTTACCGAGTTATAAGCGAGTTAACTTCCGGCGAGTCGCTTAGGTATCGCTGGAACGATAAAATTGCTAAGTACCGCGCCGTGTCGGTTAGCCGGTTCGCGGTAAGAGTAAACTTTTTTCCTATCGTTCCTAGATGATTTTAAACGTTATATTCGTGGTAAACTGTGCATACGAAACCATGTGTCGTGACGCCAGTTCTCTCGGACGCGTATTTACCGAGTTATAAGCGAGTTAACTTCCGGCGAGTCGCTTAGGTATCGCTGGAACGATAAAATTGCTGAGTACCGCGCCGTGTCGGTTAGCCGGTTCGCGGTAAGAGTAAACTTTTTTCCTATCGTTCCTAGATGATTTTAAACGTTATATTCGTGGTAAACTGTGCATACGAAACCATGTGTCGTGACGCCAGTTCTCTCGGACGCGTATTTACCGAGTTATAAGCGAGTTAACTTCCGGCGAGTCGCTTAGGTATCGCTGGAACGATAAAATTGCTAAGTACCGCGCCGTGTCGGTTAGCCGGTTCGCGGTAAGAGTAAACTTTTTTCCTATCGTTCCTAGATGATTTTAAACGTTATATTCGTGGTAAACTGTGCATACGAAACCGTGTGTCGTGACGCCAGTTCTCTCGGACGCGTATTTACCGAGTTATAAGCGAGTTAACTTCCGGCGAGTCGCTTAGGTATCGCTGGAACGATAAAATTGCTAAGTACCGCGCCGTGTCGGTTAGCCGGTTCGCGGTAAGAGTAAACTTTTTTCCTATCGTTCCTAGATGATTTTAAACGTTATATTCGTGGTAAACTGTGCATACGAAACCATGTGTCGTGACGCCAGTTCTCTCGGACGCGTATTTACCGAGTTATAAGCGAGTTAACTTCCGGCGAGTCGCTTAGGTATCGCTGGAACGATAAAATTGCTAAGTACCGCGCCGTGTCGGTTAGCCGGTTCGCGGTAAGAGTAAACTTTTTTCCTATCGTTCCTAGATGATTTTAAACGTTATATTCGTGGTAAACTGTGCATACGAAACCATGTGTCGTGACGCCAGTTCTGTCGGACGCGTATTTACCGAGTTATAAGCGAGTTAACTTCCGGCGAGTCGCTTAGGTATCGCTGGAACGATAAAATTGCTAAGTACCGCGCCGTGTCGGTTAGCCGGTTCGCGGTAAGAGTAAACTTTTTTCCTATCGTTCCTAGATGATTTTAAACGTTATATTCGTGGTAAACTGTGCATACGAAACCGTGTGTCGTGACGCCAGTTCTCTCGGACGCGTATTTACCGAGTTATAAGCGAGTTAACTTCCGGCGAGTCGCTTAGGTATCGCTGGAACGATAAAATTGCTAAGTACCGCGCCGTGTCGGTTAGCCGGTTCGCGGTAAGAGTAAACTTTTTTCCTATCGTTCCTAGATGATTTTAAACGTTATATTCGTGGTAAACTGTGCATACGAAACCATGTGTCGTGACGCCAGTTCTCTCGGACGCGTATTTACCGAGTTATAAGCGAGTTAACTTCCGGCGAGTCGCTTAGGTATCGCTGGAACGATAAAATTGCTAAGTACCGCGCCGTGTCGGTTAGCCGGTTCGCGGTAAGAGTAAACTTTTTTCCTATCGTTCCTAGATGATTTTAAACGTTATATTCGTGGTAAACTGTGCATACGAAACCATGTGTCGTGACGCCAGTTCTCTCGGACGCGTATTTACCGAGTTATAAGCGAGTTAACTTCCGGCGAGTCGCTTAGGTATCGCTGGAACGATAAAATTGCTAAGTACCGCGCCGTGTCGGTTAGCCGGTTCGCGGTAAGAGTAAACTTTTTTCCTATCGTTCCTAGATGATTTTAAACGTTATATTCGTGGTAAACTGTGCATACGAAACCGTGTGTCGTGACGCCAGTTCTCTCGGACGCGTATTTACCGAGTTATAAGCGAGTTAACTTCCGGCGAGTCGCTTAGGTATCGCTGGAACGATAAAATTGCTAAGTACCGCGCCGTGTCGGTTAGCCGGTTCGCGGTAAGAGTAAACTTTTTTCCTATCGTTCCTAGATGATTTTAAACGTTATATTCGTGGTAAACTGTGCATACGAAACCATGTGTCGTGACGCCAGTTCTCTCGGACGCGTATTTACCGAGTTATAAGCGAGTTAACTTCCGGCGAGTCGCTTAGGTATCGCTGGAACGATAAAATTGCTAAGTACCGCGCCGTGTCGGTTAGCCGGTTCGCGGTAAGAGTAAACTTTTTTCCTATCGTTCCTAGATGATTTTAAACGTTATATTCGTGGTAAACTGTGCATACGAAACCATGTGTCGTGACGCCAGTTCTCTCGGACGCGTATTTACCGAGTTATAAGCGAGTTAACTTCCGGCGAGTCGCTTAGGTATCGCTGGAACGATAAAATTGCTAAGTACCGCGCCGTGTCGGTTAGCCGGTTCGCGGTAAGAGTAAACTTTTTTCCTATCGTTCCTAGATGATTTTAAACGTTATATTCGTGGTAAACTGTGCATACGAAACCGTGTGTCGTGACGCCAGTTCTCTCGGACGCGTATTTACCGAGTTATAAGCGAGTTAACTTCCGGCGAGTCGCTTAGGTATCGCTGGAACGATAAAATTGCTAAGTACCGCGCCGTGTCGGTTAGCCGGTTCGCGGTAAGAGTAAACTTTTTTCCTATCGTTCCTAGATGATTTTAAACGTTATATTCGTGGTAAACTGTGCATACGAAACCATGTGTCGTGACGCCAGTTCTCTCGGACGCGTATTTACCGAGTTATAAGCGAGTTAACTTCCGGCGAGTCGCTTAGGTATCGCTGGAACGATAAAATTGCTGAGTACCGCGCCGTGTCGGTTAGCCGGTTCGCGGTAAGAGTAAACTTTTTTCCTATCGTTCCTAGATGATTTTAAACGTTATATTCGTGGTAAACTGTGCATACGAAACCATGTGTCGTGACGCCAGTTCTCTCGGACGCGTATTTACCGAGTTATAAGCGAGTTAACTTCCGGCGAGTCGCTTAGGTATCGCTGGAACGATAAAATTGCTAAGTACCGCGCCGTGTCGGTTAGCCGGTTCGCGGTAAGAGTAAACTTTTTTCCTATCGTTCCTAGATGATTTTAAACGTTATATTCGTGGTAAACTGTGCATACGAAACCGTGTGTCGTGACGCCAGTTCTCTCGGACGCGTATTTACCGAGTTATAAGCGAGTTAACTTCCGGCGAGTCGCTTAGGTATCGCTGGAACGATAAAATTGCTAAGTACCGCGCCGTGTCGGTTAGCCGGTTCGCGGTAAGAGTAAACTTTTTTCCTATCGTTCCTAGATGATTTTAAACGTTATATTCGTGGTAAACTGTGCATACGAAACCATGTGTCGTGACGCCAGTTCTCTCGGACGCGTATTTACCGAGTTATAAGCGAGTTAACTTCCGGCGAGTCGCTTAGGTATCGCTGGAACGATAAAATTGCTAAGTACCGCGCCGTGTCGGTTAGCCGGTTCGCGGTAAGAGTAAACTTTTTTCCTATCGTTCCTAGATGATTTTAAACGTTATATTCGTGGTAAACTGTGCATACGAAACCATGTGTCGTGACGCCAGTTCTCTCGGACGCGTATTTACCGAGTTATAAGCGAGTTAACTTCCGGCGAGTCGCTTAGGTATCGCTGGAACGATAAAATTGCTAAGTACCGCGCCGTGTCGGTTAGCCGGTTCGCGGTAAGAGTAAACTTTTTTCCTATCGTTCCTAGATGATTTTAAACGTTATATTCGTGGTAAACTGTGCATACGAAACCGTGTGTCGTGACGCCAGTTCTCTCGGACGCGTATTTACCGAGTTATAAGCGAGTTAACTTCCGGCGAGTCGCTTAGGTATCGCTGGAACGATAAAATTGCTAAGTACCGCGCCGTGTCGGTTAGCCGGTTCGCGGTAAGAGTAAACTTTTTTCCTATCGTTCCTAGATGATTTTAAACGTTATATTCGTGGTAAACTGTGCATACGAAACCATGTGTCGTGACGCCAGTTCTCTCGGACGCGTATTTACCGAGTTATAAGCGAGTTAACTTCCGGCGAGTCGCTTAGGTATCGCTGGAACGATAAAAATGCTAAGTACCGCGCCGTGTCGGTTAGCCGGTTCGCGGTAAGAGTAAACTTTTTTCCTATCGTTCCTAGATGATTTTAAACGTTATATTCGTGGTAAACTGTGCATACGAAACCATGTGTCGTGACGCCAGTTCTCTCGGACGCGTATTTACCGAGTTATAAGCGAGTTAACTTCCGGCGAGTCGCTTAGGTATCGCTGGAACGATAAAATTGCTAAGTACCGCGCCGTGTCGGTTAGCCGGTTCGCGGTAAGAGTAAACTTTTTTCCTATCGTTCCTAGATGATTTTAAACGTTATATTCGTGGTAAACTGTGCATACGAAACCGTGTGTCGTGACGCCAGTTCTCTCGGACGCGTATTTACCGAGTTATAAGCGAGTTAACTTCCGGCGAGTCGCTTAGGTATCGCTGGAACGATAAAATTGCTAAGTACCGCGCCGTGTCGGTTAGCCGGTTCGCGGTAAGAGTAAACTTTTTTCCTATCGTTCCTAGATGATTTTAAACGTTATATTCGTGGTAAACTGTGCATACGAAACCATGTGTCGTGACGCCAGTTCTCTCGGACGCGTATTTACCGAGTTATAAGCGAGTTAACTTCCGGCGAGTCGCTTAGGTATCGCTGGAACGATAAAATTGCTAAGTACCGCGCCGTGTCGGTTAGCCGGTTCGCGGTAAGAGTAAACTTTTTTCCTATCGTTCCTAGATGATTTTAAACGTTATATTCGTGGTAAACTGTGCATACGAAACCATGTGTCGTGACGCCAGTTCTCTCGGACGCGTATTTACCGAGTTATAAGCGAGTTAACTTCCGGCGAGTCGCTTAGGTATCGCTGGAACGATAAAATTGCTAAGTACCGCGCCGTGTCGGTTAGCCGGTTCGCGGTAAGAGTAAACTTTTTTCCTATCGTTCCTAGATGATTTTAAACGTTATATTCGTGGTAAACTGTGCATACGAAACCGTGTGTCGTGACGCCAGTTCTCTCGGACGCGTATTTACCGAGTTATAAGCGAGTTAACTTCCGGCGAGTCGCTTAGGTATCGCTGGAACGATAAAATTGCTAAGTACCGCGCCGTGTCGGTTAGCCGGTTCGCGGTAAGAGTAAACTTTTTTCCTATCGTTCCTAGATGATTTTAAACGTTATATTCGTGGTAAACTGTGCATACGAAACCATGTGTCGTGACGCCAGTTCTCTCGGACGCGTATTTACCGAGTTATAAGCGAGTTAACTTCCGGCGAGTCGCTTAGGTATCGCTGGAACGATAAAATTGCTAAGTACCGCGCCGTGTCGGTTAGCCGGTTCGCGGTAAGAGTAAACTTTTTTCCTATCGTTCCTAGATGATTTTAAACGTTATATTCGTGGTAAACTGTGCATACGAAACCATGTGTCGTGACGCCAGTTCTCTCGGACGCGTATTTACCGAGTTATAAGCGAGTTAACTTCCGGCGAGTCGCTTAGGTATCGCTGGAACGATAAAATTGCTAAGTACCGCGCCGTGTCGGTTAGCCGGTTCGCGGTAAGAGTAAACTTTTTTCCTATCGTTCCTAGATGATTTTAAACGTTATATTCGTGGTAAACTGTGCATACGAAACCGTGTGTCGTGACGCCAGTTCTCTCGGACGCGTATTTACCGAGTTATAAGCGAGTTAACTTCCGGCGAGTCGCTTAGGTATCGCTGGAACGATAAAATTGCTAAGTACCGCGCCGTGTCGGTTAGCCGGTTCGCGGTAAGAGTAAACTTTTTTCCTATCGTTCCTAGATGATTTTAAACGTTATATTCGTGGTAAACTGTGCATACGAAACCATGTGTCGTGACGCCAGTTCTCTCGGACGCGTATTTACCGAGTTATAAGCGAGTTAACTTCCGGCGAGTCGCTTAGGTATCGCTGGAACGATAAAATTGCTAAGTACCGCGCCGTGTCGGTTAGCCGGTTCGCGGTAAGAGTAAACTTTTTTCCTATCGTTCCTAGATGATTTTAAACGTTATATTCGTGGTAAACTGTGCATACGAAACCATGTGTCGTGACGCCAGTTCTCTCGGACGCGTATTTACCGAGTTATAAGCGAGTTAACTTCCGGCGAGTCGCTTAGGTATCGCTGGAACGATAAAATTGCTAAGTACCGCGCCGTGTCGGTTAGCCGGTTCGCGGTAAGAGTAAACTTTTTTCCTATCGTTCCTAGATGATTTTAAACGTTATATTCGTGGTAAACTGTGCATACGAAACCGTGTGTCGTGACGCCAGTTCTCTCGGACGCGTATTTACCGAGTTATAAGCGAGTTAACTTCCGGCGAGTCGCTTAGGTATCGCTGGAACGATAAAATTGCTAAGTACCGCGCCGTGTCGGTTAGCCGGTTCGCGGTAAGAGTAAACTTTTTTCCTATCGTTCCTAGATGATTTTAAACGTTATATTCGTGGTAAACTGTGCATACGAAACCATGTGTCGTGACGCCAGTTCTCTCGGACGCGTATTTACCGAGTTATAAGCGAGTTAACTTCCGGCGAGTCGCTTAGGTATCGCTGGAACGATAAAATTGCTGAGTACCGCGCCGTGTCGGTTAGCCGGTTCGCGGTAAGAGTAAACTTTTTTCCTATCGTTCCTAGATGATTTTAAACGTTATATTCGTGGTAAACTGTGCATACGAAACCATGTGTCGTGACGCCAGTTCTCTCGGACGCGTATTTACCGAGTTATAAGCGAGTTAACTTCCGGCGAGTCGCTTAGGTATCGCTGGAACGATAAAATTGCTAAGTACCGCGCCGTGTCGGTTAGCCGGTTCGCGGTAAGAGTAAACTTTTTTCCTATCGTTCCTAGATGATTTTAAACGTTATATTCGTGGTAAACTGTGCATACGAAACCGTGTGTCGTGACGCCAGTTCTCTCGGACGCGTATTTACCGAGTTATAAGCGAGTTAACTTCCGGCGAGTCGCTTAGGTATCGCTGGAACGATAAAATTGCTAAGTACCGCGCCGTGTCGGTTAGCCGGTTCGCGGTAAGAGTAAACTTTTTTCCTATCGTTCCTAGATGATTTTAAACGTTATATTCGTGGTAAACTGTGCATACGAAACCATGTGTCGTGACGCCAGTTCTCTCGGACGCGTATTTACCGAGTTATAAGCGAGTTAACTTCCGGCGAGTCGCTTAGGTATCGCTGGAACGATAAAATTGCTAAGTACCGCGCCGTGTCGGTTAGCCGGTTCGCGGTAAGAGTAAACTTTTTTCCTATCGTTCCTAGATGATTTTAAACGTTATATTCGTGGTAAACTGTGCATACGAAACCATGTGTCGTGACGCCAGTTCTCTCGGACGCGTATTTACCGAGTTATAAGCGAGTTAACTTCCGGCGAGTCGCTTAGGTATCGCTGGAACGATAAAATTGCTAAGTACCGCGCCGTGTCGGTTAGCCGGTTCGCGGTAAGAGTAAACTTTTTTCCTATCGTTCCTAGATGATTTTAAACGTTATATTCGTGGTAAACTGTGCATACGAAACCGTGTGTCGTGACGCCAGTTCTCTCGGACGCGTATTTACCGAGTTATAAGCGAGTTAACTTCCGGCGAGTCGCTTAGGTATCGCTGGAACGATAAAATTGCTAAGTACCGCGCCGTGTCGGTTAGCCGGTTCGCGGTAAGAGTAAACTTTTTTCCTATCGTTCCTAGATGATTTTAAACGTTATATTCGTGGTAAACTGTGCATACGAAACCATGTGTCGTGACGCCAGTTCTCTCGGACGCGTATTTACCGAGTTATAAGCGAGTTAACTTCCGGCGAGTCGCTTAGGTATCGCTGGAACGATAAAAATGCTAAGTACCGCGCCGTGTCGGTTAGCCGGTTCGCGGTAAGAGTAAACTTTTTTCCTATCGTTCCTAGATGATTTTAAACGTTATATTCGTGGTAAACTGTGCATACGAAACCATGTGTCGTGACGCCAGTTCTCTCGGACGCGTATTTACCGAGTTATAAGCGAGTTAACTTCCGGCGAGTCGCTTAGGTATCGCTGGAACGATAAAATTGCTAAGTACCGCGCCGTGTCGGTTAGACGGTTCGCGGTAAGAGTAAACTTTTTTCCTATCGTTCCTAGATGATTTTAAACGTTATATTCGTGGTAAACTGTGCATACGAAACCGTGTGTCGTGACGCCAGTTCTCTCGGACGCGTATTTACCGAGTTATAAGCGAGTTAACTTCCGGCGAGTCGCTTAGGTATCGCTGGAACGATAAAATTGCTAAGTACCGCGCCGTGTCGGTTAGCCGGTTCGCGGTAAGAGTAAACTTTTTTCCTATCGTTCCTAGATGATTTTAAACGTTATATTCGTGGTAAACTGTGCATACGAAACCATGTGTCGTGACGCCAGTTCTCTCGGACGCGTATTTACCGAGTTATAAGCGAGTTAACTTCCGGCGAGTCGCTTAGGTATCGCTGGAACGATAAAATTGCTAAGTACCGCGCCGTGTCGGTTAGCCGGTTCGCGGTAAGAGTAAACTTTTTTCCTATCGTTCCTAGATGATTTTAAACGTTATATTCGTGGTAAACTGTGCATACGAAACCATGTGTCGTGACGCCAGTTCTCTCGGACGCGTATTTACCGAGTTATAAGCGAGTTAACTTCCGGCGAGTCGCTTAGGTATCGCTGGAACGATAAAATTGCTAAGTACCGCGCCGTGTCGGTTAGCCGGTTCGCGGTAAGAGTAAACTTTTTTCCTATCGTTCCTAGATGATTTTAAACGTTATATTCGTGGTAAACTGTGCATACGAAACCGTGTGTCGTGACGCCAGTTCTCTCGGACGCGTATTTACCGAGTTATAAGCGAGTTAACTTCCGGCGAGTCGCTTAGGTATCGCTGGAACGATAAAATTGCTAAGTACCGCGCCGTGTCGGTTAGCCGGTTCGCGGTAAGAGTAAACTTTTTTCCTATCGTTCCTAGATGATTTTAAACGTTATATTCGTGGTAAACTGTGCATACGAAACCATGTGTCGTGACGCCAGTTCTTATTTACCGAGTTATAAGCGAGTTAACTTCCGGCGAGTCGCTTAGGTATCGCTGGAACGATAAAATTGCTAAGTACCCGCGCCGCGTCGGTTAGCCGGTTCGCGGTAAGAGTAAACTTTTTTCCTATCGTTCCTAGATGATTTTAAACGTTATATTCGTGGTAAACTGTGCATACGAAACCGTGTGTCGTGACGCCAGTTCTCTCGGACGCGTATTTACCGAGTTATAAGCGAGTTAACTTCCGGCGAGTCGCTTAGGTATCGCTGGAACGATAAAATTGCTGAGTACCGCGCCGTGTCGGTTAGCCGGTTCGCGGTAAGAGTAAACTTTTTTCCTATCGTTCCTAGATGATTTTAAACGTTATATTCGTGGTAAACTGTGCATACGAAACCATGTGTCGTGACGCCAGTTCTCTCGGACGCGTATTTACCGAGTTATAAGCGAGTTAACTTCCGGCGAGTCGCTTAGGTATCGCTGGAACGATAAAATTGCTAAGTACCGCGCCGTGTCGGTTAGCCGGTTCGCGGTAAGAGTAAACTTTTTTCCTATCGTTCCTAGATGATTTTAAACGTTATATTCGTGGTAAACTGTGCATACGAAACCGTGTGTCGTGACGCCAGTTCTCTCGGACGCGTATTTACCGAGTTATAAGCGAGTTAACTTCCGGCGAGTCGCTTAGGTATCGCTGGAACGATAAAATTGCTAAGTACCGCGCCGTGTCGGTTAGCCGGTTCGCGGTAAGAGTAAACTTTTTTCCTATCGTTCCTAGATGATTTTAAACGTTATATTCGTGGTAAACTGTGCATACGAAACCATGTGTCGTGACGCCAGTTCTCTCGGACGCGTATTTACCGAGTTATAAGCGAGTTAACTTCCGGCGAGTCGTTTTGGTATCGCTGGAACGATAAAATTGCTAAGTACCGCGCCGTGTCGGTTAGCCGGTTCGCGGTAAGAGTAAACTTTTTTCCTATCGTTCCTAGATGATTTTAAACGTTATATTCGTGGTAAACTGTGCATACGAAACCATGTGTCGTGACGCCAGTTCTCTCGGACGCGTATTTACCGAGTTATAAGCGAGTTAACTTCCGGCGAGTCGCTTAGGTATCGCTGGAACGATAAAATTGCTAAGTACCCGCGCCGTGTCGGTTAGCCGGTTCGCGGTAAGAGTAAACTTTTTTCCTATCGTTCCTAGATGAATTTAAACGTTATATTCGTGGTAAACTGTGCATACGAAACCATGTGTCGTGACGCCAGTTCTCTCGGACGCGTATTTACCGAGTTATAAGCGAGTTAACTTCCGGCGAGTCGCTTAGGTATCGCTGGAACGATAAAATTGCTAAGTACCGCGCCGTGTCGGTTAGCCGGTTCGCGGTAAGAGTAAACTTTTTTCCTATCGTTCCTAGATGATTTTAAACGTTATATTCGTGGTAAACTGTGCATACGAAACCGTGTGTCGTGACGCCAGTTCTCTCGGACGCGTATTTACCGAGTTATAAGCGAGTTAACTTCCGGCGAGTCGCTTAGGTATCGCTGGAACGATAAAATTGCTAAGTACCGCGCCGTGTCGGTTAGCCGGTTCGCGGTAAGAGTAAACTTTTTTCCTATCGTTCCTAGATGATTTTAAACGTTATATTCGTGGTAAACTGTGCATACGAAACCGTGTGTCGTGACGCCAGTTCTCTCGGACGCGTATTTACCGAGTTATAAGCGAGTTAACTTCCGGCGAGTCGCTTAGGTATCGCTGGAACGATAAAATTGCTAAGTACCGCGCCGTGTCGGTTAGCCGGTTCGCGGTAAGAGTAAACTTTTTTCCTATCGTTCCTAGATGATTTTAAACGTTATATTCGTGGTAAACTGTGCATACGAAACCATGTGTCGTGACGCCAGTTCTCTCGGACGCGTATTTACCGAGTTATAAGCGAGTTAACTTCCGGCGAGTCGTTTTGGTATCGCTGGAACGATAAAATTGCTAAGTACCGCGCCGTGTCGGTTAGCCGGTTCGCGGTAAGAGTAAACTTTTTTCCTATCGTTCCTAGATGATTTTAAACGTTATATTCGTGGTAAACTGTGCATACGAAACCATGTGTCGTGACGCCAGTTCTCTCGGACGCGTATTTACCGAGTTATAAGCGAGTTAACTTCCGGCGAGTCGCTTAGGTATCGCTGGAACGATAAAATTGCTAAGTACCGCGCCGTGTCGGTTAGCCGGTTCGCGGTAAGAGTAAACTTTTTTCCTATCGTTCCTAGATGAATTTAAACGTTATATTCGTGGTAAACTGTGCATACGAAACCGTGTGTCGTGACGCCAGTTCTCTCGGACGCGTATTTACCGAGTTATAAGCGAGTTAACTTCCGGCGAGTCGCTTAGGTATCGCTGGAACGATAAAATTGCTAAGTACCCGCGCCGTGTCGGTTAGCCGGTTCGCGGTAAGAGTAAACTTTTTTCCTATCGTTCCTAGATGATTTTAAACGTTATATTCGTGGTAAACTGTGCATACGAAACCGTGTGTCGTGACGCCAGTTCTCTCGGACGCGTATTTACCGAGTTATAAGCGAGTTAACTTCCGGCGAGTCGCTTAGGTATCGCTGGAACGATAAAATTGCTAAGTACCGCGCCGTGTCGGTTAGCCGGTTCGCGGTAAGAGTAAACTTTTTTCCTATCGTTCCTAGATGATTTTAAACGTTATATTCGTGGTAAACTGTGCATACGAAACCATGTGTCGTGACGCCAGTTCTCTCGGACGCGTATTTACCGAGTTATAAGCGAGTTAACTTCCGGCGAGTCGCTTAGGTATCGCTGGAACGATAAAAATGCTAAGTACCGCGCCGTGTCGGTTAGCCGGTTCGCGGTAAGAGTAAACTTTTTTCCTATCGTTCCTAGATGATTTTAAACGTTATATTCGTGGTAAACTGTGCATACGAAACCATGTGTCGTGACGCCAGTTCTCTCGGACGCGTATTTACCGAGTTATAAGCGAGTTAACTTCCGGCGAGTCGCTTAGGTATCGCTGGAACGATAAAATTGCTAAGTACCGCGCCGTGTCGGTTAGCCGGTTCGCGGTAAGAGTAAACTTTTTTCCTATCGTTCCTAGATGATTTTAAACGTTATATTCGTGGTAAACTGTGCATACGAAACCGTGTGTCGTGACGCCAGTTCTCTCGGACGCGTATTTACCGAGTTATAAGCGAGTTAACTTCCGGCGAGTCGCTTAGGTATCGCTGGAACGATAAAATTGCTAAGTACCGCGCCGTGTCGGTTAGCCGGTTCGCGGTAAGAGTAAACTTTTTTCCTATCGTTCCTAGATGATTTTAAACGTTATATTCGTGGTAAACTGTGCATACGAAACCATGTGTCGTGACGCCAGTTCTCTCGGACGCGTATTTACCGAGTTATAAGCGAGTTAACTTCCGGCGAGTCGCTTAGGTATCGCTGGAACGATAAAATTGCTAAGTACCGCGCCGTGTCGGTTAGCCGGTTCGCGGTAAGAGTAAACTTTTTTCCTATCGTTCCTAGATGATTTTAAACGTTATATTCGTGGTAAACTGTGCATACGAAACCATGTGTCGTGACGCCAGTTCTCTCGGACGCGTATTTACCGAGTTATAAGCGAGTTAACTTCCGGCGAGTCGCTTAGGTATCGCTGGAACGATAAAATTGCTAAGTACCGCGCCGTGTCGGTTAGCCGGTTCGCGGTAAGAGTAAACTTTTTTCCTATCGTTCCTAGATGATTTTAAACGTTATATTCGTGGTAAACTGTGCATACGAAACCGTGTGTCGTGACGCCAGTTCTCTCGGACGCGTATTTACCGAGTTATAAGCGAGTTAACTTCCGGCGAGTCGCTTAGGTATCGCTGGAACGATAAAATTGCTAAGTACCGCGCCGTGTCGGTTAGCCGGTTCGCGGTAAGAGTAAACTTTTTTCCTATCGTTCCTAGATGATTTTAAACGTTATATTCGTGGTAAACTGTGCATACGAAACCATGTGTCGTGACGCCAGTTCTCTCGGACGCGTATTTACCGAGTTATAAGCGAGTTAACTTCCGGCGAGTCGCTTAGGTATCGCTGGAACGATAAAATTGCTAAGTACCGCGCCGTGTCGGTTAGCCGGTTCGCGGTAAGAGTAAACTTTTTTCCTATCGTTCCTAGATGATTTTAAACGTTATATTCGTGGTAAACTGTGCATACGAAACCATGTGTCGTGACGCCAGTTCTCTCGGACGCGTATTTACCGAGTTATAAGCGAGTTAACTTCCGGCGAGTCGCTTAGGTATCGCTGGAACGATAAAATTGCTGAGTACCGCGCCGTGTCGGTTAGCCGGTTCGCGGTAAGAGTAAACTTTTTTCCTATCGTTCCTAGATGATTTTAAACGTTATATTCGTGGTAAACTGTGCATACGAAACCATGTGTCGTGACGCCAGTTCTCTCGGACGCGTATTTACCGAGTTATAAGCGAGTTAACTTCCGGCGAGTCGCTTAGGTATCGCTGGAACGATAAAATTGCTAAGTACCGCGCCGTGTCGGTTAGCCGGTTCGCGGTAAGAGTAAACTTTTTTCCTATCGTTCCTAGATGATTTTAAACGTTATATTCGTGGTAAACTGTGCATACGAAACCGTGTGTCGTGACGCCAGTTCTCTCGGACGCGTATTTACCGAGTTATAAGCGAGTTAACTTCCGGCGAGTCGCTTAGGTATCGCTGGAACGATAAAATTGCTAAGTACCGCGCCGTGTCGGTTAGCCGGTTCGCGGTAAGAGTAAACTTTTTTCCTATCGTTCCTAGATGATTTTAAACGTTATATTCGTGGTAAACTGTGCATACGAAACCATGTGTCGTGACGCCAGTTCTCTCGGACGCGTATTTACCGAGTTATAAGCGAGTTAACTTCCGGCGAGTCGTTTTGGTATCGCTGGAACGATAAAATTGCTAAGTACCGCGCCGTGTCGGTTAGCCGGTTCGCGGTAAGAGTAAACTTTTTTCCTATCGTTCCTAGATGATTTTAAACGTTATATTCGTGGTAAACTGTGCATACGAAACCATGTGTCGTGACGCCAGTTCTCTCGGACGCGTATTTACCGAGTTATAAGCGAGTTAACTTCCGGCGAGTCGCTTAGGTATCGCTGGAACGATAAAATTGCTAAGTACCGCGCCGTGTCGGTTAGCCGGTTCGCGGTAAGAGTAAACTTTTTTCCTATCGTTCCTAGATGATTTTAAACGTTATATTCGTGGTAAACTGTGCATACGAAACCGTGTGTCGTGACGCCAGTTCTCTCGGACGCGTATTTACCGAGTAATAAGCGAGTTAACTTCCGGCGAGTCGCTTAGGTATCGCTGGAACGATAAAATTGCTAAGTACCGCGCCGTGTCGGTTAGCCGGTTCGCGGTAAGAGTAAACTTTTTTCCTATCGTTCCTAGATGATTTTAAACGTTATATTCGTGGTAAACTGTGCATACGTAACCGTGTGTCGTGACGCCAGTTCTCTCGGACGCGTATTTACCGAGTTATAAGCGAGTTAACTTCCGGCGAGTCGCTTAGGTATCGCTGGAACGATAAAATTGCTAAGTACCCGCGCCGTGTCGGTTAGCCGGTTCGCGGTAAGAGTAAACTTTTTTCCTATCGTTCCTAGATGATTTTAAACGTTATATTCGTGGTAAACTGTGCATACGAAACCATGTGTCGTGACGCCAGTTCTCTCGGACGCGTATTTACCGAGTTATAAGCGAGTTAACTTCCGGCGAGTCGCTTAGGTATCGCTGGAACGATAAAATTGCTAAGTACCGCGCCGTGTCGGTTAGCCGGTTCGCGGTAAGAGTAAACTTTTTTCCTATCGTTCCTAGATGATTTTAAACGTTATATTCGTGGTAAACTGTGCATACGAAACCATGTGTCGTGACGCCAGTTCTCTCGGACGCGTATTTACCGAGTTATAAGCGAGTTAACTTCCGGCGAGTCGCTTAGGTATCGCTGGAACGATAAAATTGCTAAGTACCGCGCCGCGTCGGTTAGCCGGTTCGCGGTAAGAGTAAACTTTTTTCCTATCGTTCCTAGATGATTTTAAACGTTATATTCGTGGTAAACTGTGCATACGAAACCATGTGTCGTGACGCCAGTTCTCTCGGACGCGTATTTACCGAGTTATAAGCGAGTTAACTTCCGGCGAGTCGCTTAGGTATCGCTGGAACGATAAAATTGCTGAGTACCGCGCCGTGTCGGTTAGCCGGTTCGCGGTAAGAGTAAACTTTTTTCCTATCGTTCCTAGATGATTTTAAACGTTATATTCGTGGTAAACTGTGCATACGAAACCATGTGTCGTGACGCCAGTTCTCTCGGACGCGTATTTACCGAGTTATAAGCGAGTTAACTTCCGGCGAGTCGCTTAGGTATCGCTGGAACGATAAAATTGCTAAGTACCGCGCCGTGTCGGTTAGCCGGTTCGCGGTAAGAGTAAACTTTTTTCCTATCGTTCCTAGATGATTTTAAACGTTATATTCGTGGTAAACTGTGCATACGAAACCGTGTGTCGTGACGCCAGTTCTCTCGGACGCGTATTTACCGAGTTATAAGCGAGTTAACTTCCGGCGAGTCGCTTAGGTATCGCTGGAACGATAAAATTGCTAAGTACCGCGCCGTGTCGGTTAGCCGGTTCGCGGTAAGAGTAAACTTTTTTCCTATCGTTCCTAGATGATTTTAAACGTTATATTCGTGGTAAACTGTGCATACGAAACCATGTGTCGTGACGCCAGTTCTCTCGGACGCGTATTTACCGAGTTATAAGCGAGTTAACTTCCGGCGAGTCGTTTTGGTATCGCTGGAACGATAAAATTGCTAAGTACCGCGCCGTGTCGGTTAGCCGGTTCGCGGTAAGAGTAAACTTTTTTCCTATCGTTCCTAGATGATTTTAAACGTTATATTCGTGGTAAACTGTGCATACGAAACCATGTGTCGTGACGCCAGTTCTCTCGGACGCGTATTTACCGAGTTATAAGCGAGTTAACTTCCGGCGAGTCGCTTAGGTATCGCTGGAACGATAAAATTGCTAAGTACCGCGCCGTGTCGGTTAGCCGGTTCGCGGTAAGAGTAAACTTTTTTCCTATCGTTCCTAGATGAATTTAAACGTTATATTCGTGGTAAACTGTGCATACGAAACCATGTGTCGTGACGCCAGTTCTCTCGGACGCGTATTTCCCGAGTTATAAGCGAGTTAACTTCCGGCGAGTCGCTTAGGTATCGCTGGAACGATAAAATTGCTAAGTACCGCGCCGTGTCGGTTAGCCGGTTCGCGGTAAGAGTAAACTTTTTTCCTATCGTACCTAGATGATTTTAAACGTTATATTCGTGGTAAACTGTGCATACGAAACCGTGTGTCGTGACGCCAGTTCTCTCGGACGCGTATTTACCGAGTTATAAGCGAGTTAACTTCCGGCGAGTCGCTTAGGTATCGCTGGAACGATAAAATTGCTAAGTACCGCGCCGTGTCGGTTAGCCGGTTCGCGGTAAGAGTAAACTTTTTTCCTATCGTTCCTAGATGATTTTAAACGTTATATTCGTGGTAAACTGTGCATACGAAACCATGTGTCGTGACGCCAGTTCTCTCGGACGCGTATTTACCGAGTTATAAGCGAGTTAACTTCCGGCGAGTCGCTTAGGTATCGCTGGAACGATAAAAATGCTAAGTACCGCGCCGTGTCGGTTAGCCGGTTCGCGGTAAGAGTAAACTTTTTTCCTATCGTTCCTAGATGATTTTAAACGTTATATTCGTGGTAAACTGTGCATACGAAACCATGTGTCGTGACGCCAGTTCTCTCGGACGCGTATTTACCGAGTTATAAGCGAGTTAACTTCCGGCGAGTCGCTTAGGTATCGCTGGAACGATAAAATTGCTAAGTACCGCGCCGTGTCGGTTAGCCGGTTCGCGGTAAGAGTAAACTTTTTTCCTATCGTTCCTAGATGATTTTAAACGTTATATTCGTGGTAAACTGTGCATACGAAACCGTGTGTCGTGACGCCAGTTCTCTCGGACGCGTATTTACCGAGTTATAAGCGAGTTAACTTCCGGCGAGTCGCTTAGGTATCGCTGGAACGATAAAATTGCTAAGTACCGCGCCGTGTCGGTTAGCCGGTTCGCGGTAAGAGTAAACTTTTTTCCTATCGTTCCTAGATGATTTTAAACGTTATATTCGTGGTAAACTGTGCATACGAAACCATGTGTCGTGACGCCAGTTCTCTCGGACGCGTATTTACCGAGTTATAAGCGAGTTAACTTCCGGCGAGTCGCTTAGGTATCGCTGGAACGATAAAATTGCTAAGTACCGCGCCGTGTCGGTTAGCCGGTTCGCGGTAAGAGTAAACTTTTTTCCTATCGTTCCTAGATGATTTTAAACGTTATATTCGTGGTAAACTGTGCATACGAAACCATGTGTCGTGACGCCAGTTCTCTCGGACGCGTATTTACCGAGTTATAAGCGAGTTAACTTCCGGCGAGTCGCTTAGGTATCGCTGGAACGATAAAATTGCTAAGTACCGCGCCGTGTCGGTTAGCCGGTTCGCGGTAAGAGTAAACTTTTTTCCTATCGTTCCTTGATGATTTTAAACGTTATATTCGTGGTAAACTGTGCATACGAAACCGTGTGTCGTGACGCCAGTTCTCTCGGACGCGTATTTACCGAGTTATAAGCGAGTTAACTTCCGGCGAGTCGCTTAGGTATCGCTGGAACGATAAAATTGCTAAGTACCGCGCCGTGTCGGTTAGCCGGTTCGCGGTAAGAGTAAACTTTTTTCCTATCGTTCCTAGATGATTTTAAACGTTATATTCGTGGTAAACTGTGCATACGAAACCATGTGTCGTGACGCCAGTTCTCTCGGACGCGTATTTACCGAGTTATAAGCGAGTTAACTTCCGGCGAGTCGCTTAGGTATCGCTGGAACGATAAAATTGCTAAGTACCGCGCCGTGTCGGTTAGCCGGTTCGCGGTAAGAGTAAACTTTTTTCCTATCGTTCCTAGATGATTTTAAACGTTATATTCGTGGTAAACTGTGCATACGAAACCATGTGTCGTGACGCCAGTTCTCTCGGACGCGTATTTACCGAGTTATAAGCGAGTTAACTTCCGGCGAGTCGCTTAGGTATCGCTGGAACGATAAAATTGCTGAGTACCGCGCCGTGTCGGTTAGCCGGTTCGCGGTAAGAGTAAACTTTTTTCCTATCGTTCCTAGATGATTTTAAACGTTATATTCGTGGTAAACTGTGCATACGAAACCATGTGTCGTGACGCCAGTTCTCTCGGACGCGTATTTACCGAGTTATAAGCGAGTTAACTTCCGGCGAGTCGCTTAGGTATCGCTGGAACGATAAAATTGCTAAGTACCGCGCCGTGTCGGTTAGCCGGTTCGCGGTAAGAGTAAACTTTTTTCCTATCGTTCCTAGATGATTTTAAACGTTATATTCGTGGTAAACTGTGCATACGAAACCGTGTGTCGTGACGCCAGTTCTCTCGGACGCGTATTTACCGAGTTATAAGCGAGTTAACTTCCGGCGAGTCGCTTAGGTATCGCTGGAACGATAAAATTGCTAAGTACCGCGCCGTGTCGGTTAGCCGGTTCGCGGTAAGAGTAAACTTTTTTCCTATCGTTCCTAGATGATTTTAAACGTTATATTCGTGGTAAACTGTGCATACGAAACCATGTGTCGTGACGCCAGTTCTCTCGGACGCGTATTTACCGAGTTATAAGCGAGTTAACTTCCGGCGAGTCGTTTTGGTATCGCTGGAACGATAAAATTGCTAAGTACCGCGCCGTGTCGGTTAGCCGGTTCGCGGTAAGAGTAAACTTTTTTCCTATCGTTCCTAGATGATTTTAAACGTTATATTCGTGGTAAACTGTGCATACGAAACCATGTGTCGTGACGCCAGTTCTCTCGGACGCGTATTTACCGAGTTATAAGCGAGTTAACTTCCGGCGAGTCGCTTAGGTATCGCTGGAACGATAAAATTGCTAAGTACCGCGCCGTGTCGGTTAGCCGGTTCGCGGTAAGAGTAAACTTTTTTCCTATCGTTCCTAGATGATTTTAAACGTTATATTCGTGGTAAACTGTGCATACGAAACCATGTGTCGTGACGCCAGTTCTCTCGGACGCGTATTTACCGAGTAATAAGCGAGTTAACTTCCGGCGAGTCGCTTAGGTATCGCTGGAACGATAAAATTGCTAAGTACCGCGCCGTGTCGGTTAGCCGGTTCGCGGTAAGAGTAAACTTTTTTCCTATCGTTCCTAGATGATTTTAAACGTTATATTCGTGGTAAACTGTGCATACGTAACCGTGTGTCGTGACGCCAGTTCTCTCGGACGCGTATTTACCGAGTTATAAGCGAGTTAACTTCCGGCGAGTCGCTTAGGTATCGCTGGAACGATAAAATTGCTAAGTACCGCGCCGTGTCGGTTAGCCGGTTCGCGGTAAGAGTAAACTTTTTTCCTATCGTTCCTAGATGATTTTAAACGTTATATTCGTGGTAAACTGTGCATACGAAACCATGTGTCGTGACGCCAGTTCTCTCGGACGCGTATTTACCGAGTTATAAGCGAGTTAACTTCCGGCGAGTCGCTTAGGTATCGCTGGAACGATAAAATTGCTAAGTACCGCGCCGTGTCGGTTAGCCGGTTCGCGGTAAGAGTAAACTTTTTTCCTATCGTTCCTAGATGATTTTAAACGTTATATTCGTGGTAAACTGTGCATACGAAACCATGTGTCGTGACGCCAGTTCTCTCGGACGCGTATTTACCGAGTTATAAGCGAGTTAACTTCCGGCGAGTCGTTTTGGTATCGCTGGAACGATAAAATTGCTAAGTACCGCGCCGTGTCGGTTAGCCGGTTCGCGGTAAGAGTAAACTTTTTTCCTATCGTTCCTAGATGATTTTAAACGTTATATTCGTGGTAAACTGTGCATACGAAACCATGTGTCGTGACGCCAGTTCTCTCGGACGCGTATTTACCGAGTTATAAGCGAGTTAACTTCCGGCGAGTCGCTTAGGTATCGCTGGAACGATAAAATTGCTAAGTACCGCGCCGTGTCGGTTAGCCGGTTCGCGGTAAGAGTAAACTTTTTTCCTATCGTTCCTAGATGAATTTAAACGTTATATTCGTGGTAAACTGTGCATACGAAACCATGTGTCGTGACGCCAGTTCTCTCGGACGCGTATTTACCGAGTTATAAGCGAGTTAACTTCCGGCGAGTCGCTTAGGTATCGCTGGAACGATAAAATTGCTAAGTACCGCGCCGTGTCGGTTAGCCGGTTCGCGGTAAGAGTAAACTTTTTTCCTATCGTTCCTAGATGATTTTAAACGTTATATTCGTGGTAAACTGTGCATACGAAACCGTGTGTCGTGACGCCAGTTCTCTCGGACGCGTATTTACCGAGTTATAAGCGAGTTAACTTCCGGCGAGTCGCTTAGGTATCGCTGGAACGATAAAATTGCTAAGTACCGCGCCGTGTCGGTTAGCCGGTTCGCGGTAAGAGTAAACTTTTTTCCTATCGTTCCTAGATGATTTTAAACGTTATATTCGTGGTAAACTGTGCATACGAAACCATGTGTCGTGACGCCAGTTCTCTCGGACGCGTATTTACCGAGTTATAAGCGAGTTAACTTCCGGCGAGTCGCTTAGGTATCGCTGGAACGATAAAAATGCTAAGTACCGCGCCGTGTCGGTTAGCCGGTTCGCGGTAAGAGTAACCTTTTTTCCTATCGTTCCTAGATGATTTTAAACGTTATATTCGTGGTAAACTGTGCATACGAAACCATGTGTCGTGACGCCAGTTCTCTCGGACGCGTATTTACCGAGTTATAAGCGAGTTAACTTCCGGCGAGTCGCTTAGGTATCGCTGGAACGATAAAATTGCTAAGTACCGCGCCGTGTCGGTTAGCCGGTTCGCGGTAAGAGTAAACTTTTTTCCTATCGTTCCTAGATGATTTTAAACGTTATATTCGTGGTAAACTGTGCATACGAAACCATGTGTCGTGACGCCAGTTCTCTCGGACGCGTATTTACCGAGTTATAAGCGAGTTAACTTCCGGCGAGTCGCTTAGGTATCGCTGGAACGATAAAATTGCTAAGTACCGCGCCGTGTCGGTTAGCCGGTTCGCGGTAAGAGTAAACTTTTTTCCTATCGTTCCTAGATGATTTTAAACGTTATATTCGTGGTAAACTGTGCATACGAAACCATGTGTCGTGACGCCAGTTCTCTCGGACGCGTATTTACCGAGTTATAAGCGAGTTAACTTCCGGCGAGTCGCTTAGGTATCGCTGGAACGATAAAATTGCTAAGTACCGCGCCGTGTCGGTTAGCCGGTTCGCGGTAAGAGTAAACTTTTTTCCTATCGTTCCTAGATGATTTTAAACGTTATATTCGTGGTAAACTGTGCATACGAAACCGTGTGTCGTGACGCCAGTTCTCTCGGACGCGTATTTACCGAGTTATAAGCGAGTTAACTTCCGGCGAGTCGCTTAGGTATCGCTGGAACGATAAAATTGCTAAGTACCGCGCCGTGTCGGTTAGCCGGTTCGCGGTAAGAGTAAACTTTTTTCCTATCGTTCCTAGATGATTTTAAACGTTATATTCGTGGTAAACTGTGCATACGAAACCATGTGTCGTGACGCCAGTTCTCTCGGACGCGTATTTACCGAGTTATAAGCGAGTTAACTTCCGGCGAGTCGCTTAGGTATCGCTGGAACGATAAAATTGCTGAGTACCGCGCCGTGTCGGTTAGCCGGTTCGCGGTAAGAGTAAACTTTTTTCCTATCGTTCCTAGATGATTTTAAACGTTATATTCGTGGTAAACTGTGCATACGAAACCATGTGTCGTGACGCCAGTTCTCTCGGACGCGTATTTACCGAGTTATAAGCGAGTTAACTTCCGGCGAGTCGCTTAGGTATCGCTGGAACGATAAAATTGCTAAGTACCGCGCCGTGTCGGTTAGCCGGTTCGCGGTAAGAGTAAACTTTTTTCCTATCGTTCCTAGATGATTTTAAACGTTATATTCGTGGTAAACTGTGCATACGAAACCATGTGTCGTGACGCCAGTTCTCTCGGACGCGTATTTACCGAGTTATAAGCGAGTTAACTTCCGGCGAGTCGCTTAGGTATCGCTGGAACGATAAAATTGCTAAGTACCGCGCCGTGTCGGTTAGCCGGTTCGCGGTAAGAGTAAACTTTTTTCCTATCGTTCCTAGATGATTTTAAACGTTATATTCGTGGTAAACTGTGCATACGAAACCGTGTGTCGTGACGCCAGTTCTCTCGGACGCGTATTTACCGAGTTATAAGCGAGTTAACTTCCGGCGAGTCGCTTAGGTATCGCTGGAACGATAAAATTGCTAAGTACCGCGCCGTGTCGGTTAGCCGGTTCGCGGTAAGAGTAAACTTTTTTCCTATCGTTCCTAGATGATTTTAAACGTTATATTCGTGGTAAACTGTGCATACGAAACCATGTGTCGTGACGCCAGTTCTCTCGGACGCGTATTTACCGAGTTATAAGCGAGTTAACTTCCGGCGAGTCGTTTTGGTATCGCTGGAACGATAAAATTGCTAAGTACCGCGCCGTGTCGGTTAGCCGGTTCGTGGTAAGAGTAAACTTTTTTCCTATCGTTCCTAGATGATTTTAAACGTTATATTCGTGGTAAACTGTGCATACGAAACCATGTGTCGTGACGCCAGTTCTCTCGGACGCGTATTTACCGAGTTATAAGCGAGTTAACTTCCGGCGAGTCGCTTAGGTATCGCTGGAACGATAAAATTGCTAAGTACCGCGCCGTGTCGGTTAGCCGGTTCGCGGTAAGAGTAAACTTTTTTCCTATCGTTCCTAGATGATTTTAAACGTTATATTCGTGGTAAACTGTGCATACGAAACCATGTGTCGTGACGCCAGTTCTCTCGGACGCGTATTTACCGAGTTATAAGCGAGTTAACTTCCGGCGAGTCGCTTAGGTATCGCTGGAACGATAAAATTGCTAAGTACCGCGCCGTGTCGGTTAGCCGGTTCGCGGTAAGAGTAAACTTTTTTCCTATCGTTCCTAGATGATTTTAAACGTTATATTCGTGGTAAACTGTGCATACGTAACCGTGTGTCGTGACGCCAGTTCTCTCGGACGCGTATTTACCGAGTTATAAGCGAGTTAACTTCCGGCGAGTCGCTTAGGTATCGCTGGAACGATAAAATTGCTAAGTACCGCGCCGTGTCGGTTAGCCGGTTCGCGGTAAGAGTAAACTTTTTTCCTATCGTTCCTAGATGATTTTAAACGTTATATTCGTGGTAAACTGTGCATACGAAACCATGTGTCGTGACGCCAGTTCTCTCGGACGCGTATTTACCGAGTTATAAGCGAGTTAACTTCCGGCGAGTCGCTTAGGTATCGCTGGAACGATAAAATTGCTAAGTACCGCGCCGTGTCGGTTAGCCGGTTCGCGGTAAGAGTAAACTTTTTTCCTATCGTTCCTAGATGATTTTAAACGTTATATTCGTGGTAAACTGTGCATACGAAACCATGTGTCGTGACGCCAGTTCTCTCGGACGCGTATTTACCGAGTTATAAGCGAGTTAACTTCCGGCGAGTCGCTTAGGTATCGCTGGAACGATAAAATTGCTAAGTACCGCGCCGTGTCGGTTAGCCGGTTCGCGGTAAGAGTAAACTTTTTTCCTATCGTTCCTAGATGATTTTAAACGTTATATTCGTGGTAAACTGTGCATACGAAACCATGTGTCGTGACGCCAGTTCTCTCGGACGCGTATTTACCGAGTTATAAGCGAGTTAACTTCCGGCGAGTCGCTTAGGTATCGCTGGAACGATAAAATTGCTAAGTACCGCGCCGTGTCGGTTAGACGGTTCGCGGTAAGAGTAAACTTTTTTCCTATCGTTCCTAGATGATTTTAAACGTTATATTCGTGGTAAACTGTGCATACGAAACCGTGTGTCGTGACGCCAGTTCTCTCGGACGCGTATTTACCGAGTTATAAGCGAGTTAACTTCCGGCGAGTCGCTTAGGTATCGCTGGAACGATAAAATTGCTAAGTACCGAGCCGTGTCGGTTAGCCGGTTCGCGGTAAGAGTAAACTTTTTTCCTATCGTTCCTAAATGATTTTAAACGTTATATTCGTGGTAAACTGTGCATACGAAACCGTGTGTCGTGACGCCAGTTCTCTCGGACGCGTATTTACCGAGTTATAAGCGAGTTAACTTCCGGCGAGTCGCTTAGGTATCGCTGGAACGATAAAATTGCTAAGTACCGCGCCGTGTCGGTTAGCCGGTTCGCGGTAAGAGTAAACTTTTTTCCTATCGTTCCTAGATGATTTTAAACGTTATATTCGTGGTAAACTGTGCATACGAAACCATGTGTCGTGACGCCAGTTCTCTCGGACGCGTATTTACCGAGTTATAAGCGAGTTAACTTCCGGCGAGTCGCTTAGGTATCGCTGGAACGATAAAATTGCTAAGTACCGCGCCGTGTCGGTTAGCCGGTTCGCGGTAAGAGTAAACTTTTTTCCTATCGTTCCTAGATGATTTTAAACGTTATATTCGTGGTAAACTGTGCATACGAAACCGTGTGTCGTGACGCCAGTTCTCTCGGACGCGTATTTACCGAGTTATAAGCGAGTTAACTTCCGGCGAGTCGCTTAGGTATCGCTGGAACGATAAAATTGCTAAGTACCGCGCCGTGTCGGTTAGCCGGTTCGCGGTAAGAGTAAACTTTTTTCCTATCGTTCCTAGATGATTTTAAACGTTATATTCGTGGTAAACTGTGCATACGAAACCATGTGTCGTGACGCCAGTTCTCTCGGACGCGTATTTACCGAGTTATAAGCGAGTTAACTTCCGGCGAGTCGCTTAGGTATCGCTGGAACGATAAAATTGCTGAGTACCGCGCCGTGTCGGTTAGCCGGTTCGCGGTAAGAGTAAACTTTTTTCCTATCGTTCCTAGATGATTTTAAACGTTATATTCGTGGTAAACTGTGCATACGAAACCATGTGTCGTGACGCCAGTTCTCTCGGACGCGTATTTACCGAGTTATAAGCGAGTTAACTTCCGGCGAGTCGCTTAGGTATCGCTGGAACGATAAAATTGCTAAGTACCGCGCCGTGTCGGTTAGCCGGTTCGCGGTAAGAGTAAACTTTTTTCCTATCGTTCCTAGATGATTTTAAACGTTATATTCGTGGTAAACTGTGCATACGAAACCATGTGTCGTGACGCCAGTTCTCTCGGACGCGTATTTACCGAGTTATAAGCGAGTTAACTTCCGGCGAGTCGCTTAGGTATCGCTGGAACGATAAAATTGCTAAGTACCGCGCCGTGTCGGTTAGCCGGTTCGCGGTAAGAGTAAACTTTTTTCCTATCGTTCCTAGATGATTTTAAACGTTATATTCGTGGTAAACTGTGCATACGAAACCGTGTGTCGTGACGCCAGTTCTCTCGGACGCGTATTTACCGAGTTATAAGCGAGTTAACTTCCGGCGAGTCGCTTAGGTATCGCTGGAACGATAAAATTGCTAAGTACCGCGCCGTGTCGGTTAGCCGGTTCGCGGTAAGAGTAAACTTTTTTCCTATCGTTCCTAGATGATTTTAAACGTTATATTCGTGGTAAACTGTGCATACGAAACCATGTGTCGTGACGCCAGTTCTCTCGGACGCGTATTTACCGAGTTATAAGCGAGTTAACTTCCGGCGAGTCGTTTTGGTATCGCTGGAACGATAAAATTGCTAAGTACCGCGCCGTGTCGGTTAGCCGGTTCGTGGTAAGAGTAAACTTTTTTCCTATCGTTCCTAGATGATTTTAAACGTTATATTCGTGGTAAACTGTGCATACGAAACCATGTGTCGTGACGCCAGTTCTCTCGGACGCGTATTTACCGAGTTATAAGCGAGTTAACTTCCGGCGAGTCGCTTAGGTATCGCTGGAACGATAAAATTGCTAAGTACCGCGCCGTGTCGGTTAGCCGGTTCGCGGTAAGAGTAAACTTTTTTCCTATCGTTCCTAGATGATTTTAAACGTTATATTCGTGGTAAACTGTGCATACGAAACCATGTGTCGTGACGCCAGTTCTCTCGGACGCGTATTTACCGAGTTATAAGCGAGTTAACTTCCGGCGAGTCGCTTAGGTATCGCTGGAACGATAAAATTGCTAAGTACCGCGCCGTGTCGGTTAGCCGGTTCGCGGTAAGAGTAAACTTTTTTCCTATCGTTCCTAGATGATTTTAAACGTTATATTCGTGGTAAACTGTGCATACGTAACCGTGTGTCGTGACGCCAGTTCTCTCGGACGCGTATTTACCGAGTTATAAGCGAGTTAACTTCCGGCGAGTCGCTTAGGTATCGCTGGAACGATAAAATTGCTAAGTACCGCGCCGTGTCGGTTAGCCGGTTCGCGGTAAGAGTAAACTTTTTTCCTATCGTTCCTAGATGATTTTAAACGTTATATTCGTGGTAAACTGTGCATACGAAACCATGTGTCGTGACGCCAGTTCTCTCGGACGCGTATTTACCGAGTTATAAGCGAGTTAACTTCCGGCGAGTCGCTTAGGTATCGCTGGAACGATAAAATTGCTAAGTACCGCGCCGTGTCGGTTAGCCGGTTCGCGGTAAGAGTAAACTTTTTTCCTATCGTTCCTAGATGATTTTAAACGTTATATTCGTGGTAAACTGTGCATACGAAACCATGTGTCGTGACGCCAGTTCTCTCGGACGCGTATTTACCGAGTTATAAGCGAGTTAACTTCCGGCGAGTCGCTTAGGTATCGCTGGAACGATAAAATTGCTAAGTACCGCGCCGTGTCGGTTAGCCGGTTCGCGGTAAGAGTAAACTTTTTTCCTATCGTTCCTAGATGATTTTAAACGTTATATTCGTGGTAAACTGTGCATACGAAACCGTGTGTCGTGACGCCAGTTCTCTCGGACGCGTATTTACCGAGTTATAAGCGAGTTAACTTCCGGCGAGTCGCTTAGGTATCGCTGGAACGATAAAATTGCTAAGTACCGAGCCGTGTCGGTTAGCCGGTTCGCGGTAAGAGTAAACTTTTTTCCTATCGTTCCTAAATGATTTTAAACGTTATATTCGTGGTAAACTGTGCATACGAAACCGTGTGTCGTGACGCCAGTTCTCTCGGACGCGTATTTACCGAGTTATAAGCGAGTTAACTTCCGGCGAGTCGCTTAGGTATCGCTGGAACGATAAAATTGCTAAGTACCGCGCCGTGTCGGTTAGCCGGTTCGCGGTAAGAGTAAACTTTTTTCCTATCGTTCCTAGATGATTTTAAACGTTATATTCGTGGTAAACTGTGCATACGAAACCATGTGTCGTGACGCCAGTTCTCTCGGACGCGTATTTACCGAGTTATAAGCGAGTTAACTTCCGGCGAGTCGCTTAGGTATCGCTGGAACGATAAAATTGCTAAGTACCGCGCCGTGTCGGTTAGCCGGTTCGCGGTAAGAGTAAACTTTTTTCCTATCGTTCCTAGATGATTTTAAACGTTATATTCGTGGTAAACTGTGCATACGTAACCGTGTGTCGTGACGCCAGTTCTCTCGGACGCGTATTTACCGAGTTATAAGCGAGTTAACTTCCGGCGAGTCGCTTAGGTATCGCTGGAACGATAAAATTGCTAAGTACCGCGCCGTGTCGGTTAGCCGGTTCGCGGTAAGAGTAAACTTTTTTCCTATCGTTCCTAGATGATTTTAAACGTTATATTCGTGGTAAACTGTGCATACGAAACCATGTGTCGTGACGCCAGTTCTCTCGGACGCGTATTTACCGAGTTATAAGCGAGTTAACTTCCGGCGAGTCGCTTAGGTATCGCTGGAACGATAAAATTGCTAAGTACCGCGCCGTGTCGGTTAGCCGGTTCGCGGTAAGAGTAAACTTTTTTCCTATCGTTCCTAGATGATTTTAAACGTTATATTCGTGGTAAACTGTGCATACGAAACCATGTGTCGTGACGCCAGTTCTCTCGGACGCGTATTTACCGAGTTATAAGCGAGTTAACTTCCGGCGAGTCGCTTAGGTATCGCTGGAACGATAAAATTGCTAAGTACCGCGCCGTGTCGGTTAGCCGGTTCGCGGTAAGAGTAAACTTTTTTCCTATCGTTCCTAGATGATTTTAAACGTTATATTCGTGGTAAACTGTGCATACGAAACCGTGTGTCGTGACGCCAGTTCTCTCGGACGCGTATTTACCGAGTTATAAGCGAGTTAACTTCCGGCGAGTCGCTTAGGTATCGCTGGAACGATAAAATTGCTAAGTACCGAGCCGTGTCGGTTAGCCGGTTCGCGGTAAGAGTAAACTTTTTTCCTATCGTTCCTAGATGATTTTAAACGTTATATTCGTGGTAAACTGTGCATACGAAACCGTGTGTCGTGACGCCAGTTCTCTCGGACGCGTATTTACCGAGTTATAAGCGAGTTAACTTCCGGCGAGTCGCTTAGGTATCGCTGGAACGATAAAATTGCTAAGTACCGAGCCGTGTCGGTTAGCCGGTTCGCGGTAAGAGTAAACTTTTTTCCTATCGTTCCTAGATGATTTTAAACGTTATATTCGTGGTAAACTGTGCATACGAAACCATGTGTCGTGACGCCAGTTCTCTCGGACGCGTATTTACCGAGTTATAAGCGAGTTAACTTCCGGCGAGTCGCTTAGGTATCGCTGGAACGATAAAATTGCTAAGTACCGCGCCGTGTCGGTTAGCCGGTTCGCGGTAAGAGTAAACTTTTTTCCTATCGTTCCTAGATGATTTTAAACGTTATATTCGTGGTAAACTGTGCATACGAAACCATGTGTCGTGACGCCAGTTCTCTCGGACGCGTATTTACCGAGTTATAAGCGAGTTAACTTCCGGCGAGTCGCTTAGGTATCGCTGGAACGATAAAATTGCTAAGTACCGCGCCGTGTCGGTTAGCCGGTTCGCGGTAAGAGTAAACTTTTTTCCTATCGTTCCTAGATGATTTTAAACGTTATATTCGTGGTAAACTGTGCATACGAAACCGTGTGTCGTGACGCCAGTTCTCTCGGACGCGTATTTACCGAGTTATAAGCGAGTTAACTTCCGGCGAGTCGCTTAGGTATCGCTGGAACGATAAAATTGCTAAGTACCGCGCCGTGTCGGTTAGCCGGTTCGCGGTAAGAGTAAACTTTTTTCCTATCGTTCCTAGATGATTTTAAACGTTATATTCGTGGTAAACTGTGCATACGAAACCGTGTGTCGTGACGCCAGTTCTCTCGGACGCGTATTTACCGAGTTATAAGCGAGTTAACTTCCGGCGAGTCGCTTAGGTATCGCTGGAACGATAAAATTGCTAAGTACCGCGCCGTGTCGGTTAGCCGGTTCGCGGTAAGAGTAAACTTTTTTCCTATCGTTCCTAGATGATTTTAAACGTTATATTCGTGGTAAACTGTGCATACGAAACCGTGTGTCGTGACGCCAGTTCTCTCGGACGCGTATTTACCGAGTTATAAGCGAGTTAACTTCCGGCGAGTCGCTTAGGTATCGCTGGAACGATAAAATTGCTAAGTACCGCGCCGTGTCGGTTAGCCGGTTCGCGGTAAGAGTAAACTTTTTTCCTATCGTTCCTAGATGATTTTAAACGTTATATTCGTGGTAAACTGTGCATACGAAACCGTGTGTCGTGACGCCAGTTCTCTCGGACGCGTATTTACCGAGTTATAAGCGAGTTAACTTCCGGCGAGTCGCTTAGGTATCGCTGGAACGATAAAATTGCTAAGTACCGCGCCGTGTCGGTTAGCCGGTTCGCGGTAAGAGTAAACTTTTTTCCTATCGTTCCTAGATGATTTTAAACGTTATATTCGTGGTAAACTGTGCATACGAAACCGTGTGTCGTGACGCCAGTTCTCTCGGACGCGTATTTACCGAGTTATAAGCGAGTTAACTTCCGGCGAGTCGCTTAGGTATCGCTGGAACGATAAAATTGCTAAGTACCGCGCCGTGTCGGTTAGCCGGTTCGCGGTAAGAGTAAACTTTTTTCCTATCGTTCCTAGATGATTTTAAACGTTATATTCGTGGTAAACTGTGCATACGAAACCATGTGTCGTGACGCCAGTTCTCTCGGACTCGTATTTACCGAGTTATAAGCGAGTTAACTTCCGGCGAGTCGCTTAGGTATCGCTGGAACGATAAAATTGCTAAGTACCGCGCCGTGTCGGTTAGCCGGTTCGCGGTAAGAGTAAACTTTTTTCCTATCGTTCCTAGATGATTTTAAACGTTATATTCGTGGTAAACTGTGCATACGAAACCATGTGTCGTGACGCCAGTTCTCTCGGACGCGTATTTACCGAGTTATAAGCGAGTTAACTTCCGGCGAGTCGCTTAGGTATCGCTGGAACGATAAAATTGCTAAGTACCGCGCCGTGTCGGTTAGCCGGTTCGCGGTAAGAGTAAACTTTTTTCCTATCGTTCCTAGATGATTTTAAACGTTATATTCGTGGTAAACTGTGCATACGAAACCGTGTGTCGTGACGCCAGTTCTCTCGGACGCGTATTTACCGAGTTATAAGCGAGTTAACTTCCGGCGAGTCGCTTAGGTATCGCTGGAACGATAAAATTGCTAAGTACCGCGCCGTGTCGGTTAGCCGGTTCGCGGTAAGAGTAAACTTTTTTCCTATCGTTCCTAGATGATTTTAAACGTTATATTCGTGGTAAACTGTGCATACGAAACCGTGTGTCGTGACGCCAGTTCTCTCGGACGCGTATTTACCGAGTTATAAGCGAGTTAACTTCCGGCGAGTCGCTTAGGTATCGCTGGAACGATAAAATTGCTAAGTACCGCGCCGTGTCGGTTAGCCGGTTCGCGGTAAGAGTAAACTTTTTTCCTATCGTTCCTAGATGATTTTAAACGTTATATTCGTGGTAAACTGTGCATACGAAACCATGTGTCGTGACGTCAGTTCTCTCGGACGCGTATTTACCGAGTTATAAGCGAGTTAACTTCCGGCGAGTCGCTTAGGTATCGCTGGAACGATAAAATTGCTAAGTACCGCGCCGTGTCGGTTAGCCGGTTCGCGGTAAGAGTAAACTTTTTTCCTATCGTTCCTAGATGATTTTAAACGTTATATTCGTGGTAAACTGTGCATACGAAACCGTGTGTCGTGACGCCAGTTCTCTCGGACGCGTATTTACCGAGTTATAAGCGAGTTAACTTCCGGCGAGTCGCTTAGGTATCGCTGGAACGATAAAATTGCTAAGTACCGCGCCGTGTCGGTTAGCCGGTTCGCGGTAAGAGTAAACTTTTTTCCTATCGTTCCTAGATGATTTTAAACGTTATATTCGTGGTAAACTGTGCATACGAAACCATGTGTCGTGACGCCAGTTCTCTCGGACGCGTATTTACCGAGTTATAAGCGAGTTAACTTCCGGCGAGTCGCTTAGGTATCGCTGGAACGATAGATTGCTAAGTACCGCGCCGTGTCGGTTAGCCGGTTCGCGGTAAGAGTAAACTTTTTTCCTATCGTTCCTAGATGATTTTAAACGTTATATTCGTGGTAAACTGTGCATACGAAACCATGTGTCGTGACGCCAGTTCTCTCGGACGCGTATTTACCGAGTTATAAGCGAGTTAACTTCCGGCGAGTCGCTTAGGTATCGCTGGAACGATAAAATTGCTAAGTACCGCGCCGTGTCGGTTAGCCGGTTCGCGGTAAGAGTAAACTTTTTTCCTATCGTTCCTAGATGATTTTAAACGTTATATTCGTGGTAAACTGTGCATACGAAACCATGTGTCGTGACGCCAGTTCTCTCGGACGCGTATTTACCGAGTTATAAGCGAGTTAACTTCCGGCGAGTCGCTTAGGTATCGCTGGAACGATAAAATTGCTAAGTACCGCGCCGTGTCGGTTAGCCGGTTCGCGGTAAGAGTAAACTTTTTTCCTATCGTTCCTAGATGATTTTAAACGTTATATTCGTGGTAAACTGTGCATACGAAACCGTGTGTCGTGACGCCAGTTCTCTCGGACGCGTATTTACCGAGTTATAAGCGAGTTAACTTCCGGCGAGTCGCTTAGGTATCGCTGGAACGATAAAATTGCTAAGTACCGCGCCGTGTCGGTTAGCCGGTTCGCGGTAAGAGTAAACTTTTTTCCTATCGTTCCTAGATGATTTTAAACGTTATATTCGTGGTAAACTGTGCATACGAAACCGTGTGTCGTGACGCCAGTTCTCTCGGACGCGTATTTACCGAGTTATAAGCGAGTTAACTTCCGGCGAGTCGCTTAGGTATCGCTGGAACGATAAAATTGCTAAGTACCGCGCCGTGTCGGTTAGCCGGTTCGCGGTAAGAGTAAACTTTTTTCCTATCGTTCCTAGATGATTTTAAACGTTATATTCGTGGTAAACTGTGCATACGAAACCATGTGTCGTGACGCCAGTTCTCTCGGACGCGTATTTACCGAGTTATAAGCGAGTTAACTTCCGGCGAGTCGCTTAGGTATCGCTGGAACGATAAAATTGCTAAGTACCGCGCCGTGTCGGTTAGCCGGTTCGCGGTAAGAGTAAACTTTTTTCCTATCGTTCCTAGATGATTTTAAACGTTATATTCGTGGTAAACTGTGCATACGAAACCATGTGTCGTGACGCCAGTTCTCTCGGACGCGTATTTACCGAGTTATAAGCGAGTTAACTTCCGGCGAGTCGCTTAGGTATCGCTGGAACGATAAAATTGCTAAGTACCGCGCCGTGTCGGTTAGCCGGTTCGCGGTAAGAGTAAACTTTTTTCCTATCGTTCCTAGATGATTTTAAACGTTATATTCGTGGTAAACTGTGCATACGAAACCATGTGTCGTGACGCCAGTTCTCTCGGACGCGTATTTACCGAGTTATAAGCGAGTTAACTTCCGGCGAGTCGCTTAGGTATCGCTGGAACGATAAAATTGCTAAGTACCGCGCCGTGTCGGTTAGCCGGTTCGCGGTAAGAGTAAACTTTTTTCCTATCGTTCCTAGATGATTTTAAACGTTATATTCGTGGTAAACTGTGCATACGAAACCGTGTGTCGTGACGCCAGTTCTCTCGGACGCGTATTTACCGAGTTATAAGCGAGTTAACTTCCGGCGAGTCGTTTTGGTATCGCTGGAACGATAGATTGCTAAGTACCGCGCCGTGTCGGTTAGCCGGTTCGCGGTAAGAGTAAACTTTTTTCCTATCGTTCCTAGATGATTTTAAACGTTATATTCGTGGTAAACTGTGCATACGAAACCATGTGTCGTGACGCCAGTTCTCTCGGACGCGTATTTACCGAGTTATAAGCGAGTTAACTTCCGGCGAGTCGCTTAGGTATCGCTGGAACGATAAAATTGCTAAGTACCGCGCCGTGTCGGTTAGCCGGTTCGCGGTAAGAGTAAACTTTTTTCCTATCGTTCCTAGATGATTTTAAACGTTATATTCGTGGTAAACTGTGCATACGAAACCATGTGTCGTGACGCCAGTTCTCTCGGACGCGTATTTACCGAGTTATAAGCGAGTTAACTTCCGGCGAGTCGCTTAGGTATCGCTGGAACGATAAAATTGCTAAGTACCGCGCCGTGTCGGTTAGCCGGTTCGCGGTAAGAGTAAACTTTTTTCCTATCGTTCCTAGATGATTTTAAACGTTATATTCGTGGTAAACTGTGCATACGAAACCATGTGTCGTGACGCCAGTTCTCTCGGACGCGTATTTACCGAGTTATAAGCGAGTTAACTTCCGGCGAGTCGCTTAGGTATCGCTGGAACGATAAAATTGCTAAGTACCGCGCCGTGTCGGTTAGCCGGTTCGCGGTAAGAGTAAACTTTTTTCCTATCGTTCCTAGATGATTTTAAACGTTATATTCGTGGTAAACTGTGCATACGAAACCGTGTGTCGTGACGCCAGTTCTCTCGGACGCGTATTTACCGAGTTATAAGCGAGTTAACTTCCGGCGAGTCGCTTAGGTATCGCTGGAACGATAAAATTGCTAAGTACCGCGCCGTGTCGGTTAGCCGGTTCGCGGTAAGAGTAAACTTTTTTCCTATCGTTCCTAGATGATTTTAAACGTTATATTCGTGGTAAACTGTGCATACGAAACCGTGTGTCGTGACGCCAGTTCTCTCGGACGCGTATTTACCGAGTTATAAGCGAGTTAACTTCCGGCGAGTCGCTTAGGTATCGCTGGAACGATAAAATTGCTAAGTACCGCGCCGTGTCGGTTAGCCGGTTCGCGGTAAGAGTAAACTTTTTTCCTATCGTTCCTAGATGATTTTAAACGTTATATTCGTGGTAAACTGTGCATACGAAACCATGTGTCGTGACGCCAGTTCTCTCGGACGCGTATTTACCGAGTTATAAGCGAGTTAACTTCCGGCGAGTCGCTTAGGTATCGCTGGAACGATAAAATTGCTAAGTACCGCGCCGTGTCGGTTAGCCGGTTCGCGGTAAGAGTAAACTTTTTTCCTATCGTTCCTAGATGATTTTAAACGTTATATTCGTGGTAAACTGTGCATACGAAACCATGTGTCGTGACGCCAGTTCTCTCGGACGCGTATTTACCGAGTTATAAGCGAGTTAACTTCCGGCGAGTCGCTTAGGTATCGCTGGAACGATAAAATTGCTAAGTACCGCGCCGTGTCGGTTAGCCGGTTCGCGGTAAGAGTAAACTTTTTTCCTATCGTTCCTAGATGATTTTAAACGTTATATTCGTGGTAAACTGTGCATACGAAACCATGTGTCGTGACGCCAGTTCTCTCGGACGCGTATTTACCGAGTTATAAGCGAGTTAACTTCCGGCGAGTCGCTTAGGTATCGCTGGAACGATAAAATTGCTAAGTACCGCGCCGTGTCGGTTAGCCGGTTCGCGGTAAGAGTAAACTTTTTTCCTATCGTTCCTAGATGATTTTAAACGTTATATTCGTGGTAAACTGTGCATACGAAACCGTGTGTCGTGACGCCAGTTCTCTCGGACGCGTATTTACCGAGTTATAAGCGAGTTAACTTCCGGCGAGTCGCTTTGGTATCGCTGGAACGATAGATTGCTAAGTACCGCGCCGTGTCGGTTAGCCGGTTCGCGGTAAGAGTAAACTTTTTTCCTATCGTTCCTAGATGATTTTAAACGTTATATTCGTGGTAAACTGTGCATACGAAACCATGTGTCGTGACGCCAGTTCTCTCGGACGCGTATTTACCGAGTTATAAGCGAGTTAACTTCCGGCGAGTCGCTTAGGTATCGCTGGAACGATAAAATTGCTAAGTACCGCGCCGTGTCGGTTAGCCGGTTCGCGGTAAGAGTAAACTTTTTTCCTATCGTTCCTAGATGATTTTAAACGTTATATTCGTGGTAAACTGTGCATACGAAACCATGTGTCGTGACGCCAGTTCTCTCGGACGCGTATTTACCGAGTTATAAGCGAGTTAACTTCCGGCGAGTCGCTTAGGTATCGCTGGAACGATAAAATTGCTAAGTACCGCGCCGTGTCGGTTAGCCGGTTCGCGGTAAGAGTAAACTTTTTTCCTATCGTTCCTAGATGATTTTAAACGTTATATTCGTGGTAAACTGTGCATACGAAACCATGTGTCGTGACGCCAGTTCTCTCGGACGCGTATTTACCGAGTTATAAGCGAGTTAACTTCCGGCGAGTCGCTTAGGTATCGCTGGAACGATAAAATTGCTAAGTACCGCGCCGTGTCGGTTAGCCGGTTCGCGGTAAGAGTAAACTTTTTTCCTATCGTTCCTAGATGATTTTAAACGTTATATTCGTGGTAAACTGTGCATACAAAACCGTGTGTCGTGACGCCAGTTCTCTCGGACGCGTATTTACCGAGTTATAAGCGAGTTAACTTCCGGCGAGTCGCTTAGGTATCGCTGGAACGATAAAATTGCTAAGTACCGCGCCGTGTCGGTTAGCCGGTTCGCGGTAAGAGTAAACTTTTTTCCTATCGTTCCTAGATGATTTTAAACGTTATATTCGTGGTAAACTGTGCATACGAAACCGTGTGTCGTGACGCCAGTTCTCTCGGACGCGTATTTACCGAGTTATAAGCGAGTTAACTTCCGGCGAGTCGCTTTGGTATCGCTGGAACGATAGATTGCTAAGTACCGCGCCGTGTCGGTTAGCCGGTTCGCGGTAAGAGTAAACTTTTTTCCTATCGTTCCTAGATGATTTTAAACGTTATATTCGTGGTAAACTGTGCATACGAAACCATGTGTCGTGACGCCAGTTCTCTCGGACGCGTATTTACCGAGTTATAAGCGAGTTAACTTCCGGCGAGTCGCTTAGGTATCGCTGGAACGATAAAATTGCTAAGTACCGCGCCGTGTCGGTTAGCCGGTTCGCGGTAAGAGTAAACTTTTTTCCTATCGTTCCTAGATGATTTTAAACGTTATATTCGTGGTAAACTGTGCATACGAAACCATGTGTCGTGACGCCAGTTCTCTCGGACGCGTATTTACCGAGTTATAAGCGAGTTAACTTCCGGCGAGTCGCTTAGGTATCGCTGGAACGATAAAATTGCTAAGTACCGCGCCGTGTCGGTTAGCCGGTTCGCGGTAAGAGTAAACTTTTTTCCTATCGTTCCTAGATGATTTTAAACGTTATATTCGTGGTAAACTGTGCATACGAAACCATGTGTCGTGACGCCAGTTCTCTCGGACGCGTATTTACCGAGTTATAAGCGAGTTAACTTCCGGCGAGTCGCTTAGGTATCGCTGGAACGATAAAATTGCTAAGTACCGCGCCGTGTCGGTTAGCCGGTTCGCGGTAAGAGTAAACTTTTTTCCTATCGTTCCTAGATGATTTTAAACGTTATATTCGTGGTAAACTGTGCATACGAAACCGTGTGTCGTGACGCCAGTTCTCTCGGACGCGTATTTACCGAGTTATAAGCGAGTTAACTTCCGGCGAGTCGCTTAGGTATCGCTGGAACGATAAAATTGCTAAGTACCGCGCCGTGTCGGTTAGCCGGTTCGCGGTAAGAGTAAACTTTTTTCCTATCGTTCCTAGATGATTTTAAACGTTATATTCGTGGTAAACTGTGCATACGAAACCATGTGTCGTGACGCCAGTTCTCTCGGACGCGTATTTACCGAGTTATAAGCGAGTTAACTTCCGGCGAGTCGCTTAGGTATCGCTGGAACGATAAAATTGCTAAGTACCGCGCCGTGTCGGTTAGCCGGTTCGCGGTAAGAGTAAACTTTTTTCCTATCGTTCCTAGATGATTTTAAACGTTATATTCGTGGTAAACTGTGCATACGAAACCGTGTGTCGTGACGCCAGTTCTCTCGGACGCGTATTTACCGAGTTATAAGCGAGTTAACTTCCGGCGAGTCGCTTAGGTATCGCTGGAACGATAAAATTGCTAAGTACCGCGCCGTGTCGGTTAGCCGGTTCGCGGTAAGAGTAAACTTTTTTCCTATCGTTCCTAGATGATTTTAAACGTTATATTCGTGGTAAACTGTGCATACGAAACCGTGTGTCGTGACGCCAGTTCTCTCGGACGCGTATTTACCGAGTTATAAGCGAGTTAACTTCCGGCGAGTCGCTTAGGTATCGCTGGAACGATAAAATTGCTAAGTACCGCGCCGTGTCGGTTAGCCGGTTCGCGGTAAGAGTAAACTTTTTTCCTATCGTTCCTAGATGATTTTAAACGTTATATTCGTGGTAAACTGTGCATACGAAACCATGTGTCGTGACGCCAGTTCTCTCGGACGCGTATTTACCGAGTTATAAGCGAGTTAACTTCCGGCGAGTCGCTTTGGTATCGCTGGAACGATAAAATTGCTAAGTACCGCGCCGTGTCGGTTAGCCGGTTCGCGGTAAGAGTAAACTTTTTTCCTATCGTTCCTAGATGATTTTAAACGTTATATTCGTGGTAAACTGTGCATACGAAACCATGTGTCGTGACGCCAGTTCTCTCGGACGCGTATTTACCGAGTTATAAGCGAGTTAACTTCCGGCGAGTCGCTTAGGTATCGCTGGAACGATAAAATTGCTAAGTACCGCGCCGTGTCGGTTAGCCGGTTCGCGGTAAGAGTAAACTTTTTTCCTATCGTTCCTAGATGATTTTAAACGTTATATTCGTGGTAAACTGTGCATACGAAACCGTGTGTCGTGACGCCAGTTCTCTCGGACGCGTATTTACCGAGTTATAAGCGAGTTAACTTCCGGCGAGTCGCTTAGGTATCGCTGGAACGATAAAATTGCTAAGTACCGCGCCGTGTCGGTTAGCCGGTTCGCGGTAAGAGTAAACTTTTTTCCTATCGTTCCTAGATGATTTTAAACGTTATATTCGTGGTAAACTGTGCATACGAAACCATGTGTCGTGACGCCAGTTCTCTCGGACGCGTATTTACCGAGTTATAAGCGAGTTAACTTCCGGCGAGTCGCTTAGGTATCGCTGGAACGATAAAATTGCTAAGTACCGCGCCGTGTCGGTTAGCCGGTTCGCGGTAAGAGTAAACTTTTTTCCTATCGTTCCTAGATGATTTTAAACGTTATATTCGTGGTAAACTGTGCATACGAAACCGTGTGTCGTGACGCCAGTTCTCTCGGACGCGTATTTACCGAGTTATAAGCGAGTTAACTTCCGGCGAGTCGCTTAGGTATCGCTGGAACGATAAAATTGCTAAGTACCGCGCCGTGTCGGTTAGCCGGTTCGCGGTAAGAGTAAACTTTTTTCCTATCGTTCCTAGATGATTTTAAACGTTATATTCGTGGTAAACTGTGCATACGAAACCGTGTGTCGTGACGCCAGTTCTCTCGGACGCGTATTTACCGAGTTATAAGCGAGTTAACTTCCGGCGAGTCGCTTAGGTATCGCTGGAACGATAAAATTGCTAAGTACCGCGCCGTGTCGGTTAGCCGGTTCGCGGTAAGAGTAAACTTTTTTCCTATCGTTCCTAGATGATTTTAAACGTTATATTCGTGGTAAACTGTGCATACGAAACCATGTGTCGTGACGCCAGTTCTCTCGGACGCGTATTTACCGAGTTATAAGCGAGTTAACTTCCGGCGAGTCGCTTAGGTATCGCTGGAACGATAAAATTGCTAAGTACCGCGCCGTGTCGGTTAGCCGGTTCGCGGTAAGAGTAAACTTTTTTCCTATCGTTCCTAGATGATTTTAAACGTTATATTCGTGGTAAACTGTGCATACGAAACCATGTGTCGTGACGCCAGTTCTCTCGGACTCGTATTTACCGAGTTATAAGCGAGTTAACTTCCGGCGAGTCGCTTAGGTATCGCTGGAACGATAAAATTGCTAAGTACCGCGCCGTGTCGGTTAGCCGGTTCGCGGTAAGAGTAAACTTTTTTCCTATCGTTCCTAGATGATTTTAAACGTTATATTCGTGGTAAACTGTGCATACGAAACCATGTGTCGTGACGCCAGTTCTCTCGGACGCGTATTTACCGAGTTATAAGCGAGTTAACTTCCGGCGAGTCGCTTAGGTATCGCTGGAACGATAAAATTGCTAAGTACCGCGCCGTGTCGGTTAGCCGGTTCGCGGTAAGAGTAAACTTTTTTCCTATCGTTCCTAGATGATTTTAAACGTTATATTCGTGGTAAACTGTGCATACGAAACCATGTGTCGTGACGCCAGTTCTCTCGGACTCGTATTTACCGAGTTATAAGCGAGTTAACTTCCGGCGAGTCGCTTAGGTATCGCTGGAACGATAAAATTGCTAAGTACCGCGCCGTGTCGGTTAGCCGGTTCGCGGTAAGAGTAAACTTTTTTCCTATCGTTCCTAGATGATTTTAAACGTTATATTCGTGGTAAACTGTGCATACGAAACCATGTGTCGTGACGCCAGTTCTCTCGGACGCGTATTTACCGAGTTATAAGCGAGTTAACTTCCGGCGAGTCGCTTAGGTATCGCTGGAACGATAAAATTGCTAAGTACCGCGCCGTGTCGGTTAGCCGGTTCGCGGTAAGAGTAAACTTTTTTCCTATCGTTCCTAGATGATTTTAAACGTTATATTCGTGGTAAACTGTGCATACGAAACCGTGTGTCGTGACGCCAGTTCTCTCGGACGCGTATTTACCGAGTTATAAGCGAGTTAACTTCCGGCGAGTCGCTTAGGTATCGCTGGAACGATAAAATTGCTAAGTACCGTGCCGTGTCGGTTAGCCGGTTCGCGGTAAGAGTAAACTTTTTTCCTATCGTTCCTAGATGATTTTAAACGTTATATTCGTGGTAAACTGTGCATACGAAACCGTGTGTCGTGACGCCAGTTCTCTCGGACGCGTATTTACCGAGTTATAAGCGAGTTAACTTCCGGCGAGTCGCTTAGGTATCGCTGGAACGATAAAATTGCTAAGTACCGCGCCGTGTCGTTTAACCGGTTCGCGGTAAGAGCAAACTTTTTTCCTATCGTTCCTAGATGATTTTAAACGTTATATTCGTGGTAAACTGTGCATACGAAACCATGTGTCGTGACGCCAGTTCTCTCGGACGCGTATTTACCGAGTTATAAGCGAGTTAACTTCCGGCGAGTCGCTTAGGTATCGCTGGAACGATAAAATTGCTAAGTACCGCGCCGTGTCGGTTAGCCGGTTCGCGGTAAGAGTAAACTTTTTTCCTATCGTTCCTAGATGATTTTAAACGTTATATTCGTGGTAAACTGTGCATACGAAACCGTGTGTCGTGACGCCAGTTCTCTCGGACGCGTATTTACCGAGTTATAAGCGAGTTAACTTCCGGCGAGTCGCTTAGGTATCGCTGGAACGATAAAATTGCTAAGTACCGCGCCGTGTCGGTTAGCCGGTTCGCGGTAAGAGTAAACTTTTTTCCTATCGTTCCTAGATGATTTTAAACGTTATATTCGTGGTAAACTGTGCATACGAAACCATGTGTCGTGACGCCAGTTCTCTCGGACGCGTATTTACCGAGTTATAAGCGAGTTAACTTCCGGCGAGTCGCTTAGGTATCGCTGGAACGATAAAATTGCTAAGTACCGCGCCGTGTCGGTTAGCCGGTTCGCGGTAAGAGTAAACTTTTTTCCTATCGTTCCTAGATGATTTTAAACGTTATATTCGTGGTAAACTGTGCATACGAAACCATGTGTCGTGACGCCAGTTCTCTCGGACGCGTATTTACCGAGTTATAAGCGAGTTAACTTCCGGCGAGTCGCTTAGGTATCGCTGGAACGATAAAATTGCTAAGTACCGCGCCGTGTCGGTTAGCCGGTTCGCGGTAAGAGTAAACTTTTTTCCTATCGTTCCTAGATGATTTTAAACGTTATATTCGTGGTAAACTGTGCATACGAAACCGTGTGTCGTGACGCCAGTTCTCTCGGACGCGTATTTACCGAGTTATAAGCGAGTTAACTTCCGGCGAGTCGCTTAGGTATCGCTGGAACGATAAAATTGCTAAGTACCGCGCCGTGTCGGTTAGCCGGTTCGCGGTAAGAGTAAACTTTTTTCCTATCGTTCCTAGATGATTTTAAACGTTATATTCGTGGTAAACTGTGCATACGAAACCATGTGTCGTGACGCCAGTTCTCTCGGACGCGTATTTACCGAGTTATAAGCGAGTTAACTTCCGGCGAGTCGCTTAGGTATCGCTGGAACGATAAAATTGCTAAGTACCGCGCCGTGTCGGTTAGCCGGTTCGCGGTAAGAGTAAACTTTTTTCCTATCGTTCCTAGATGATTTTAAACGTTATATTCGTGGTAAACTGTGCATACGAAACCATGTGTCGTGACGCCAGTTCTCTCGGACGCGTATTTACCGAGTTATAAGCGAGTTAACTTCCGGCGAGTCGCTTAGGTATCGCTGGAACGATAAAATTGCTAAGTACCGCGCCGTGTCGGTTAGCCGGTTCGCGGTAAGAGTAAACTTTTTTCCTATCGTTCCTAGATGATTTTAAACGTTATATTCGTGGTAAACTGTGCATACGAAACCATGTGTCGTGACGCCAGTTCTCTCGGACGCGTATTTACCGAGTTATAAGCGAGTTAACTTCCGGCGAGTCGCTTAGGTATCGCTGGAACGATAAAATTGCTAAGTACCGCGCCGTGTCGGTTAGCCGGTTCGCGGTAAGAGTAAACTTTTTTCCTATCGTTCCTAGATGATTTTAAACGTTATATTCGTGGTAAACTGTGCATACGAAACCGTGTGTCGTGACGCCAGTTCTCTCGGACGCGTATTTACCGAGTTATAAGCGAGTTAACTTCCGGCGAGTCGCTTAGGTATCGCTGGAACGATAAAATTGCTAAGTACCGCGCCGTGTCGGTTAGCCGGTTCGCGGTAAGAGTAAACTTTTTTCCTATCGTTCCTAGATGATTTTAAACGTTATATTCGTGGTAAACTGTGCATACGAAACCATGTGTCGTGACGCCAGTTCTCTCGGACGCGTATTTACCGAGTTATAAGCGAGTTAACTTCCGGCGAGTCGCTTAGGTATCGCTGGAACGATAAAATTGCTAAGTACCGCGCCGTGTCGGTTAGCCGGTTCGCGGTAAGAGTAAACTTTTTTCCTATCGTTCCTAGATGATTTTAAACGTTATATTCGTGGTAAACTGTGCATACGAAACCATGTGTCGTGACGCCAGTTCTCTCGGACGCGTATTTACCGAGTTATAAGCGAGTTAACTTCCGGCGAGTCGCTTAGGTATCGCTGGAACGATAAAATTGCTAAGTACCGCGCCGTGTCGGTTAGCCGGTTCGCGGTAAGAGTAAACTTTTTTCCTATCGTTCCTAGATGATTTTAAACGTTATATTCGTGGTAAACTGTGCATACGAAACCGTGTGTCGTGACGCCAGTTCTCTCGGACGCGTATTTACCGAGTTATAAGCGAGTTAACTTCCGGCGAGTCCCTTAGGTATCGCTGGAACGATAAAATTGCTAAGTACCGCGCCGTGTCGGTTAGCCGGTTCGCGGTAAGAGTAAACTTTTTTCCTATCGTTCCTAGATGATTTTAAACGTTATATTCGTGGTAAACTGTGCATACGAAACCGTGTGTCGTGACGCCAGTTCTCTCGGACGCGTATTTACCGAGTTATAAGCGAGTTAACTTCCGGCGAGTCGCTTAGGTATCGCTGGAACGATAAAATTGCTAAGTACCGCGCCGTGTCGGTTAGCCGGTTCGCGGTAAGAGTAAACTTTTTTCCTATCGTTCCTAGATGATTTTAAACGTTATATTCGTGGTAAACTGTGCATACGAAACCGTGTGTCGTGACGCCAGTTCTCTCGGACGCGTATTTACCGAGTTATAAGCGAGTTAACTTCCGGCGAGTCGCTTAGGTATCGCTGGAACGATAAAATTGCTAAGTACCGCGCCGTGTCGGTTAGCCGGTTCGCGGTAAGAGTAAACTTTTTTCCTATCGTTCCTAGATGATTTTAAACGTTATATTCGTGGTAAACTGTGCATACGAAACCGTGTGTCGTGACGCCAGTTCTCTCGGACGCGTATTTACCGAGTTATAAGCGAGTTAACTTCCGGCGAGTCGCTTAGGTATCGCTGGAACGATAAAATTGCTAAGTACCGCGCCGTGTCGGTTAGCCGGTTCGCGGTAAGAGTAAACTTTTTTCCTATCGTTCCTAGATGATTTTAAACGTTATATTCGTGGTAAACTGTGCATACGAAACCATGTGTCGTGACGCCAGTTCTCTCGGACGCGTATTTACCGAGTTATAAGCGAGTTAACTTCCGGCGAGTCGCTTAGGTATCGCTGGAACGATAAAATTGCTAAGTACCGCGCCGTGTCGGTTAGCCGGTTCGCGGTAAGAGTAAACTTTTTTCCTATCGTTCCTAGATGATTTTAAACGTTATATTCGTGGTAAACTGTGCATACGAAACCATGTGTCGTGACGCCAGTTCTCTCGGACGCGTATTTACCGAGTTATAAGCGAGTTAACTTCCGGCGAGTCGCTTAGGTATCGCTGGAACGATAAAATTGCTAAGTACCGCGCCGTGTCGGTTAGCCGGTTCGCGGTAAGAGTAAACTTTTTTCCTATCGTTCCTAGATGATTTTAAACGTTATATTCGTGGTAAACTGTGCATACGAAACCGTGTGTCGTGACGCCAGTTCTCTCGGACGCGTATTTACCGAGTTATAAGCGAGTTAACTTCCGGCGAGTCCCTTAGGTATCGCTGGAACGATAAAATTGCTAAGTACCGCGCCGTGTCGGTTAGCCGGTTCGCGGTAAGAGTAAACTTTTTTCCTATCGTTCCTAGATGATTTTAAACGTTATATTCGTGGTAAACTGTGCATACGAAACCATGTGTCGTGACGCCAGTTCTCTCGGACGCGTATTTACCGAGTTATAAGCGAGTTAACTTCCGGCGAGTCGCTTAGGTATCGCTGGAACGATAAAATTGCTAAGTACCGCGCCGTGTCGGTTAGCCGGTTCGCGGTAAGAGTAAACTTTTTTCCTATCGTTCCTAGATGATTTTAAACGTTATATTCGTGGTAAACTGTGCATACGAAACCGTGTGTCGTGACGCCAGTTCTCTCGGACGCGTATTTACCGAGTTATAAGCGAGTTAACTTCCGGCGAGTCGCTTAGGTATCGCTGGAACGATAAAATTGCTAAGTACCGCGCCGTGTCGGTTAGCCGGTTCGCGGTAAGAGTAAACTTTTTTCCTATCGTTCCTAGATGATTTTAAACGTTATATTCGTGGTAAACTGTGCATACGAAACCGTGTGTCGTGACGCCAGTTCTCTCGGACGCGTATTTACCGAGTTATAAGCGAGTTAACTTCCGGCGAGTCGCTTAGGTATCGCTGGAACGATAAAATTGCTATGTACCGCGCCGTGTCGGTTAGCCGGTTCGCGGTAAGAGTAAACTTTTTTCCTATCGTTCCTAGATGATTTTAAACGTTATATTCGTGGTAAACTGTGCATACGAAACCATGTGTCGTGACGCCAGTTCTCTCGGACGCGTATTTACCGAGTTATAAGCGAGTTAACTTCCGGCGAGTCGCTTAGGTATCGCTGGAACGATAAAATTGCTAAGTACCGCGCCGTGTCGGTTAGACGGTTCGCGGTAAGAGTAAACTTTTTTCCTATCGTTCCTAGATGATTTTAAACGTTATATTCGTGGTAAACTGTGCATACGAAACCGTGTGTCGTGACGCCAGTACTCTCGGACGCGTATTTACCGAGTTATAAGCGAGTTAACTTCCGGCGAGTCGCTTAGGTATCGCTGGAACGATAAAATTGCTAAGTACCGCGCCGTGTCGGTTAGCCGGTTCGCGGTAAGAGTAAACTTTTTTCCTATCGTTCCTAGATGATTTTAAACGTTATATTCGTGGTAAACTGTGCATACGAAACCGTGTGTCGTGACGCCAGTTCTCTCGGACGCGTATTTACCGAGTTATAAGCGAGTTAACTTCCGGCGAGTCGCTTAGGTATCGCTGGAACGATAAAATTGCTAAGTACCGCGCCGTGTCGGTTAGCCGGTTCGCGGTAAGAGTAAACTTTTTTCCTATCGTTCCTAGATGATTTTAAACGTTATATTCGTGGTAAACTGTGCATACGAAACCATGTGTCGTGACGCCAGTTCTCTCGGACGCGTATTTACCGAGTTATAAGCGAGTTAACTTCCGGCGAGTCGCTTAGGTATCGCTGGAACTATAAAATTGCTAAGTACCGCGCCGTGTCGGTTAGCCGGTTCGCGGTAAGAGTAAACTTTTTTCCTATCGTTCCTAGATGATTTTAAACGTTATATTCGTGGTAAACTGTGCATACGAAACCGTGTGTCGTGACGCCAGTTCTCTCGGACGCGTATTTACCGAGTTATAAGCGAGTTAACTTCCGGCGAGTCGCTTAGGTATCGCTGGAACGATAAAATTGCTAAGTACCGCGCCGTGTCGGTTAGCCGGTTCGCGGTAAGAGTAAACTTTTTTCCTATCGTTCCTAGATGATTTTAAACGTTATATTCGTGGTAAACTGTGCATACGAAACCATGTGTCGTGACGCCAGTTCTCTCGGACGCGTATTTACCGAGTTATAAGCGAGTTAACTTCCGGCGAGTCGCTTAGGTATCGCTGGAACGATAAAATTGCTAAGTACCGCGCCGTGTCGGTTAGCCGGTTCGCGGTAAGAGTAAACTTTTTTCCTATCGTTCCTAGATGATTTTAAACGTTATATTCGTGGTAAACTGTGCATACGAAACCGTGTGTCGTGACGCCAGTTCTCTCGGACGCGTATTTACCGAGTTATAAGCGAGTTAACTTCCGGCGAGTCGCTTAGGTATCGCTGGAACGATAAAATTGCTAAGTACCGCGCCGTGTCGGTTAGCCGGTTCGCGGTAAGAGTAAACTTTTTTCCTATCGTTCCTAGATGATTTTAAACGTTATATTCGTGGTAAACTGTGCATACGAAACCATGTGTCGTGACGCCAGTTCTCTCGGACGCGTATTTACCGAGTTATAAGCGAGTTAACTTCCGGCGAGTCGCTTAGGTATCGCTGGAACGATAAAATTGCTAAGTACCGCGCCGTGTCGGTTAGCCGGTTCGCGGTAAGAGTAAACTTTTTTCCTATCGTTCCTAGATGATTTTAAACGTTATATTCGTGGTAAACTGTGCATACGAAACCATGTGTCGTGACGCCAGTTCTCTCGGACGCGTATTTACCGAGTTATAAGCGAGTTAACTTCCGGCGAGTCGCTTAGGTATCGCTGGAACGATAAAATTGCTAAGTACCGCGCCGTGTCGGTTAGCCGGTTCGCGGTAAGAGTAAACTTTTTTCCTATCGTTCCTAGATGATTTTAAACGTTATATTCGTGGTAAACTGTGCATACGAAACCGTGTGTCGTGACGCCAGTTCTCTCGGACGCGTATTTACCGAGTTATAAGCGAGTTAACTTCCGGCGAGTCGCTTAGGTATCGCTGGAACGATAAAATTGCTAAGTACCGCGCCGTGTCGGTTAGCCGGTTCGCGGTAAGAGTAAACTTTTTTCCTATCGTTCCTAGATGATTTTAAACGTTATATTCGTGGTAAACTGTGCATACGAAACCATGTGTCGTGACGCCAGTTCTCTCGGACGCGTATTTACCGAGTTATAAGCGAGTTAACTTCCGGCGAGTCGTTTTGGTATCGCTGGAACGATAAAATTGCTAAGTACCGCGCCGTGTCGGTTAGCCGGTTCGCGGTAAGAGTAAACTTTTTTCCTATCGTTCCTAGATGATTTTAAACGTTATATTCGTGGTAAACTGTGCATACGAAACCATGTGTCGTGACGCCAGTTCTCTCGGACGCGTATTTACCGAGTTATAAGCGAGTTAACTTCCGGCGAGTCGCTTAGGTATCGCTGGAACGATAAAATTGCTAAGTACCGCGCCGTGTCGGTTAGCCGGTTCGCGGTAAGAGTAAACTTTTTTCCTATCGTTCCTAGATGATTTTAAACGTTATATTCGTGGTAAACTGTGCATACGAAACCGTGTGTCGTGACGCCAGTTCTCTCGGACGCGTATTTACCGAGTTATAAGCGAGTTAACTTCCGGCGAGTCGCTTAGGTATCGCTGGAACGATAAAATTGCTAAGTACCGCGCCGTGTCGGTTAGCCGGTTCGCGGTAAGAGTAAACTTTTTTCCTATCGTTCCTAGATGATTTTAAACGTTATATTCGTGGTAAACTGTGCATACGAAACCGTGTGTCGTGACGCCAGTTCTCTCGGACGCGTATTTACCGAGTTATAAGCGAGTTAACTTCCGGCGAGTCGCTTAGGTATCGCTGGAACGATAAAATTGCTAAGTACCGCGCCGTGTCGGTTAGCCGGTTCGCGGTAAGAGTAAACTTTTTTCCTATCGTTCCTAGATGATTTTAAACGTTATATTCGTGGTAAACTGTGCATACGAAACCGTGTGTCGTGACGCCAGTTCTCTCGGACGCGTATTTACCGAGTTATAAGCGAGTTAACTTCCGGCGAGTCGCTTAGGTATCGCTGGAACGATAAAATTGCTAAGTACCGCGCCGTGTCGGTTAGCCGGTTCGCGGTAAGAGTAAACTTTTTTCCTATCGTTCCTAGATGATTTTAAACGTTATATTCGTGGTAAACTGTGCATACGAAACCGTGTGTCGTGACGCCAGTTCTCTCGGACGCGTATTTACCGAGTTATAAGCGAGTTAACTTCCGGCGAGTCGCTTAGGTATCGCTGGAACGATAAAATTGCTAAGTACCGCGCCGTGTCGGTTAGCCGGTTCGCGGTAAGAGTAAACTTTTTTCCTATCGTTCCTAGATGATTTTAAACGTTATATTCGTGGTAAACTGTGCATACGAAACCGTGTGTCGTGACGCCAGTTCTCTCGGACGCGTATTTACCGAGTTATAAGCGAGTTAACTTCCGGCGAGTCGCTTAGGTATCGCTGGAACGATAAAATTGCTAAGTACCGCGCCGTGTCGGTTAGCCGGTTCGCGGTAAGAGTAAACTTTTTTCCTATCGTTCCTAGATGATTTTAAACGTTATATTCGTGGTAAACTGTGCATACGAAACCATGTGTCGTGACGCCAGTTCTCTCGGACGCGTATTTACCGAGTTATAAGCGAGTTAACTTCCGGCGAGTCGCTTAGGTATCGCTGGAACGATAAAATTGCTAAGTACCGCGCCGTGTCGGTTAGCCGGTTCGCGGTAAGAGTAAACTTTTTTCCTATCGTTCCTAGATGATTTTAAACGTTATATTCGTGGTAAACTGTGCATACGAAACCGTGTGTCGTGACGCCAGTTCTCTCGGACGCGTATTTACCGAGTTATAAGCGAGTTAACTTCCGGCGAGTCGCTTAGGTATCGCTGGAACGATAAAATTGCTAAGTACCGCGCCGTGTCGGTTAGCCGGTTCGCGGTAAGAGTAAACTTTTTTCCTATCGTTCCTAGATGATTTTAAACGTTATATTCGTGGTAAACTGTGCATACGAAACCATGTGTCGTGACGCCAGTTCTCTCGGACGCGTATTTACCGAGTTATAAGCGAGTTAACTTCCGGCGAGTCGTTTTGGTATCGCTGGAACGATAAAATTGCTAAGTACCGCGCCGTGTCGGTTAGCCGGTTCGCGGTAAGAGTAAACTTTTTTCCTATCGTTCCTAGATGATTTTAAACGTTATATTCGTGGTAAACTGTGCATACGAAACCATGTGTCGTGACGCCAGTTCTCTCGGACGCGTATTTACCGAGTTATAAGCGAGTTAACTTCCGGCGAGTCGCTTAGGTATCGCTGGAACGATAAAATTGCTAAGTACCGCGCCGTGTCGGTTAGACGGTTCGCGGTAAGAGTAAACTTTTTTCCTATCGTTCCTAGATGATTTTAAACGTTATATTCGTGGTAAACTGTGCATACGAAACCGTGTGTCGTGACGCCAGTTCTCTCGGACGCGTATTTACCGAGTTATAAGCGAGTTAACTTCCAGCGAGTCGCTTAGGTATCGCTGGAACGATAAAATTGCTAAGTACCGCGCCGTGTCGGTTAGACGGTTCGCGGTAAGAGTAAACTTTTTTCCTATCGTTCCTAGATGATTTTAAACGTTATATTCGTGGTAAACTGTGCATACGAAACCATGTGTCGTGACGCCAGTTCTCTCGGACGCGTATTTACCGAGTTATAAGCGAGTTAACTTCCGGCGAGTCGCTTAGGTATCGCTGGAACGATAAAATTGCTAAGTACCGCGCCGTGTCGGTTAGCCGGTTCGCGGTAAGAGTAAACTTTTTTCCTATCGTTCCTAGATGATTTTAAACGTTATATTCGTGGTAAACTGTGCATACGAAACCATGTGTCGTGACGCCAGTTCTCTCGGACGCGTATTTACCGAGTTATAAGCGAGTTAACTTCCGGCGAGTCGCTTAGGTATCGCTGGAACGATAAAATTGCTAAGTACCGCGCCGTGTCGGTTAGCCGGTTCGCGGTAAGAGTAAACTTTTTTCCTATCGTTCCTAGATGATTTTAAACGTTATATTCGTGGTAAACTGTGCATACGAAACCGTGTGTCGTGACGCCAGTTCTCTCGGACGCGTATTTACCGAGTTATAAGCGAGTTAACTTCCAGCGAGTCGCTTAGGTATCGCTGGAACGATAAAATTGCTAAGTACCGCGCCGTGTCGGTTAGCCGGTTCGCGGTAAGAGTAAACTTTTTTCCTATCGTTCCTAGATGATTTTAAACGTTATATTCGTGGTAAACTGTGCATACGAAACCATGTGTCGTGACGCCAGTTCTCTCGGACGCGTATTTACCGAGTTATAAGCGAGTTAACTTCCGGCGAGTCGCTTAGGTATCGCTGGAACGATAAAATTGCTAAGTACCGCGCCGTGTCGGTTAGCCGGTTCGCGGTAAGAGTAAACTTTTTTCCTATCGTTCCTAGATGATTTTAAACGTTATATTCGTGGTAAACTGTGCATACGAAACCATGTGTCGTGACGCCAGTTCTCTCGGACGCGTATTTACCGAGTTATAAGCGAGTTAACTTCCGGCGAGTCGCTTAGGTATCGCTGGAACGATAAAATTGCTAAGTACCGCGCCGTGTCGGTTAGCCGGTTCGCGGTAAGAGTAAACTTTTTTCCTATCGTTCCTAGATGATTTTAAACGTTATATTCGTGGTAAACTGTGCATACGAAACCGTGTGTCGTGACGCCAGTTCTCTCGGACGCGTATTTACCGAGTTATAAGCGAGTTAACTTCCGGCGAGTCGCTTAGGTATCGCTGGAACGATAAAATTGCTAAGTACCGCGCCGTGTCGGTTAGCCGGTTCGCGGTAAGAGTAAACTTTTTTCCTATCGTTCCTAGATGATTTTAAACGTTATATTCGTGGTAAACTGTGCATACGAAACCATGTGTCGTGACGCCAGTTCTCTCGGACGCGTATTTACCGAGTTATAAGCGAGTTAACTTCCGGCGAGTCGCTTAGGTATCGCTGGAACGATAAAATTGCTAAGTACCGCGCCGTGTCGGTTAGCCGGTTCGCGGTAAGAGTAAACTTTTTTCCTATCGTTCCTAGATGATTTTAAACGTTATATTCGTGGTAAACTGTGCATACGAAACCATGTGTCGTGACGCCAGTTCTCTCGGACGCGTATTTACCGAGTTATAAGCGAGTTAACTTCCGGCGAGTCGTTTTGGTATCGCTGGAACGATAAAATTGCTAAGTACCGCGCCGTGTCGGTTAGCCGGTTCGCGGTAAGAGTAAACTTTTTTCCTATCGTTCCTAGATGATTTTAAACGTTATATTCGTGGTAAACTGTGCATACGAAACCATGTGTCGTGACGCCAGTTCTCTCGGACGCGTATTTACCGAGTTATAAGCGAGTTAACTTCCGGCGAGTCGCGTAGGTATCGCTGGAACGATAAAATTGCTAAGTACCGCGCCGTGTCGGTTAGCCGGTTCGCGGTAAGAGTAAACTTTTTTCCTATCGTTCCTAGATGATTTTAAACGTTATATTCGTGGTAAACTGTGCATACGAAACCGTGTGTCGTGACGCCAGTTCTCTCGGACGCGTATTTACCGAGTTATAAGCGAGTTAACTTCCAGCGAGTCGCTTAGGTATCGCTGGAACGATAAAATTGCTAAGTACCGCGCCGGGTCGGTTAGCCGGTTCGCGGTAAGAGTAAACTTTTTTCCTATAGTTCCTAGATGATTTTAAACGTTATATTCGTGGTAAACTGTGCATACGAAACCATGTGTCGTGACGCCAGTTCTCTCGGACGCGTATTTACCGAGTTATAAGCGAGTTAACTTCCGGCGAGTCGCTTAGGTATCGCTGGAACGATAAAATTGCTAAGTACCGCGCCGTGTCGGTTAGCCGGTTCGCGGTAAGAGTAAACTTTTTTCCTATCGTTCCTAGATGATTTTAAACGTTATATTCGTGGTAAACTGTGCATACGAAACCATGTGTCGTGACGCCAGTTCTCTCGGACGCGTATTTACCGAGTTATAAGCCAGTTAACTTCCGGCGAGTCGCTTAGGTATCGCTGGAACGATAAAATTGCTAAGTACCGCGCCGTGTCGGTTAGCCGGTTCGCGGTAAGAGTAAACTTTTTTCCTATCGTTCCTAGATGATTTTAAACGTTATATTCGTGGTAAACTGTGCATACGAAACCGTGTGTCGTGACGCCAGTTCTCTCGGACGCGTATTTACCGAGTTATAAGCGAGTTAACTTCCGGCGAGTCGCTTAGGTATCGCTGGAACGATAAAATTGCTAAGTACCGCGCCGTGTCGGTTAGCCGGTTCGCGGTAAGAGTAAACTTTTTTCCTATCGTTCCTAGATGATTTTAAACGTTATATTCGTGGTAAACTGTGCATACGAAACCATGTGTCGTGACGCCAGTTCTCTCGGACGCGTATTTACCGAGTTATAAGCGAGTTAACTTCCGGCGAGTCGCTTAGGTATCGCTGGAACGATAAAATTGCTAAGTACCGCGCCGTGTCGGTTAGCCGGTTCGCGGTAAGAGTAAACTTTTTTCCTATCGTTCCTAGATGATTTTAAACGTTATATTCGTGGTAAACTGTGCATACGAAACCGTGTGTCGTGACGCCAGTTCTCTCGGACGCGTATTTACCGAGTTATAAGCGAGTTAACTTCCGGCGAGTCGCTTAGGTATCGCTGGAACGATAAAATTGCTAAGTACCGCGCCGTGTCGGTTAGCCGGTTCGCGGTAAGAGTAAACTTTTTTCCTATCGTTCCTAGATGATTTTAAACGTTATATTCGTGGTAAACTGTGCATACGAAACCATGTGTCGTGACGCCAGTTCTCTCGGACGCGTATTTACCGAGTTATAAGCGAGTTAACTTCCGGCGAGTCGCTTAGGTATCGCTGGAACGATAAAATTGCTAAGTACCGCGCCGTGTCGGTTAGCCGGTTCGCGGTAAGAGTAAACTTTTTTCCTATCGTTCCTAGATGATTTTAAACGTTATATTCGTGGTAAACTGTGCATACGAAACCATGTGTCGTGACGCCAGTTCTCTCGGACGCGTATTTACCGAGTTATAAGCGAGTTAACTTCCGGCGAGTCGCTTAGGTATCGCTGGAACGATAAAATTGCTAAGTACCGCGCCGTGTCGGTTAGCCGGTTCGCGGTAAGAGTAAACTTTTTTCCTATCGTTCCTAGATGATTTTAAACGTTATATTCGTGGTAAACTGTGCATACGAAACCATGTGTCGTGACGCCAGTTCTCTCGGACGCGTATTTACCGAGTTATAAGCGAGTTAACTTCCGGCGAGTCGCTTAGGTATCGCTGGAACGATAAAATTGCTAAGTACCGCGCCGTGTCGGTTAGCCGGTTCGCGGTAAGAGTAAACTTTTTTCCTATCGTTCCTAGATGATTTTAAACGTTATATTCGTGGTAAACTGTGCATACGAAACCGTGTGTCGTGACGCCAGTTCTCTCGGACGCGTATTTACCGAGTTATAAGCGAGTTAACTTCCGGCGAGTCGCTTAGGTATCGCTGGAACGATAAAATTGCTAAGTACCGCGCCGTGTCGGTTAGCCGGTTCGCGGTAAGAGTAAACTTTTTTCCTATCGTTCCTAGATGATTTTAAACGTTATATTCGTGGTAAACTGTGCATACGAAACCGTGTGTCGTGACGCCAGTTCTCTCGGACGCGTATTTACCGAGTTATAAGCGAGTTAACTTCCGGCGAGTCGCTTAGGTATCGCTGGAACGATAAAATTGCTAAGTACCGCGCCGTGTCGGTTAGCCGGTTCGCGGTAAGAGTAAACTTTTTTCCTATCGTTCCTAGATGATTTTAAACGTTATATTCGTGGTAAACTGTGCATACGAAACCATGTGTCGTGACGCCAGTTCTCTCGGACGCGTATTTACCGAGTTATAAGCGAGTTAACTTCCGGCGAGTCGCTTAGGTATCGCTGGAACGATAAAATTGCTAAGTACCGCGCCGTGTCGGTTAGCCGGTGCGCGGTAAGAGTAAACTTTTTTCCTATCGTTCCTAGATGATTTTAAACGTTATATTCGTGGTAAACTGTGCATACGAAACCGTGTGTCGTGACGCCAGTTCTCTCGGACGCGTATTTACCGAGTTATAAGCGAGTTAACTTCCGGCGAGTCGCTTAGGTATCGCTGGAACGATAAAATTGCTAAGTACCGCGCCGTGTCGGTTAGCCGGTTCGCGGTAAGAGTAAACTTTTTTCCTATCGTTCCTAGATGATTTTAAACGTTATATTCGTGGTAAACTGTGCATACGAAACCATGTGTCGTGACGCCAGTTCTCTCGGACGCGTATTTACCGAGTTATAAGCGAGTTAACTTCCGGCGAGTCGCTTAGGTATCGCTGGAACGATAAAATTGCTAAGTACCGCGCCGTGTCGGTTAGCCGGTGCGCGGTAAGAGTAAACTTTTTTCCTATCGTTCCTAGATGATTTTAAACGTTATATTCGTGGTAAACTGTGCATACGAAACCGTGTGTCGTGACGCCAGTTCTCTCGGACGCGTATTTACCGAGTTATAAGCGAGTTAACTTCCGGCGAGTCGCTTTGGTATCGCTGGAACGATAGATTGCTAAGTACCGCGCCGTGTCGGTTAGCCGGTTCGCGGTAAGAGTAAACTTTTTTCCTATCGTTCCTAGATGATTTTAAACGTTATATTCGTGGTAAACTGTGCATACGAAACCATGTGTCGTGACGCCAGTTCTCTCGGACGCGTATTTACCGAGTTATAAGCGAGTTAACTTCCGGCGAGTCGCTTAGGTATCGCTGGAACGATAAAATTGCTAAGTACCGCGCCGTGTCGGTTAGACGGTTCGCGGTAAGAGTAAACTTTTTTCCTATCGTTCCTAGATGATTTTAAACGTTATATTCGTGGTAAACTGTGCATACGAAACCATGTGTCGTGACGCCAGTTCTCTCGGACGCGTATTTACCGAGTTATAAGCGAGTTAACTTCCGGCGAGTCGCTTAGGTATCGCTGGAACGATAAAATTGCTAAGTACCGCGCCGTGTCGGTTAGCCGGTTCGCGGTAAGAGTAAACTTTTTTCCTATCGTTCCTAGATGATTTTAAACGTTATATTCGTGGTAAACTGTGCATACGAAACCGTGTGTCGTGACGCCAGTTCTCTCGGACGCGTATTTACCGAGTTATAAGCGAGTTAACTTCCGGCGAGTCGCTTAGGTATCGCTGGAACGATAAAATTGCTAAGTACCGCGCCGTGTCGGTTAGCCGGTTCGCGGTAAGAGTAAACTTTTTTCCTATCGTTCCTAGATGATTTTAAACGTTATATTCGTGGTAAACTGTGCATACGAAACCATGTGTCGTGACGCCAGTACTCTCGGACGCGTATTTACCGAGTTATAAGCGAGTTAACTTCCGGCGAGTCGCTTAGGTATCGCTGGAACGATAAAATTGTTAAGTACCGCGCCGTGTCGGTTAGCCGGTTCGCGGTAAGAGTAAACTTTTTTCCTATCGTTCCTAGATGATTTTAAACGTTATATTCGTGGTAAACTGTGCATACGAAACCGTGTGTCGTGACGCCAGTTCTCTCGGACGCGTATTTACCGAGTTATAAGCGAGTTAACTTCCGGCGAGTCGCTTAGGTATCGCTGGAACGATAAAATTGCTAAGTACCGCGCCGTGTCGGTTAGCCGGTTCGCGGTAAGAGTAAACTTTTTTCCTATCGTTCCTAGATGATTTTAAACGTTATATTCGTGGTAAACTGTGCATACGAAACCATGTGTCGTGACGCCAGTTCTCTCGGACGCGTATTTACCGAGTTATAAGCGAGTTAACTTCCGGCGAGTCGCTTAGGTATCGCTGGAACGATAAAATTGCTAAGTACCGCGCCGTGTCGGTTAGCCGGTTCGCGGTAAGAGTAAACTTTTTTCCTATCGTTCCTAGATGATTTTAAACGTTATATTCGTGGTAAACTGTGCATACGAAACCGTGTGTCGTGACGCCAGTTCTCTCGGACGCGTATTTACCGAGTTATAAGCGAGTTAACTTCCGGCGAGTCGCTTAGGTATCGCTGGAACGATAAAATTGCTAAGTACCGCGCCGTGTCGGTTAGCCGGTTCGCGGTAAGAGTAAACTTTTTTCCTATCGTTCCTAGATGATTTTAAACGTTATATTCGTGGTAAACTGTGCATACGAAACCATGTGTCGTGACGCCAGTTCTCTCGGACGCGTATTTACCGAGTTATAAGCGAGTTAACTTCCGGCGAGTCGCTTAGGTATCGCTGGAACGATAAAATTGCTAAGTACCGCGCCGTGTCGGTTAGCCGGTTCGCGGTAAGAGTAAACTTTTTTCCTATCGTTCCTAGATGATTTTAAACGTTATATTCGTGGTAAACTGTGCATACGAAACCATGTGTCGTGACGCCAGTTCTCTCGGACGCGTATTTACCGAGTTATAAGCGAGTTAACTTCCGGCGAGTCGCTTAGGTATCGCTGGAACGATAAAATTGCTAAGTACCGCGCCGTGTCGGTTAGCCGGTTCGCGGTAAGAGTAAACTTTTTTCCTATCGTTCCTAGATGATTTTAAACGTTATATTCGTGGTAAACTGTGCATACGAAACCGTGTGTCGTGACGCCAGTTCTCTCGGACGCGTATTTACCGAGTTATAAGCGAGTTAACTTCCGGCGAGTCGCTTAGGTATCGCTGGAACGATAAAATTGCTAAGTACCGCGCCGTGTCGGTTAGCCGGTTCGCGGTAAGAGTAAACTTTTTTCCTATCGTTCCTAGATGATTTTAAACGTTATATTCGTGGTAAACTGTGCATACGAAACCGTGTGTCGTGACGCCAGTTCTCTCGGACGCGTATTTACCGAGTTATAAGCGAGTTAACTTCCGGCGAGTCGCTTAGGTATCGCTGGAACGATAAAATTGCTAAGTACCGCGCCGTGTCGGTTAGCCGGTTCGCGGTAAGAGTAAACTTTTTTCCTATCGTTCCTAGATGATTTTAAACGTTATATTCGTGGTAAACTGTGCATACGAAACCGTGTGTCGTGACGCCAGTTCTCTCGGACGCGTATTTACCGAGTTATAAGCGAGTTAACTTCCGGCGAGTCGCTTAGGTATCGCTGGAACGATAAAATTGCTAAGTACCGCGCCGTGTCGGTTAGCCGGTTCGCGGTAAGAGTAAACTTTTTTCCTATCGTTCCTAGATGATTTTAAACGTTATATTCGTGGTAAACTGTGCATACGAAACCGTGTGTCGTGACGCCAGTTCTCTCGGACGCGTATTTACCGAGTTATAAGCGAGTTAACTTCCGGCGAGTCGCTTAGGTATCGCTGGAACGATAAAATTGCTAAGTACCGCGCCGTGTCGGTTAGCCGGTTCGCGGTAAGAGTAAACTTTTTTCCTATCGTTCCTAGATGATTTTAAACGTTATATTCGTGGTAAACTGTGCATACGAAACCGTGTGTCGTGACGCCAGTTCTCTCGGACGCGTATTTACCGAGTTATAAGCGAGTTAACTTCCGGCGAGTCGCTTAGGTATCGCTGGAACGATAAAATTGCTAAGTACCGCGCCGTGTCGGTTAGCCGGTTCGCGGTAAGAGTAAACTTTTTTCCTATCGTTCCTAGATGATTTTAAACGTTATATTCGTGGTAAACTGTGCATACGAAACCATGTGTCGTGACGCCAGTACTCTCGGACGCGTATTTACCGAGTTATAAGCGAGTTAACTTCCGGCGAGTCGCTTAGGTATCGCTGGAACGATAAAATTGCTAAGTACCGCGCCGTGTCGGTTAGCCGGTTCGCGGTAAGAGTAAACTTTTTTCCTATCGTTCCTAGATGATTTTAAACGTTATATTCGTGGTAAACTGTGCATACGAAACCATGTGTCGTGACGCCAGTTCTCTCGGACGCGTATTTACCGAGTTATAAGCGAGTTAACTTCCGGCGAGTCGCTTAGGTATCGCTGGAACGATAAAATTGCTAAGTACCGCGCCGTGTCGGTTAGCCGGTTCGCGGTAAGAGTAAACTTTTTTCCTATCGTTCCTAGATGATTTTAAACGTTATATTCGTGGTAAACTGTGCATACGAAACCGTGTGTCGTGACGCCAGTTCTCTCGGACGCGTATTTACCGAGTTATAAGCGAGTTAACTTCCGGCGAGTCGCTTAGGTATCGCTGGAACGATAAAATTGCTAAGTACCGCGCCGTGTCGGTTAGCCGGTTCGCGGTAAGAGTAAACTTTTTTCCTATCGTTCCTAGATGATTTTAAACGTTATATTCGTGGTAAACTGTGCATACGAAACCATGTGTCGTGACGCCAGTACTCTCGGACGCGTATTTACCGAGTTATAAGCGAGTTAACTTCCGGCGAGTCGCTTAGGTATCGCTGGAACGATAAAATTGCTAAGTACCGCGCCGTGTCGGTTAGCCGGTTCGCGGTAAGAGTAAACTTTTTTCCTATCGTTCCTAGATGATTTTAAACGTTATATTCGTGGTAAACTGTGCATACGAAACCGTGTGTCGTGACGCCAGTTCTCTCGGACGCGTATTTACCGAGTTATAAGCGAGTTAACTTCCGGCGAGTCGCTTAGGTATCGCTGGAACGATAAAATTGCTAAGTACCGCGCCGTGTCGGTTAGCCGGTTCGCGGTAAGAGTAAACTTTTTTCCTATCGTTCCTAGATGATTTTAAACGTTATATTCGTGGTAAACTGTGCATACGAAACCATGTGTCGTGACGCCAGTTCTCTCGGACGCGTATTTACCGAGTTATAAGCGAGTTAACTTCCGGCGAGTCGCTTAGGTATCGCTGGAACGATAAAATTGCTAAGTATCGCGCCGTGTCGGTTAGCCGGTTCGCGGTAAGAGTAAACTTTTTTCCTATCGTTCCTAGATGAATTTAAACGTTATATTCGTGGTAAACTGTGCATACGAAACCGTGTGTCGTGACGCCAGTTCTCTCGGACGCGTATTTACCGAGTTATAAGCGAGTTAACTTCCGGCGAGTCGCTTAGGTATCGCTGGATCGATAAAATTGCTAAGTACCGCGCCGTGTCGGTTAGCCGGTTCGCGGTAAGAGTAAACTTTTTTCCTATCGTTCCTAGATGATTTTAAACGTTATATTCGTGGTAAACTGTGCATACGAAACCATGTGTCGTGACGCCAGTTCTCTCGGACGCGTATTTACCGAGTTATAAGCGAGTTAACTTCCGGCGAGTCGCTTAGGTATCGCTGGAACGATAAAATTGCTAAGTACCGCGCCGTGTCGGTTAGCCGGTTCGCGGTAAGAGTAAACTTTTTTCCTATCGTTCCTAGATGATTTTAAACGTTATATTCGTGGTAAACTGTGCATACGAAACCGTGTGTCGTGACGCCAGTTCTCTCGGACGCGTATTTACCGAGTTATAAGCGAGTTAACTTCCGGCGAGTCGCTTAGGTATCGCTGGAACGATAAAATTGCTAAGTACCGCGCCGTGTCGGTTAGCCGGTTCGCGGTAAGAGTAAACTTTTTTCCTATCGTTCCTAGATGATTTTAAACGTTATATTCGTGGTAAACTGTGCATACGAAACCATGTGTCGTGACGCCAGTACTCTCGGACGCGTATTTACCGAGTTATAAGCGAGTTAACTTCCGGCGAGTCGCTTAGGTATCGCTGGAACGATAAAATTGCTAAGTACCGCGCCGTGTCGGTTAGCCGGTTCGCGGTAAGAGTAAACTTTTTTCCTATCGTTCCTAGATGATTTTAAACGTTATATTCGTGGTAAACTGTGCATACGAAACCGTGTGTCGTGACGCCAGTTCTCTCGGACGCGTATTTACCGAGTTATAAGCGAGTTAACTTCCGGCGAGTCGCTTAGGTATCGCTGGAACGATAAAATTGCTAAGTACCGCGCCGTGTCGGTTAGCCGGTTCGCGGTAAGAGTAAACTTTTTTCCTATCGTTCCTAGATGATTTTAAACGTTATATTCGTGGTAAACTGTGCATACGAAACCGTGTGTCGTGACGCCAGTTCTCTCGGACGCGTATTTACCGAGTTATAAGCGAGTTAACTTCCGGCGAGTCGTTTTGGTATCGTTGGAACGATAGATTGCTAAGTACCGCGCCGTGTCGGTTAGCCGGTTCGCGGTAAGAGTAAACTTTTTTCCTATCGTTCCTAGATGATTTTAAACGTTATATTCGTGGTAAACTGTGCATACGAAACCATGTGTCGTGACGCCAGTTCTCTCGGACGCGTATTTACCGAGTTATAAGCGAGTTAACTTCCGGCGAGTCGCTTAGGTATCGCTGGAACGATAAAATTGCTAAGTACCGCGCCGTGTCGGTTAGCCGGTTCGCGGTAAGAGTAAACTTTTTTCCTATCGTTCCTAGATGATTTTAAACGTTATATTCGTGGTAAACTGTGCATACGAAACCATGTGTCGTGACGCCAGTTCTCTCGGACGCGTATTTACCGAGTTATAAGCGAGTTAACTTCCGGCGAGTCGCTTAGGTATCGCTGGAACGATAAAATTGCTAAGTACCGCGCCGTGTCGGTTAGCCGGTTCGCGGTAAGAGTAAACTTTTTTCCTATCGTTCCTAGATGATTTTAAACGTTATATTCGTGGTAAACTGTGCATACGAAACCGTGTGTCGTGACGCCAGTTCTCTCGGACGCGTATTTACCGAGTTATAAGCGAGTTAACTTCCGGCGAGTCGCTTAGGTATCGCTGGAACGATAAAATTGCTAAGTACCGCGCCGTGTCGGTTAGCCGGTTCGCGGTAAGAGTAAACTTTTTTCCTATCGTTCCTAGATGATTTTAAACGTTATATTCGTGGTAAACTGTGCATACGAAACCATGTGTCGTGACGCCAGTTCTCTCGGACGCGTATTTACCGAGTTATAAGCGAGTTAACTTCCGGCGAGTCGCTTAGGTATCGCTGGAACGATAAAATTGCTAAGTACCGCGCCGTGTCGGTTAGCCGGTTCGCGGTAAGAGTAAACTTTTTTCCTATCGTTCCTAGATGATTTTAAACGTTATATTCGTGGTAAACTGTGCATACGAAACCGTGTGTCGTGACGCCAGTTCTCTCGGACGCGTATTTACCGAGTTATAAGCGAGTTAACTTCCGGCGAGTCGCTTAGGTATCGCTGGAACGATAAAATTGCTAAGTACCGCGCCGTGTCGGTTAGCCGGTTCGCGGTAAGAGTAAACTTTTTTCCTATCGTTCCTAGATGATTTTAAACGTTATATTCGTGGTAAACTGTGCATACGAAACCATGTGTCGTGACGCCAGTTCTCTCGGACGCGTATTTACCGAGTTATAAGCGAGTTAACTTCCGGCGAGTCGCTTAGGTATCGCTGGAACGATAAAATTGCTAAGTACCGCGCCGTGTCGGTTAGCCGGTTCGCGGTAAGAGTAAACTTTTTTCCTATCGTTCCTAGATGATTTTAAACGTTATATTCGTGGTAAACTGTGCATACGAAACCATGTGTCGTGACGCCAGTTCTCTCGGACGCGTATTTACCGAGTTATAAGCGAGTTAACTTCCGGCGAGTCGCTTAGGTATCGCTGGAACGATAAAATTGCTAAGTACCGCGCCGTGTCGGTTAGCCGGTTCGCGGTAAGAGTAAACTTTTTTCCTATCGTTCCTAGATGATTTTAAACGTTATATTCGTGGTAAACTGTGCATACGAAACCGTGTGTCGTGACGCCAGTTCTCTCGGACGCGTATTTACCGAGTTATAAGCGAGTTAACTTCCGGCGAGTCGCTTAGGTATCGCTGGAACGATAAAATTGCTAAGTACCGCGCCGTGTCGGTTAGCCGGTTCGCGGTAAGAGTAAACTTTTTTCCTATCGTTCCTAGATGATTTTAAACGTTATATTCGTGGTAAACTGTGCATACGAAACCGTGTGTCGTGACGCCAGTTCTCTCGGACGCGTATTTACCGAGTTATAAGCGAGTTAACTTCCGGCGAGTCGCTTAGGTATCGCTGGAACGATAAAATTGCTAAGTACCGCGCCGTGTCGGTTAGCCGGTTCGCGGTAAGAGTAAACTTTTTTCCTATCGTTCCTAGATGATTTTAAACGTTATATTCGTGGTAAACTGTGCATACGAAACCATGTGTCGTGACGCCAGTACTCTCGGACGCGTATTTACCGAGTTATAAGCGAGTTAACTTCCGGCGAGTCGCTTAGGTATCGCTGGAACGATAAAATTGCTAAGTACCGCGCCGTGTCGGTTAGCCGGTTCGCGGTAAGAGTAAACTTTTTTCCTATCGTTCCTAGATGATTTTAAACGTTATATTCGTGGTAAACTGTGCATACGAAACCGTGTGTCGTGACGCCAGTTCTCTCGGACGCGTATTTACCGAGTTATAAGCGAGTTAACTTCCGGCGAGTCGCTTAGGTATCGCTGGAACGATAAAATTGCTAAGTACCGCGCCGTGTCGGTTAGCCGGTTCGCGGTAAGAGTAAACTTTTTTCCTATCGTTCCTAGATGATTTTAAACGTTATATTCGTGGTAAACTGTGCATACGAAACCATGTGTCGTGACGCCAGTTCTCTCGGACGCGTATTTACCGAGTTATAAGCGAGTTAACTTCCGGCGAGTCGCTTAGGTATCGCTGGAACGATAAAATTGCTAAGTACCGCGCCGTGTCGGTTAGCCGGTTCGCGGTAAGAGTAAACTTTTTTCCTATCGTTCCTAGATGATTTTAAACGTTATATTCGTGGTAAACTGTGCATACGAAACCATGTGTCGTGACGCCAGTTCTCTCGGACGCGTATTTACCGAGTTATAAGCGAGTTAACTTCCGGCGAGTCGCTTAGGTATCGCTGGAACGATAAAATTGCTAAGTACCGCGCCGTGTCGGTTAGCCGGTTCGCGGTAAGAGTAAACTTTTTTCCTATCGTTCCTAGATGATTTTAAACGTTATATTCGTGGTAAACTGTGCATACGAAACCATGTGTCGTGACGCCAGTTCTCTCGGACGCGTATTTACCGAGTTATAAGCGAGTTAACTTCCGGCGAGTCGCTTAGGTATCGCTGGAACGATAAAATTGCTAAGTACCGCGCCGTGTCGGTTAGCCGGTTCGCGGTAAGAGTAAACTTTTTTCCTATCGTTCCTAGATGATTTTAAACGTTATATTCGTGGTAAACTGTGCATACGAAACCATGTGTCGTGACGCCAGTACTCTCGGACGCGTATTTACCGAGTTATAAGCGAGTTAACTTCCGGCGAGTCGCTTAGGTATCGCTGGAACGATAAAATTGCTAAGTACCGCGCCGTGTCGGTTAGCCGGTTCGCGGTAAGAGTAAACTTTTTTCCTATCGTTCCTAGATGATTTTAAACGTTATATTCGTGGTAAACTGTGCATACGAAACCGTGTGTCGTGACGCCAGTTCTCTCGGACGCGTATTTACCGAGTTATAAGCGAGTTAACTTCCGGCGAGTCGCTTAGGTATCGCTGGAACGATAAAATTGCTAAGTACCGCGCCGTGTCGGTTAGCCGGTTCGCGGTAAGAGTAAACTTTTTTCCTATCGTTCCTAGATGATTTTAAACGTTATATTCGTGGTAAACTGTGCATACGAAACCATGTGTCGTGACGCCAGTTCTCTCGGACGCGTATTTACCGAGTTATAAGCGAGTTAACTTCCGGCGAGTCGCTTAGGTATCGCTGGAACGATAAAATTGCTAAGTACCGCGCCGTGTCGGTTAGCCGGTTCGCGGTAAGAGTAAACTTTTTTCCTATCGTTCCTAGATGATTTTAAACGTTATATTCGTGGTAAACTGTGCATACGAAACCATGTGTCGTGACGCCAGTTCTCTCGGACGCGTATTTACCGAGTTATAAGCGAGTTAACTTCCGGCGAGTCGCTTAGGTATCGCTGGAACGATAAAATTGCTAAGTACCGCGCCGTGTCGGTTAGCCGGTTCGCGGTAAGAGTAAACTTTTTTCCTATCGTTCCTAGATGATTTTAAACGTTATATTCGTGGTAAACTGTGCATACGAAACCGTGTGTCGTGACGCCAGTTCTCTCGGACGCGTATTTACCGAGTTATAAGCGAGTTAACTTCCGGCGAGTCGCTTAGGTATCGCTGGAACGATAAAATTGCTAAGTACCGCGCCGTGTCGGTTAGCCGGTTCGCGGTAAGAGTAAACTTTTTTCCTATCGTTCCTAGATGATTTTAAACGTTATATTCGTGGTAAACTGTGCATACGAAACCGTGTGTCGTGACGCCAGTTCTCTCGGACGCGTATTTACCGAGTTATAAGCGAGTTAACTTCCGGCGAGTCGCTTAGGTATCGCTGGAACGATAAAATTGCTAAGTACCGCGCCGTGTCGGTTAGCCGGTTCGCGGTAAGAGTAAACTTTTTTCCTATCGTTCCTAGATGATTTTAAACGTTATATTCGTGGTAAACTGTGCATACGAAACCATGTGTCGTGACGCCAGTACTCTCGGACGCGTATTTACCGAGTTATAAGCGAGTTAACTTCCGGCGAGTCGCTTAGGTATCGCTGGAACGATAAAATTGCTAAGTACCGCGCCGTGTCGGTTAGCCGGTTCGCGGTAAGAGTAAACTTTTTTCCTATCGTTCCTAGATGATTTTAAACGTTATATTCGTGGTAAACTGTGCATACGAAACCGTGTGTCGTGACGCCAGTTCTCTCGGACGCGTATTTACCGAGTTATAAGCGAGTTAACTTCCGGCGAGTCGCTTAGGTATCGCTGGAACGTTAAAATTGCTAAGTACCGCGCCGTGTCGGTTAGCCGGTTCGCGGTAAGAGTAAACTTTTTTCCTATCGTTCCTAGATGATTTTAAACGTTATATTCGTGGTAAACTGTGCATACGAAACCATGTGTCGTGACGCCAGTTCTCTCGGACGCGTATTTACCGAGTTATAAGCGAGTTAACTTCCGGCGAGTCGCTTAGGTATCGCTGGAACGATAAAATTGCTAAGTACCGCGCCGTGTCGGTTAGCCGGTTCGCGGTAAGAGTAAACTTTTTTCCTATCGTTCCTAGATGATTTTAAACGTTATATTCGTGGTAAACTGTGCATACGAAACCATGTGTCGTGACGCCAGTTCTCTCGGACGCGTATTTACCGAGTTATAAGCGAGTTAACTTCCGGCGAGTCGCTTAGGTATCGCTGGAACGATAAAATTGCTAAGTACCGCGCCGTGTCGGTTAGCCGGTTCGCGGTAAGAGTAAACTTTTTTCCTATCGTTCCTAGATGATTTTAAACGTTATATTCGTGGTAAACTGTGCATACGAAACCGTGTGTCGTGACGCCAGTTCTCTCGGACGCGTATTTACCGAGTTATAAGCGAGTTAACTTCCGGCGAGTCGCTTAGGTATCGCTGGAACGATAAAATTGCTAAGTACCGCGCCGTGTCGGTTAGCCGGTTCGCGGTAAGAGTAAACTTTTTTCCTATCGTTCCTAGATGATTTTAAACGTTATATTCGTGGTAAACTGTGCATACGAAACCATGTGTCGTGACGCCAGTTCTCTCGGACGCGTATTTACCGAGTTATAAGCGAGTTAACTTCCGGCGAGTCGCTTAGGTATCGCTGGAACGATAAAATTGCTAAGTACCGCGCCGTGTCGGTTAGCCGGTTCGCGGTAAGAGTAAACTTTTTTCCTATCGTTCCTAGATGATTTTAAACGTTATATTCGTGGTAAACTGTGCATACGAAACCATGTGTCGTGACGCCAGTTCTCTCGGACGCGTATTTACCGAGTTATAAGCGAGTTAACTTCCGGCGAGTCGCTTAGGTATCGCTGGAACGATAAAATTGCTAAGTACCGCGCCGTGTCGGTTAGCCGGTTCGCGGTAAGAGTAAACTTTTTTCCTATCGTTCCTAGATGATTTTAAACGTTATATTCGTGGTAAACTGTGCATACGAAACCGTGTGTCGTGACGCCAGTTCTCTCGGACGCGTATTTACCGAGTTATAAGCGAGTTAACTTCCGGCGAGTCGCTTAGGTATCGCTGGAACGATAAAATTGCTAAGTACCGCGCCGTGTCGGTTAGCCGGTTCGCGGTAAGAGTAAACTTTTTTCCTATCGTTCCTAGATGATTTTAAACGTTATATTCGTGGTAAACTGTGCATACGAAACCGTGTGTCCTGACGCCAGTACTCTCGGACGCGTATTTACCGAGTTATAAGCGAGTTAACTTCCGGCGAGTCGCTTAGGTATCGCTGGAACGATAAAATTGCTAAGTACCGCGCCGTGTCGGTTAGCCGGTTCGCGGTAAGAGTAAACTTTTTTCCTATCGTTCCTAGATGATTTTAAACGTTATATTCGTGGTAAACTGTGCATACGAAACCGTGTGTCGTGACGCCAGTTCTCTCGGACGCGTATTTACCGAGTTATAAGCGAGTTAACTTCCGGCGAGTCGCTTAGGTATCGCTGGAACGATAAAATTGCTAAGTACCGCGCCGTGTCGGTTAGCCGGTTCGCGGTAAGAGTAAACTTTTTTCCTATCGTTCCTAGATGATTTTAAACGTTATATTCGTGGTAAACTGTGCATACGAAACCATGTGTCGTGACGCCAGTTCTCTCGGACGCGTATTTACCGAGTTATAAGCGAGTTAACTTCCGGCGAGTCGCTTAGGTATCGCTGGAACGATAAAATTGCTAAGTACCGCGCCGTGTCGGTTAGCCGGTTCGCGGTAAGAGTAAACTTTTTTCCTATCGTTCCTAGATGATTTTAAACGTTATATTCGTGGTAAACTGTGCATACGAAACCGTGTGTCGTGACGCCAGTTCTCTCGGACGCGTATTTACCGAGTTATAAGCGAGTTAACTTCCGGCGAGTCGCTTAGGTATCGCTGGAACGATAAAATTGCTAAGTACCGCGCCGTGTCGGTTAGCCGGTTCGCGGTAAGAGTAAACTTTTTTCCTATCGTTCCTAGATGATTTTAAACGTTACATTCGTGGTAAACTGTGCATACGAAACCATGTGTCGTGACGCCAGTTCTCTCGGACGCGTATTTACCGAGTTATAAGCGAGTTAACTTCCGGCGAGTCGCTTAGGTATCGCTGGAACGATAAAATTGCTAAGTACCGCGCCGTGTCGGATAGCCGGTTCGCGGTAAGAGTAAACTTTTTTCCTATCGTTCCTAGATGATTTTAAACGTTATATTCGTGGTAAACTGTGCATACGAAACCGTGTGTCGTGACGCCAGTTCTCTCGGACGCGTATTTACCGAGTTATAAGCGAGTTAACTTCCGGCGAGTCGCTTAGGTATCGCTGGAACGATAAAATTGCTAAGTACCGCGCCGTGTCGGTTAGCCGGTTCGCGGTAAGAGTAAACTTTTTTCCTATCGTTCCTAGATGATTTTAAACGTTATATTCGTGGTAAACTGTGCATACGAAACCGTGTGTCGTGACGCCAGTTCTCTCGGACGCGTATTTACCGAGTTATAAGCGAGTTAACTTCCGGCGAGTCGCTTAGGTATCGCTGGAACGATAAAATTGCTAAGTACCGCGCCGTGTCGGTTAGCCGGTTCGCGGTAAGAGTAAACTTTTTTCCTATCGTTCCTAGATGATTTTAAACGTTATATTCGTGGTAAACTGTGCATACGAAACCATGTGTCGTGACGCCAGTTCTCTCGGACGCGTATTTACCGAGTTATAAGCGAGTTAACTTCCGGCGAGTCGCTTAGGTATCGCTGGAACGATAAAATTGCTAAGTACCGCGCCGTGTCGGTTAGCCGGTTCGCGGTAAGAGTAAACTTTTTTCCTATCGTTCCTAGATGATTTTAAACGTTATATTCGTGGTAAACTGTGCATACGAAACCATGTGTCGTGACGCCAGTTCTCTCGGACGCGTATTTACCGAGTTATAAGCGAGTTAACTTCCGGCGAGTCGCTTAGGTATCGCTGGAACGATAAAATTGCTAAGTACCGCGCCGTGTCGGTTAGCCGGTTCGCGGTAAGAGTAAACTTTTTTCCTATCGTTCCTAGATGATTTTAAACGTTATATTCGTGGTAAACTGTGCATACGAAACCGTGTGTCGTGACGCCAGTTCTCTCGGACGCGTATTTACCGAGTTATAAGCGAGTTAACTTCCGGCGAGTCGCTTAGGTATCGCTGGAACGATAAAATTGCTAAGTACCGCGCCGTGTCGGTTAGCCGGTTCGCGGTAAGAGTAAACTTTTTTCCTATCGTTCCTAGATGATTTTAAACGTTACATTCGTGGTAAACTGTGCATACGAAACCATGTGTCGTGACGCCAGTTCTCTCGGACGCGTATTTACCGAGTTATAAGCGAGTTAACTTCCGGCGAGTCGCTTAGGTATCGCTGGAACGATAAAATTGCTAAGTACCGCGCCGTGTCGGATAGCCGGTTCGCGGTAAGAGTAAACTTTTTTCCTATCGTTCCTAGATGATTTTAAACGTTATATTCGTGGTAAACTGTGCATACGAAACCGTGTGTCGTGACGCCAGTTCTCTCGGACGCGTATTTACCGAGTTATAAGCGAGTTAACTTCCGGCGAGTCGCTTAGGTATCGCTGGAACGATAAAATTGCTAAGTACCGCGCCGTGTCGGTTAGCCGGTTCGCGGTAAGAGTAAACTTTTTTCCTATCGTTCCTAGATGATTTTAAACGTTATATTCGTGGTAAACTGTGCATACGAAACCGTGTGTCGTGACGCCAGTTCTCTCGGACGCGTATTTACCGAGTTATAAGCGAGTTAACTTCCGGCGAGTCGCTTAGGTATCGCTGGAACGATAAAATTGCTAAGTACCGCGCCGTGTCGGTTAGCCGGTTCGCGGTAAGAGTAAACTTTTTTCCTATCGTTCCTAGATGATTTTAAACGTTATATTCGTGGTAAACTGTGCATACGAAACCATGTGTCGTGACGCCAGTTCTCTCGGACGCGTATTTACCGAGTTATAAGCGAGTTAACTTCCGGCGAGTTGCTTAGGTATCGCTGGAACGATAAAATTGCTAAGTACCGCGCCGTGTCGGTTAGCCGGTTCGCGGTAAGAGTAAACTTTTTTCCTATCGTTCCTAGATGATTTTAAACGTTATATTCGTGGTAAACTGTGCATACGAAACCATGTGTCGTGACGCCAGTTCTCTCGGACGCGTATTTACCGAGTTATAAGCGAGTTAACTTCCGGCGAGTCGCTTAGGTATCGCTGGAACGATAAAATTGCTAAGTACCGCGCCGTGTCGGTTAGCCGGTTCGCGGTAAGAGTAAACTTTTTTCCTATCGTTCCTAGATGATTTTAAACGTTATATTCGTGGTAAACTGTGCATACGAAACCGTGTGTCGTGACGCCAGTTCTCTCGGACGCGTATTTACCGAGTTATAAGCGAGTTAACTTCCGGCGAGTCGCTTAGGTATCGCTGGAACGATAAAATTGCTAAGTACCGCGCCGTGTCGGTTAGCCGGTTCGCGGTAAGAGTAAACTTTTTTCCTATCGTTCCTAGATGATTTTAAACGTTATATTCGTGGTAAACTGTGCATACGAAACCATGTGTCGTGACGCCAGTTCTCTCGGACGCGTATTTACCGAGTTATAAGCGAGTTAACTTCCGGCGAGTCGCTTAGGTATCGCTGGAACGATAAAATTGCTAAGTACCGCGCCGTGTCGGTTAGCCGGTTCGCGGTAAGAGTAAACTTTTTTCCTATCGTTCCTAGATGATTTTAAACGTTATATTCGTGGTAAACTGTGCATACGAAACCGTGTGTCGTGACGCCAGTTCTCTCGGACGCGTATTTACCGAGTTATAAGCGAGTTAACTTCCGGCGAGTCGCTTAGGTATCGCTGGAACGATAAAATTGCTAAGTACCGCGCCGTGTCGGTTAGCCGGTTCGCGGTAAGAGTAAACTTTTTTCCTATCGTTCCTAGATGATTTTAAACGTTATATTCGTGGTAAACTGTGCATACGAAACCATGTGTCGTGACGCCAGTTCTCTCGGACGCGTATTTACCGAGTTATAAGCGAGATAACTTCCGGCGAGTCGCTTAGGTATCGCTGGAACGATAAAATTGCTAAGTACCGCGCCGTGTCGGTTAGCCGGTTCGCGGTAAGAGTAAACTTTTTTCCTATCGTTCCTAGATGATTTTAAACGTTATATTCGTGGTAAACTGTGCATACGAAACCATGTGTCGTGACGCCAGTTCTCTCGGACGCGTATTTACCGAGTTATAAGCGAGTTAACTTCCGGCGAGTCGCTTAGGTATCGCTGGAACGATAAAATTGCTAAGTACCGCGCCGTGTCGGTTAGCCGGTTCGCGGTAAGAGTAAACTTTTTTCCTATCGTTCCTAGATGATTTTAAACGTTATATTCGTGGTAAACTGTGCATACGAAACCGTGTGTCGTGACGCCAGTTCTCTCGGACGCGTATTTACCGAGTTATAAGCGAGTTAACTTCCGGCGAGTCGCTTAGGTATCGCTGGAACGATAAAATTGCTAAGTACCGCGCCGTGTCGGTTAGCCGGTTCGCGGTAAGAGTAAACTTTTTTCCTATCGTTCCTAGATGATTTTAAACGTTATATTCGTGGTAAACTGTGCATACGAAACCATGTGTCGTGACGCCAGTACTCTCGGACGCGTATTTACCGAGTTATAAGCGAGTTAACTTCCGGCGAGTCGCTTAGGTATCGCTGGAACGATAAAATTGCTAAGTACCGCGCCGTGTCGGTTAGCCGGTTCGCGGTAAGAGTAAACTTTTTTCCTATCGTTCCTAGATGATTTTAAACGTTATATTCGTGGTAAACTGTGCATACGAAACCGTGTGTCGTGACGCCAGTTCTCTCGGACGCGTATTTACCGAGTTATAAGCGAGTTAACTTCCGGCGAGTCGCTTAGGTATCGCTGGAACGATAAAATTGCTAAGTACCGCGCCGTGTCGGTTAGCCGGTTCGCGGTAAGAGTAAACTTTTTTCCTATCGTTCCTAGATGATTTTAAACGTTATATTCGTGGTAAACTGTGCATACGAAACCATGTGTCGTGACGCCAGTTCTCTCGGACGCGTATTTACCGAGTTATAAGCGAGTTAACTTCCGGCGAGTCGCTTAGGTATCGCTGGAACGATAAAATTGCTAAGTACCGCGCCGTGTCGGTTAGCCGGTTCGCGGTAAGAGTAAACTTTTTTCCTATCGTTCCTAGATGATTTTAAACGTTATATTCGTGGTAAACTGTGCATACGAAACCGTGTGTCGTGACGCCAGTTCTCTCGGACGCGTATTTACCGAGTTATAAGCGAGTTAACTTCCGGCGAGTCGCTTAGGTATCGCTGGAACGATCAAATTGCTAAGTACCGCGCCGTGTCGGTTAGCCGGTTCGCGGTAAGAGTAAACTTTTTTCCTATCGTTCCTAGATGATTTTAAACGTTATATTCGTGGTAAACTGTGCATACGAAACCATGTGTCGTGACGCCAGTTCTCTCGGACGCGTATTTACCGAGTTATAAGCGAGTTAACTTCCGGCGAGTCGCATAGGTATCGCTGGAACGATAAAATTGCTAAGTACCGCGCCGTGTCGGTTAGCCGGTTCGCGGTAAGAGTAAACTTTTTTCCTATCGTTCCTAGATGATTTTAAACGTTATATTCGTGGTAAACTGTGCATACGAAACCATGTGTCGTGACGCCAGTTCTCTCGGACGCGTATTTACCGAGTTATAAGCGAGTTAACTTCCGGCGAGTCGCTTAGGTATCGCTGGAACGATAAAATTGCTAAGTACCGCGCCGTGTCGGTTAGCCGGTTCGCGGTAAGAGTAAACTTTTTTCCTATCGTTCCTAGATGATTTTAAACGTTATATTCGTGGTAAACTGTGCATACGAAACCGTGTGTCGTGACGCCAGTTCTCTCGGACGCGTATTTACCGAGTTATAAGCGAGTTAACTTCCGGCGAGTCGCTTAGGTATCGCTGGAACGATCAAATTGCTAAGTACCGCGCCGTGTCGGTTAGCCGGTTCGCGGTAAGAGTAAACTTTTTTCCTATCGTTCCTAGATGATTTTAAACGTTATATTCGTGGTAAACTGTGCATACGAAACCATGTGTCGTGACGCCAGTTCTCTCGGACGCGTATTTACCGAGTTATAAGCGAGTTAACTTCCGGCGAGTCGCTTAGGTATCGCTGGAACGATAAAATTGCTAAGTACCGCGCCGTGTCGGTTAGCCGGTTCGCGGTAAGAGTAAACTTTTTTCCTATCGTTCCTAGATGATTTTAAACGTTATATTCGTGGTAAACTGTGCATACGAAACCATGTGTCGTGACGCCAGTACTCTCGGACGCGTATTTACCGAGTTATAAGCGAGTTAACTTCCGGCGAGTCGCTTAGGTATCGCTGGAACGATAAAATTGCTAAGTACCGCGCCGTGTCGGTTAGCCGGTTCGCGGTAAGAGTAAACTTTTTTCCTATCGTTCCTAGATGATTTTAAACGTTATATTCGTGGTAAACTGTGCATACGAAACCGTGTGTCGTGACGCCAGTTCTCTCGGACGCGTATTTACCGAGTTATAAGCGAGTTAACTTCCGGCGAGTCGCTTAGGTATCGCTGGAACGATAAAATTGCTAAGTACCGCGCCGTGTCGGTTAGCCGGTTCGCGGTAAGAGTAAACTTTTTTCCTATCGTTCCTAGATGATTTTAAACGTTATATTCGTGGTAAACTGTGCATACGAAACCATGTGTCGTGACGCCAGTTCTCTCGGACGCGTATTTACCGAGTTATAAGCGAGTTAACTTCCGGCGAGTCGCTTAGGTATCGCTGGAACGATAAAATTGCTAAGTACCGCGCCGTGTCGGTTAGCCGGTTCGCGGTAAGAGTAAACTTTTTTCCTATCGTTCCTAGATGATTTTAAACGTTATATTCGTGGTAAACTGTGCATACGAAACCGTGTGTCGTGACGCCAGTTCTCTCGGACGCGTATTTACCGAGTTATAAGCGAGTTAACTTCCGGCGAGTCGCTTAGGTATCGCTGGAACGATAAAATTGCTAAGTACCGCGCCGTGTCGGTTAGCCGGTTCGCGGTAAGAGTAAACTTTTTTCCTATCGTTCCTAGATGATTTTAAACGTTATATTCGTGGTAAACTGTGCATACGAAACCGTGTGTCGTGACGCCAGTTCTCTCGGACGCGTATTTACCGAGTTATAAGCGAGTTAACTTCCGGCGAGTCGCTTAGGTATCGCTGGAACGATAAAATTGCTAAGTACCGCGCCGTGTCGGTTAGCCGGTTCGCGGTAAGAGTAAACTTTTTTCCTATCGTTCCTAGATGATTTTAAACGTTATATTCGTGGTAAACTGTGCATACGAAACCATGTGTCGTGACGCCAGTTCTCTCGGACGCGTATTTACCGAGTTATAAGCGAGTTAACTTCCGGCGAGTCGCTTAGGTATCGCTGGAACGATAAAATTGCTAAGTACCGCGCCGTGTCGGTTAGCCGGTTCGCGGTAAGAGTAAACTTTTTTCCTATCGTTCCTAGATGATTTTAAACGTTATATTCGTGGTAAACTGTGCATACGAAACCGTGTGTCGTGACGCCAGTTCTCTCGGACGCGTATTTACCGAGTTATAAGCGAGTTAACTTCCGGCGAGTCGCTTAGGTATCGCTGGAACGATAAAATTGCTAAGTACCGCGCCGTGTCGGTTAGCCGGTTCGCGGTAAGAGTAAACTTTCTTCCTATCGTTCCTAGATGATTTTAAACGTTATATTCGTGGTAAACTGTGCATACGAAACCATGTGTCGTGACGCCAGTTCTCTCGGACGCGTATTTACCGAGTTATAAGCGAGTTAACTTCCGGCGAGTCGCTTAGGTATCGCTGGAACGATAAAATTGCTAAGTACCGCGCCGTGTCGGTTAGCCGGTGCGCGGTAAGAGTAAACTTTTTTCCTATCGTTCCTAGATGATTTTAAACGTTATATTCGTGGTAAACTGTGCATACGAAACCGTGTGTCGTGACGCCAGTTCTCTCGGACGCGTATTTACCGAGTTATAAGCGAGTTAACTTCCGGCGAGTCGCTTAGGTATCGCTGGAACGATAAAATTGCTAAGTACCGCGCCGTGTCGGTTAGCCGGTTCGCGGTAAGAGTAAACTTTTTTCCTATCGTTCCTAGATGATTTTAAACGTTATATTCGTGGTAAACTGTGCATACGAAACCATGTGTCGTGACGCCAGTTCTCTCGGACGCGTATTTACCGAGTTATAAGCGAGTTAACTTCCGGCGAGTCGCTTAGGTATCGCTGGAACGATAAAATTGCTAAGTACCGCGCCGTGTCGGTTAGCCGGTTCGCGGTAAGAGTAAACTTTTTTCCTATCGTTCCTAGATGATTTTAAACGTTTTATTCGTGGTAAACTGTGCATACGAAACCGTGTGTCGTGACGCCAGTTCTCTCGGACGCGTATTTACCGAGTTATAAGCGAGTTAACTTCCGGCGAGTCGCTTAGGTATCGCTGGAACGATAAAATTGCTAAGTACCGCGCCGTGTCGGTTAGCCGGTTCGCGGTAAGAGTAAACTTTTTTCCTATCGTTCCTAGATGATTTTAAACGTTATATTCGTGGTAAACTGTGCATACGAAAACATGTGTCGTGACGCCAGTTCTCTCGGACGCGTATTTACCGAGTTATAAGCGAGTTAACTTCCGGCGAGTCGCTTAGGTATCGCTGGAACGATAAAAATGCTAAGTACCGCGCCGTGTCGGTTAGCCGGTTCGCGGTAAGAGTAAACTTTTTTCCTATCGTTCCTAGATGATTTTAAACGTTATATTCGTGGTAAACTGTGCATACGAAACCGTGTGTCGTGACGCCAGTTCTCTCGGACGCGTATTTACCGAGTTATAAGCGAGTTAACTTCCGGCGAGTCGCTTAGGTATCGCTGGAACGATAAAATTGCTAAGTACCGCGCCGTGTCGGTTAGCCGGTTCGCGGTAAGAGTAAACTTTTTTCCTATCGTTCCTAGATGATTTTAAACGTTATATTCGTGGTAAACTGTGCATACGAAACCATGTGTCGTGACGCCAGTTCTCTCGGACGCGTATTTACCGAGTTATAAGCGAGTTAACTTCCGGCGAGTCGCTTAGGTATCGCTGGAACGATAAAATTGCTAAGTACCGCGCCGTGTCGGTTAGCCGGTTCGCGGTAAGAGTAAACTTTTTTCCTATCGTTCCTAGATGATTTTAAACGTTATATTCGTGGTAAACTGTGCATACGAAACCGTGTGTCGTGACGCCAGTTCTCTCGGACGCGTATTTACCGAGTTATAAGCGAGTTAACTTCCGGCGAGTCGCTTAGGTATCGCTGGAACGATAAAATTGCTAAGTACCGCGCCGTGTCGGTTAGCCGGTTCGCGGTAAGAGTAAACTTTTTTCCTATCGTTCCTAGATGATTTTAAACGTTATATTCGTGGTAAACTGTGCATACGAAACCATGTGTCGTGACGCCAGTTCTCTCGGACGCGTATTTACCGAGTTATAAGCGAGTTAACTTCCGGCGAGTCGCATAGGTATCGCTGGAACGATAAAATTGCTAAGTACCGCGCCGTGTCGGTTAGCCGGTTCGCGGTAAGAGTAAACTTTTTTCCTATCGTTCCTAGATGATTTTAAACGTTATATTCGTGGTAAACTGTGCATACGAAACCATGTGTCGTGACGCCAGTTCTCTCGGACGCGTATTTACCGAGTTATAAGCGAGTTAACTTCCGGCGAGTCGCTTAGGTATCGCTGGAACGATAAAATTGCTAAGTACCGCGCCGTGTCGGTTAGACGGTTCGCGGTAAGAGTAAACTTTTTTCCTATCGTTCCTAGATGATTTTAAACGTTATATTCGTGGTAAACTGTGCATACGAAACCGTGTGTCGTGACGCCAGTTCTCTCGGACGCGTATTTACCGAGTTATAAGCGAGTTAACTTCCGGCGAGTCGCTTAGGTATCGCTGGAACGATCAAATTGCTAAGTACCGCGCCGTGTCGGTTAGCCGGTTCGCGGTAAGAGTAAACTTTTTTCCTATCGTTCCTAGATGATTTTAAACGTTATATTCGTGGTAAACTGTGCATACGAAACCATGTGTCGTGACGCCAGTTCTCTCGGACGCGTATTTACCGAGTTATAAGCGAGTTAACTTCCGGCGAGTCGCTTAGGTATCGCTGGAACGATAAAATTGCTAAGTACCGCGCCGTGTCGGTTAGCCGGTTCGCGGTAAGAGTAAACTTTTTTCCTATCGTTCCTAGATGATTTTAAACGTTATATTCGTGGTAAACTGTGCATACGAAACCATGTGTCGTGACGCCAGTACTCTCGGACGCGTATTTACCGAGTTATAAGCGAGTTAACTTCCGGCGAGTCGCTTAGGTATCGCTGGAACGATAAAATTGCTAAGTACCGCGCCGTGTCGGTTAGCCGGTTCGCGGTAAGAGTAAACTTTTTTCCTATCGTTCCTAGATGATTTTAAACGTTATATTCGTGGTAAACTGTGCATACGAAACCGTGTGTCGTGACGCCAGTTCTCTCGGACGCGTATTTACCGAGTTATAAGCGAGTTAACTTCCGGCGAGTCGCTTAGGTATCGCTGGAACGATAAAATTGCTAAGTACCGCGCCGTGTCGGTTAGCCGGTTCGCGGTAAGAGTAAACTTTTTTCCTATCGTTCCTAGATGATTTTAAACGTTATATTCGTGGTAAACTGTGCATACGAAACCATGTGTCGTGACGCCAGTTCTCTCGGACGCGTATTTACCGAGTTATAAGCGAGTTAACTTCCGGCGAGTCGCTTAGGTATCGCTGGAACGATAAAATTGCTAAGTACCGCGCCGTGTCGGTTAGCCGGTTCGCGGTAAGAGTAAACTTTTTTCCTATCGTTCCTAGATGATTTTAAACGTTATATTCGTGGTAAACTGTGCATACGAAACCGTGTGTCGTGACGCCAGTTCTCTCGGACGCGTATTTACCGAGTTATAAGCGAGTTAACTTCCGGCGAGTCGCTTAGGTATCGCTGGAACGATAAAATTGCTAAGTACCGCGCCGTGTCGGTTAGCCGGTTCGCGGTAAGAGTAAACTTTTTTCCTATCGTTCCTAGATGATTTTAAACGTTATATTCGTGGTAAACTGTGCATACGAAACCGTGTGTCGTGACGCCAGTTCTCTCGGACGCGTATTTACCGAGTTATAAGCGAGTTAACTTCCGGCGAGTCGCTTAGGTATCGCTGGAACGATAAAATTGCTAAGTACCGCGCCGTGTCGGTTAGCCGGTTCGCGGTAAGAGTAAACTTTTTTCCTATCGTTCCTAGATGATTTTAAACGTTATATTCGTGGTAAACTGTGCATACGAAACCATGTGTCGTGACGCCAGTTCTCTCGGACGCGTATTTACCGAGTTATAAGCGAGTTAACTTCCGGCGAGTCGCTTAGGTATCGCTGGAACGATAAAATTGCTAAGTACCGCGCCGTGTCGGTTAGCCGGTTCGCGGTAAGAGTAAACTTTTTTCCTATCGTTCCTAGATGATTTTAAACGTTATATTCGTGGTAAACTGTGCATACGAAACCGTGTGTCGTGACGCCAGTTCTCTCGGACGCGTATTTACCGAGTTATAAGCGAGTTAACTTCCGGCGAGTCGCTTAGGTATCGCTGGAACGATAAAATTGCTAAGTACCGCGCCGTGTCGGTTAGCCGGTTCGCGGTACTTAGCAATCTATCGTTCCTAGATGATTTTAAACGTTATATTCGTGGTAAACTGTGCATACGAAACCATGTGTCGTGACGCCAGTTCTCTCGGACGCGTATTTACCGAGTTATAAGCGAGTTAACTTCCGGCGAGTCGCTTAGGTATCGCTGGAACGATAAAATTGCTAAGTACCGCGCCGTGTCGGTTAGCCGGTGCGCGGTAAGAGTAAACTTTTTTCCTATCGTTCCTAGATGATTTTAAACGTTATATTCGTGGTAAACTGTGCATACGAAACCGTGTGTCGTGACGCCAGTTCTCTCGGACGCGTATTTACCGAGTTATAAGCGAGTTAACTTCCGGCGAGTCGCTTAGGTATCGCTGGAACGATAAAATTGCTAAGTACCGCGCCGTGTCGGTTAGCCGGTTCGCGGTAAGAGTAAACTTTTTTCCTATCGTTCCTAGATGATTTTAAACGTTATATTCGTGGTAAACTGTGCATACGAAACCATGTGTCGTGACGCCAGTTCTCTCGGACGCGTATTTACCGAGTTATAAGCGAGTTAACTTCCGGCGAGTCGCTGAGGTATCGCTGGAACGATAAAATTGCTAAGTACCGCGCCGTGTCGGTTAGCCGGTTCGCGGTAAGAGTAAACTTTTTTCCTATCGTTCCTAGATGATTTTAAACGTTTTATTCGTGGTAAACTGTGCATACGAAACCGTGTGTCGTGACGCCAGTTCTCTCGGACGCGTATTTACCGAGTTATAAGCGAGTTAACTTCCGGCGAGTCGCTTAGGTATCGCTGGAACGATAAAATTGCTAAGTACCGCGCCGTGTCGGTTAGCCGGTTCGCGGTAAGAGTAAACTTTTTTCCTATCGTTCCTAGATGATTTTAAACGTTATATTCGTGGTAAACTGTGCATACGAAAACATGTGTCGTGACGCCAGTTCTCTCGGACGCGTATTTACCGAGTTATAAGCGAGTTAACTTCCGGCGAGTCGCTTAGGTATCGCTGGAACGATAAAAATGCTAAGTACCGCGCCGTGTCGGTTAGCCGGTTCGCGGTAAGAGTAAACTTTTTTCCTATCGTTCCTAGATGATTTTAAACGTTATATTCGTGGTAAACTGTGCATACGAAACCGTGTGTCGTGACGCCAGTTCTCTCGGACGCGTATTTACCGAGTTATAAGCGAGTTAACTTCCGGCGAGTCGCTTAGGTATCGCTGGAACGATAAAATTGCTAAGTACCGCGCCGTGTCGGTTAGCCGGTTCGCGGTAAGAGTAAACTTTTTTCCTATCGTTCCTAGATGATTTTAAACGTTATATTCGTGGTAAACTGTGCATACGAAACCATGTGTCGTGACGCCAGTTCTCTCGGACGCGTATTTACCGAGTTATAAGCGAGTTAACTTCCGGCGAGTCGCTTAGGTATCGCTGGAACGATAAAATTGCTAAGTACCGCGCCGTGTCGGTTAGCCGGTTCGCGGTAAGAGTAAACTTTTTTCCTATCGTTCCTAGATGATTTTAAACGTTATATTCGTGGTAAACTGTGCATACGAAACCGTGTGTCGTGACGCCAGTTCTCTCGGACGCGTATTTACCGAGTTATAAGCGAGTTAACTTCCGGCGAGTCGCTTAGGTATCGCTGGAACGATAAAATTGCTAAGTACCGCGCCGTGTCGGTTAGCCGGTTCGCGGTAAGAGTAAACTTTTTTCCTATCGTTCCTAGATGATTTTAAACGTTATATTCGTGGTAAACTGTGCATACGAAACCATGTGTCGTGACGCCAGTTCTCTCGGACGCGTATTTACCGAGTTATAAGCGAGTTAACTTCCGGCGAGTCGCTTAGGTATCGCTGGAACGATAAAATTGCTAAGTACCGCGCCGTGTCGGTTAGCCGGTTCGCGGTAAGAGTAAAATTTTTTACTATCGTTCCTAGATGATTTTAAACGTTATATTCGTGGTAAACTGTGCATACGAAACCATGTGTCGTGACGCCAGTTCTCTCGGACGCGTATTTACCGAGTTATAAGCGAGTTAACTTCCGGCGAGTCGCTTAGGTATCGCTGGAACGATAAAATTGCTAAGTACCGCGCCGTGTCGGTTAGACGGTTCGCGGTAAGAGTAAACTTTTTTCCTATCGTTCCTAGATGATTTTAAACGTTATATTCGTGGTAAACTGTGCATACGAAACCGTGTGTCGTGACGCCAGTTCTCTCGGACGCGTATTTACCGAGTTATAAGCGAGTTAACTTCCGGCTAGTCGCTTAGGTATCGCTGGAACGATAAAATTGCTAAGTACCGCGCCGTGTCGGTTAGCCGGTTCGCGGTAAGAGTAAACTTTTTTCCTATCGTTCCTAGATGATTTTAAACGTTATATTCGTGGTAAACTGTGCATACGAAACCGTGTGTCGTGACGCCAGTTCTCTCGGACGCGTATTTACCGAGTTATAAGCGAGTTAACTTCCGGCGAGTCGCTTAGGTATCGCTGGAACGATAAAATTGCTAAGTACCGCGCCGTGTCGGTTAGCCGGTTCGCGGTAAGAGTAAACTTTTTTCCTATCGTTCCTAGATGATTTTAAACGTTATATTCGTGGTAAACTGTGCATACGAAACCATGTGTCGTGACGCCAGTTCTCTCGGACGCGTATTTACCGAGTTATAAGCGAGTTAAGTTCCGGCGAGTCGCTTAGGTATCGCTGGAACGATAAAATTGCTAAGTACCGCGCCGTGTCGGTTAGCCGGTTCGCGGTAAGAGTAAACTTTTTTCCTATCGTTCCTAGATGATTTTAAACGTTATATTCGTGGTAAACTGTGCATACGAAACCGTGTGTCGTGACGCCAGTTCTCTCGGACGCGTATTTACCGAGTTATAAGCGAGTTAACTTCCGGCGAGTCGCTTAGGTATCGCTGGAACGATAAAATTGCTAAGTACCGCGCCGTGTCGGTTAGCCGGTTCGCGGTAAGAGTAAACTTTTTTCCTATCGTTCCTAGATGATTTTAAACGTTATATTCGTGGTAAACTGTGCATACGAAACCATGTGTCGTGACGCCAGTTCTCTCGGACGCGTATTTACCGAGTTATAAGCGAGTTAACTTCCGGCGAGTCGCTTAGGTATCGCTGGAACGATAAAATTGCTAAGTACCGCGCCGTGTCGGTTAGCCGGTTCGCGGTAAGAGTAAACTTTTTTCCTATCGTTCCTAGATGATTTTAAACGTTATATTCGTGGTAAACTGTGCATACGAAACCGTGTGTCGTGACGCCAGTTCTCTCGGACGCGTATTTACCGAGTTATAAGCGAGTTAACTTCCGGCGAGTCGCTTAGGTATCGCTGGAACGATAAAATTGCTAAGTACCGCGCCGTGTCGGTTAGCCGGTTCGCGGTAAGAGTAAACTTTTTTCCTATCGTTCCTAGATGATTTTAAACGTTATATTCGTGGTAAACTGTGCATACGAAACCATGTGTCGTGACGCCAGTTCTCTCGGACGCGTATTTACCGAGTTATAAGCGAGTTAACTTCCGGCGAGTCGCTTAGGTATCGCTGGAACGATAAAATTGCTAAGTACCGCGCCGTGTCGGTTAGCCGGTTCGCGGTAAGAGTAAACTTTTTTCCTATCGTTCCTAGATGATTTTAAACGTTATATTCGTGGTAAACTGTGCATACGAAACCGTGTGTCGTGACGCCAGTTCTCTCGGACGCGTATTTACCGAGTTATAAGCGAGTTAACTTCCGGCGAGTCGCTTAGGTATCGCTGGAACGATAAAATTGCTAAGTACCGCGCCGTGTCGGTTAGCCGGTTCGCGGTAAGAGTAAACTTTTTTCCTATCGTTCCTAGATGATTTTAAACGTTATATTCGTGGTAAACTGTGCATACGAAACCGTGTGTCGTGACGCCAGTTCTCTCGGACGCGTATTTACCGAGTTATAAGCGAGTTAACTTCCGGCGAGTCGCTTAGGTATCGCTGGAACGATAAAATTGCTAAGTACCGCGCCGTGTCGGTTAGCCGGTTCGCGGTAAGAGTAAACTTTTTTCCTATCGTTCCTAGATGATTTTAAACGTTATATTCGTGGTAAACTGTGCATACGAAACCATGTGTCGTGACGCCAGTTCTCTCGGACGCGTATTTACCGAGTTATAAGCGAGTTAAGTTCCGGCGAGTCGCTTAGGTATCGCTGGAACGATAAAATTGCTAAGTACCGCGCCGTGTCGGTTAGCCGGTTCGCGGTAAGAGTAAACTTTTTTCCTATCGTTCCTAGATGATTTTAAACGTTATATTCGTGGTAAACTGTGCATACGAAACCGTGTGTCGTGACGCCAGTTCTCTCGGACGCGTATTTACCGAGTTATAAGCGAGTTAACTTCCGGCGAGTCGCTTAGGTATCGCTGGAACGATAAAATTGCTAAGTACCGCGCCGTGTCGGTTAGCCGGTTCGCGGTAAGAGTAAACTTTTTTCCTATCGTTCCTAGATGATTTTAAACGTTATATTCGTGGTAAACTGTGCATACGAAACCATGTGTCGTGACGCCAGTTCTCTCGGACGCGTATTTACCGAGTTATAAGCGAGTTAACTTCCGGCGAGTCGCTTAGGTATCGCTGGAACGATAAAATTGCTAAGTACCGCGCCGTGTCGGTTAGCCGGTTCGCGGTAAGAGTAAACTTTTTTCCTATCGTTCCTAGATGATTTTAAACGTTATATTCGTGGTAAACTGTGCATACGAAACCGTGTGTCGTGACGCCAGTTCTCTCGGACGCGTATTTACCGAGTTATAAGCGAGTTAACTTCCGGCGAGTCGCTTAGGTATCGCTGGAACGATAAAATTGCTAAGTACCGCGCCGTGTCGGTTAGCCGGTTCGCGGTAAGAGTAAACTTTTTTCCTATCGTTCCTAGATGATTTTAAACGTTATATTCGTGGTAAACTGTGCATACGAAACCATGTGTCGTGACGCCAGTTCTCTCGGACGCGTATTTACCGAGTTATAAGCGAGTTAACTTCCGGCGAGTCGCTTAGGTATCGCTGGAACGATAAAATTGCTAAGTACCGCGCCGTGTCGGTTAGCCGGTTCGCGGTAAGAGTAAACTTTTTTCCTATCGTTCCTAGATGATTTTAAACGTTATATTCGTGGTAAACTGTGCATACGAAACCATGTGTCGTGACGCCAGTTCTCTCGGACGCGTATTTACCGAGTTATAAGCGAGTTAACTTCCGGCGAGTCGCTTAGGTATCGCTGGAACGATAAAATTGCTAAGTACCGCGCCGTGTCGGTTAGCCGGTTCGCGGTAAGAGTAAACTTTTTTCCTATCGTTCCTAGATGATTTTAAACGTTATATTCGTGGTAAACTGTGCATACGAAACCGTGTGTCGTGACGCCAGTTCTCTCGGACGCGTATTTACCGAGTTATAAGCGAGTTAACTTCCGGCTAGTCGCTTAGGTATCGCTGGAACGATAAAATTGCTAAGTACCGCGCCGTGTCGGTTAGCCGGTTCGCGGTAAGAGTAAACTTTTTTCCTATCGTTCCTAGATGATTTTAAACGTTATATTCGTGGTAAACTGTGCATACGAAACCGTGTGTCGTGACGCCAGTTCTCTCGGACGCGTATTTACCGAGTTATAAGCGAGTTAACTTCCGGCGAGTCGCTTAGGTATCGCTGGAACGATAAAATTGCTAAGTACCGCGCCGTGTCGGTTAGCCGGTTCGCGGTAAGAGTAAACTTTTTTCCTATCGTTCCTAGATGATTTTAAACGTTATATTCGTGGTAAACTGTGCATACGAAACCATGTGTCGTGACGCCAGTTCTCTCGGACGCGTATTTACCGAGTTATAAGCGAGTTAAGTTCCGGCGAGTCGCTTAGGTATCGCTGGAACGATAAAATTGCTAAGTACCGCGCCGTGTCGGTTAGCCGGTTCGCGGTAAGAGTAAACTTTTTTCCTATCGTTCCTAGATGATTTTAAACGTTATATTCGTGGTAAACTGTGCATACGAAACCGTGTGTCGTGACGCCAGTTCTCTCGGACGCGTATTTACCGAGTTATAAGCGAGTTAACTTCCGGCGAGTCGCTTAGGTATCGCTGGAACGATAAAATTGCTAAGTACCGCGCCGTGTCGGTTAGCCGGTTCGCGGTAAGAGTAAACTTTTTTCCTATCGTTCCTAGATGATTTTAAACGTTATATTCGTGGTAAACTGTGCATACGAAACCATGTGTCGTGATGCCAGTTCTCTCGGACGCGTATTTACCGAGTTATAAGCGAGTTAACTTCCGGCGAGTCGCTTAGGTATCGCTGGAACGATAAAATTGCTAAGTACCGCGCCGTGTCGGTTAGCCGGTTCGCGGTAAGAGTAAACTTTTTTCCTATCGTTCCTAGATGATTTTAAACGTTATATTCGTGGTAAACTGTGCATACGAAACCGTGTGTCGTGACGCCAGTTCTCTCGGACGCGTATTTACCGAGTTATAAGCGAGTTAACTTCCGGCGAGTCGCTTAGGTATCGCTGGAACGATAAAATTGCTAAGTACCGCGCCGTGTCGGTTAGCCGGTTCGCGGTAAGAGTAAACTTTTTTCCTATCGTTCCTAGATGATTTTAAACGTTATATTCGTGGTAAACTGTGCATACGAAACCATGTGTCGTGACGCCAGTTCTCTCGGACGCGTATTTACCGAGTTATAAGCGAGTTAACTTCCGGCGAGTCGCTTAGGTATCGCTGGAACGATAAAATTGCTAAGTACCGCGCCGTGTCGGTTAGCCGGTTCGCGGTAAGAGTAAACTTTTTTCCTATCGTTCCTAGATGATTTTAAACGTTATATTCGTGGTAAACTGTGCATACGAAACCGTGTGTCGTGACGCCAGTTCTCTCGGACGCGTATTTACCGAGTTATAAGCGAGTTAACTTCCGGCGAGTCGCTTAGGTATCGCTGGAACGATAAAATTGCTAAGTACCGCGCCGTGTCGGTTAGCCGGTTCGCGGTAAGAGTAAACTTTTTTCCTATCGTTCCTAGATGATTTTAAACGTTATATTCGTGGTAAACTGTGCATACGAAACCATGTGTCGTGACGCCAGTTCTCTCGGACGCGTATTTACCGAGTTATAAGCGAGTTAACTTCCGGCGAGTCGCTTAGGTATCGCTGGAACGATAAAATTGCTAAGTACCGCGCCGTGTCGGTTAGCCGGTTCGCGGTAAGAGTAAACTTTTTTCCTATCGTTCCTAGATGATTTTAAACGTTATATTCGTGGTAAACTGTGCATACGAAACCATGTGTCGTGACGCCAGTTCTCTCGGACGCGTATTTACCGAGTTATAAGCGAGTTAACTTCCGGCGAGTCGCTTAGGTATCGCTGGAACGATAAAATTGCTAAGTACCGCGCCGTGTCGGTTAGCCGGTTCGCGGTAAGAGTAAACTTTTTTCCTATCGTTCCTAGATGATTTTAAACGTTATATTCGTGGTAAACTGTGCATACGAAACCGTGTGTCGTGACGCCAGTTCTCTCGGACGCGTATTTACCGAGTTATAAGCGAGTTAACTTCCGGCGAGTCGCTTAGGTATCGCTGGAACGATAAAATTGCTAAGTACCGCGCCGTGTCGGTTAGCCGGTTCGCGGTAAGAGTAAACTTTTTTCCTATCGTTCCTAGATGATTTTAAACGTTATATTCGTGGTAAACTGTGCATACGAAACCATGTGTCGTGACGCCAGTTCTCTCGGACGCGTATTTACCGAGTTATAAGCGAGTTAACTTCCGGCGAGTCGCTTAGGTATCGCTGGAACGATAAAATTGCTAAGTACCGCGCCGTGTCGGTTAGCCGGTTCGCGGTAAGAGTAAACTTTTTTCCTATCGTTCCTAGATGATTTTAAACGTTATATTCGTGGTAAACTGTGCATACGAAACCGTGTGTCGTGACGCCAGTTCTCTCGGACGCGTATTTACCGAGTTATAAGCGAGTTAACTTCCGGCGAGTCGCTTAGGTATCGCTGGAACGATAAAATTGCTAAGTACCGCGCCGTGTCGGTTAGCCGGTTCGCGGTAAGAGTAAACTTTTTTCCTATCGTTCCTAGATGATTTTAAACGTTATATTCGTGGTAAACTGTGCATACGAAACCGTGTGTCGTGACGCCAGTTCTCTCGGACGCGTATTTACCGAGTTATAAGCGAGTTAACTTCCGGCGAGTCGCTTAGGTATCGCTGGAACGATAAAATTGCTAAGTACCGCGCCGTGTCGGTTAGCCGGTTCGCGGTAAGAGTAAACTTTTTTCCTATCGTTCCTAGATGATTTTAAACGTTATATTCGTGGTAAACTGTGCATACGAAACCATGTGTCGTGACGCCAGTTCTCTCGGACGCGTATTTACCGAGTTATAAGCGAGTTAACTTCCGGCGAGTCGCTTAGGTATCGCTGGAACGATAAAATTGCTAAGTACCGCGCCGTGTCGGTTAGCCGGTTCGCGGTAAGAGTAAACTTTTTTCCTATCGTTCCTAGATGATTTTAAACGTTATATTCGTGGTAAACTGTGCATACGAAACCATGTGTCGTGACGCCAGTTCTCTCGGACGCGTATTTACCGAGTTATAAGCGAGTTAACTTCCGGCGAGTCGCTTAGGTATCGCTGGAACGATAAAATTGCTAAGTACCGCGCCGTGTCGGTTAGCCGGTTCGCGGTAAGAGTAAACTTTTTTCCTATCGTTCCTAGATGATTTTAAACGTTATATTCGTGGTAAACTGTGCATACGAAACCATGTGTCGTGACGCCAGTTCTCTCGGACGCGTATTTACCGAGTTATAAGCGAGTTAACTTCCGGCGAGTCGCTTAGGTATCGCTGGAACGATAAAATTGCTAAGTACCGCGCCGTGTCGGTTAGCCGGTTCGCGGTAAGAGTAAACTTTTTTCCTATCGTTCCTAGATGATTTTAAACGTTATATTCGTGGTAAACTGTGCATACGAAACCGTGTGTCGTGACGCCAGTTCTCTCGGACGCGTATTTACCGAGTTATAAGCGAGTTAACTTCCGGCGAGTCGCTTAGGTATCGCTGGAACGATAAAATTGCTAAGTACCGCGCCGTGTCGGTTAGCCGGTTCGCGGTAAGAGTAAACTTTTTTCCTATCGTTCCTAGATGATTTTAAACGTTATATTCGTGGTAAACTGTGCATACGAAACCATGTGTCGTGACGCCAGTTCTCTCGGACGCGTATTTACCGAGTTATAAGCGAGTTAACTTCCGGCGAGTCGCTTAGGTATCGCTGGAACGATAAAATTGCTAAGTACCGCGCCGTGTCGGTTAGCCGGTTCGCGGTAAGAGTAAACTTTTTTCCTATCGTTCCTAGATGATTTTAAACGTTATATTCGTGGTAAACTGTGCATACGAAACCATGTGTCGTGACGCCAGTTCTCTCGGACGCGTATTTACCGAGTTATAAGCGAGTTAACTTCCGGCGAGTCGCTTAGGTATCGCTGGAACGATAAAATTGCTAAGTACCGCGCCGTGTCGGTTAGCCGGTTCGCGGTAAGAGTAAACTTTTTTCCTATCGTTCCTAGATGATTTTAAACGTTATATTCGTGGTAAACTGTGCATACGAAACCGTGTGTCGTGACGCCAGTTCTCTCGGACGCGTATTTACCGAGTTATAAGCGAGTTAACTTCCGGCGAGTCGCTTAGGTATCGCTGGAACGATAAAATTGCTAAGTACCGCGCCGTGTCGGTTAGCCGGTTCGCGGTAAGAGTAAACTTTTTTCCTATCGTTCCTAGATGATTTTAAACGTTATATTCGTGGTAAACTGTGCATACGAAACCATGTGTCGTGACGCCAGTTCTCTCGGACGCGTATTTACCGAGTTATAAGCGAGTTAACTTCCGGCGAGTCGCTTAGGTATCGCTGGAACGATAAAATTGCTAAGTACCGCGCCGTGTCGGTTAGCCGGTTCGCGGTAAGAGTAAACTTTTTTCCTATCGTTCCTAGATGATTTTAAACGTTATATTCGTGGTAAACTGTGCATACGAAACCGTGTGTCGTGACGCCAGTTCTCTCGGACGCGTATTTACCGAGTTATAAGCGAGTTAACTTCCGGCGAGTCGCTTAGGTATCGCTGGAACGATAAAATTGCTAAGTACCGCGCCGTGTCGGTTAGCCGGTTCGCGGTAAGAGTAAACTTTTTTCCTATCGTTCCTAGATGATTTTAAACGTTATATTCGTGGTAAACTGTGCATACGAAACCGTGTGTCGTGACGCCAGTTCTCTCGGACGCGTATTTACCGAGTTATAAGCGAGTTAACTTCCGGCGAGTCGCTTAGGTATCGCTGGAACGATAAAATTGCTAAGTACCGCGCCGTGTCGGTTAGCCGGTTCGCGGTAAGAGTAAACTTTTTTCCTATCGTTCCTAGATGATTTTAAACGTTATATTCGTGGTAAACTGTGCATACGAAACCATGTGTCGTGACGCCAGTTCTCTCGGACGCGTATTTACCGAGTTATAAGCGAGTTAACTTCCGGCGAGTCGCTTAGGTATCGCTGGAACGATAAAATTGCTAAGTACCGCGCCGTGTCGGTTAGCCGGTTCGCGGTAAGAGTAAACTTTTTTCCTATCGTTCCTAGATGATTTTAAACGTTATATTCGTGGTAAACTGTGCATACGAAACCATGTGTCGTGACGCCAGTTCTCTCGGACGCGTATTTACCGAGTTATAAGCGAGTTAACTTCCGGCGAGTCGCTTAGGTATCGCTGGAACGATAAAATTGCTAAGTACCGCGCCGTGTCGGTTAGCCGGTTCGCGGTAAGAGTAAACTTTTTTCCTATCGTTCCTAGATGATTTTAAACGTTATATTCGTGGTAAACTGTGCATACGAAACCGTGTGTCGTGACGCCAGTTCTCTCGGACGCGTATTTACCGAGTTATAAGCGAGTTAACTTCCGGCGAGTCGCTTAGGTATCGCTGGAACGATAAAATTGCTAAGTACCGCGCCGTGTCGGTTAGCCGGTTCGCGGTAAGAGTAAACTTTTTTCCTATCGTTCCTAGATGATTTTAAACGTTATATTCGTGGTAAACTGTGCATACGAAACCATGTGTCGTGACGCCAGTTCTCTCGGACGCGTATTTACCGAGTTATAAGCGAGTTAACTTCCGGCGAGTCGCTTAGGTATCGCTGGAACGATAAAATTGCTAAGTACCGCGCCGTGTCGGTTAGCCGGTTCGCGGTAAGAGTAAACTTTTTTCCTATCGTTCCTAGATGATTTTAAACGTTATATTCGTGGTAAACTGTGCATACGAAACCGTGTGTCGTGACGCCAGTTCTCTCGGACGCGTATTTACCGAGTTATAAGCGAGTTAACTTCCGGCGAGTCGCTTAGGTATCGCTGGAACGATAAAATTGCTAAGTACCGCGCCGTGTCGGTTAGCCGGTTCGCGGTAAGAGTAAACTTTTTTCCTATCGTTCCTAGATGATTTTAAACGTTATATTCGTGGTAAACTGTGCATACGAAACCGTGTGTCGTGACGCCAGTTCTCTCGGACGCGTATTTACCGAGTTATAAGCGAGTTAACTTCCGGCGAGTCGCTTAGGTATCGCTGGAACGATAAAATTGCTAAGTACCGCGCCGTGTCGGTTAGCCGGTTCGCGGTAAGAGTAAACTTTTTTCCTATCGTTCCTAGATGATTTTAAACGTTATATTCGTGGTAAACTGTGCATACGAAACCATGTGTCGTGACGCCAGTTCTCTCGGACGCGTATTTACCGAGTTATAAGCGAGTTAACTTCCGGCGAGTCGCTTAGGTATCGCTGGAACGATAAAATTGCTAAGTACCGCGCCGTGTCGGTTAGCCGGTTCGCGGTAAGAGTAAACTTTTTTCCTATCGTTCCTAGATGATTTTAAACGTTATATTCGTGGTAAACTGTGCATACGAAACCGTGTGTCGTGACGCCAGTTCTCTCGGACGCGTATTTACCGAGTTATAAGCGAGTTAACTTCCGGCGAGTCGCTTAGGTATCGCTGGAACGATAAAATTGCTAAGTACCGCGCCGTGTCGGTTAGCCGGTTCGCGGTAAGAGTAAACTTTTTTCCTATCGTTCCTAGATGATTTTAAACGTTATATTCGTGGTAAACTGTGCATACGAAACCATGTGTCGTGACGCCAGTTCTCTCGGACGCGTATTTACCGAGTTATAAGCGAGTTAACTTCCGGCGAGTCGCTTAGGTATCGCTGGAACGATAAAATTGCTAAGTACCGCGCCGTGTCGGTTAGCCGGTTCGCGGTAAGAGTAAACTTTTTTCCTATCGTTCCTAGATGATTTTAAACGTTATATTCGTGGTAAACTGTGCATACGAAACCATGTGTCGTGACGCCAGTTCTCTCGGACGCGTATTTACCGAGTTATAAGCGAGTTAACTTCCGGCGAGTCGCTTAGGTATCGCTGGAACGATAAAATTGCTAAGTACCGCGCCGTGTCGGTTAGCCGGTTCGCGGTAAGAGTAAACTTTTTTCCTATCGTTCCTAGATGATTTTAAACGTTATATTCGTGGTAAACTGTGCATACGAAACCGTGTGTCGTGACGCCAGTTCTCTCGGACGCGTATTTACCGAGTTAAAAGCGAGTTAACTTCCGGCGAGTCGCTTAGGTATCGCTGGAACGATAAAATTGCTAAGTACCGCGCCGTGTCGGTTAGCCGGTTCGCGGTAAGAGTAAACTTTTTTCCTATCGTTCCTAGATGATTTTAAACGTTATATTCGTGGTAAACTGTGCATACGAAACCATGTGTCGTGACGCCAGTTCTCTCGGACGCGTATTTACCGAGTTATAAGCGAGTTAACTTCCGGCGAGTCGCTTAGGTATCGCTGGAACGATAAAATTGCTAAGTACCGCGCCGTGTCGGTTAGCCGGTTCGCGGTAAGAGTAAACTTTTTTCCTATCGTTCCTAGATGATTTTAAACGTTATATTCGTGGTAAACTGTGCATACGAAACCGTGTGTCGTGACGCCAGTTCTCTCGGACGCGTATTTACCGAGTTATAAGCGAGTTAACTTCCGGCGAGTCGCTTAGGTATCGCTGGAACGATAAAATTGCTAAGTACCGCGCCGTGTCGGTTAGCCGGTTCGCGGTAAGAGTAAACTTTTTTCCTATCGTTCCTAGATGATTTTAAACGTTATATTCGTGGTAAACTGTGCATACGAAACCGTGTGTCGTGACGCCAGTTCTCTCGGACGCGTATTTACCGAGTTATAAGCGAGTTAACTTCCGGCGAGTCGCTTAGGTATCGCTGGAACGATAAAATTGCTTAGTACCGCGCCGTGTCGGTTAGCCGGTTCGCGGTAAGAGTAAACTTTTTTCCTATCGTTCCTAGATGATTTTAAACGTTATATTCGTGGTAAACTGTGCATACGAAACCATGTGTCGTGACGCCAGTTCTCTCGGACGCGTATTTACCGAGTTATAAGCGAGTTAACTTCCGGCGAGTCGCTTAGGTATCGCTGGAACGATAAAATTGCTAAGTACCGCGCCGTGTCGGTTAGCCGGTTCGCGGTAAGAGTAAACTTTTTTCCTATCGTTCCTAGATGATTTTAAACGTTATATTCGTGGTAAACTGTGCATACGAAACCATGTGTCGTGACGCCAGTTCTCTCGGACGCGTATTTACCGAGTTATAAGCGAGTTAACTTCCGGCGAGTCGCTTAGGTATCGCTGGAACGATAAAATTGCTAAGTACCGCGCCGTGTCGGTTAGCCGGTTCGCGGTAAGAGTAAACTTTTTTCCTATCGTTCCTAGATGATTTTAAACGTTATATTCGTGGTAAACTGTGCATACGAAACCGTGTGTCGTGACGCCAGTTCTCTCGGACGCGTATTTACCGAGTTATAAGCGAGTTAACTTCCGGCGAGTCGCTTAGGTATCGCTGGAACGATAAAATTGCTAAGTACCGCGCCGTGTCGGTTAGCCGGTTCGCGGTAAGAGTAAACTTTTTTCCTATCGTTCCTAGATGATTTTAAACGTTATATTCGTGGTAAACTGTGCATACGAAACCATGTGTCGTGACGCCAGTTCTCTCGGACGCGTATTTACCGAGTTATAAGCGAGTTAACTTCCGGCGAGTCGCTTAGGTATCGCTGGAACGATAAAATTGCTAAGTACCGCGCCGTGTCGGTTAGCCGGTTCGCGGTAAGAGTAAACTTTTTTCCTATCGTTCCTAGATGATTTTAAACGTTATATTCGTGGTAAACTGTGCATTCGAAACCGTGTGTCGTGACGCCAGTTCTCTCGGACGCGTATTTACCGAGTTATAAGCGAGTTAACTTCCGGCGAGTCGCTTAGGTATCGCTGGAACGATAAAATTGCTAAGTACCGCGCCGTGTCGGTTAGCCGGTTCGCGGTAAGAGTAAACTTTTTTCCTATCGTTCCTAGATGATTTTAAACGTTATATTCGTGGTAAACTGTGCATACGAAACCATGTGTCGTGACGCCAGTTCTCTCGGACGCGTATTTACCGAGTTATAAGCGAGTTAACTTCCGGCGAGTCGCTTAGGTATCGCTGGAACGATAAAATTGCTAAGTACCGCGCCGTGTCGGTTAGCCGGTTCGCGGTAAGAGTAAACTTTTTTCCTATCGTTCCTAGATGATTTTAAACGTTATATTCGTGGTAAACTGTGCATACGAAACCATGTGTCGTGACGCCAGTTCTCTCGGACGCGTATTTACCGAGTTATAAGCGAGTTAACTTCCGGCGAGTCGCTTAGGTATCGCTGGAACGATAAAATTGCTAAGTACCGCGCCGTGTCGGTTAGCCGGTTCGCGGTAAGAGTAAACTTTTTTCCTATCGTTCCTAGATGATTTTAAACGTTATATTCGTGGTAAACTGTGCATACGAAACCATGTGTCGTGACGCCAGTTCTCTCGGACGCGTATTTACCGAGTTATAAGCGAGTTAACTTCCGGCGAGTCGCTTAGGTATCGCTGGAACGATAAAATTGCTAAGTACCGCGCCGTGTCGGTTAGCCGGTTCGCGGTAAGAGTAAACTTTTTTCCTATCGTTCCTAGATGATTTTAAACGTTATATTCGTCGTAAACTGTGCATACGAAACCATGTGTCGTGACGCCAGTTCTCTCGGACGCGTATTTACCGAGTTATAAGCGAGTTAACTTCCGGCGTGTCGCTTAGGTATCGCTGGAACGATAAAATTGCTAAGTACCGCGCCGTGTCGGTTAGCCGGTTCGCGGTAAGAGTAAACTTTTTTCCTATCGTTCCTAGATGATTTTAAACGTTATATTCGTGGTAAACTGTGCATACGAAACCGTGTGTCGTGACGCCAGTTCTCTCGGACGCGTATTTACCGAGTTATAAGCGAGTTAACTTCCGGCGAGTCGCTTAGGTATCGCTGGAACGATAAAATTGCTAAGTACCGCGCCGTGTCGGTTAGCCGGTTCGCGGTAAGAGTAAACTTTTTTCCTATCGTTCCTAGATGATTTTAAACGTTATATTCGTGGTAAACTGTGCATACGAAACCATGTGTCGTGACGCCAGTTCTCTCGGACGCGTATTTACCGAGTTATAAGCGAGTTAACTTCCGGCGAGTCGCTTAGGTATCGCTGGAACGATAAAATTGCTAAGTACCGCGCCGTGTCGGTTAGCCGGTTCGCGGTAAGAGTAAACTTTTTTCCTATCGTTCCTAGATGATTTTAAACGTTATATTCGTGGTAAACTGTGCATACGAAACCATGTGTCGTGACGCCAGTTCTCTCGGACGCGTATTTACCGAGTTATAAGCGAGTTAACTTCCGGCGAGTCGCTTAGGTATCGCTGGAACGATAAAATTGCTAAGTACCGCGCCGTGTCGGTTAGCCGGTTCGCGGTAAGAGTAAACTTTTTTCCTATCGTTCCTAGATGATTTTAAACGTTATATTCGTGGTAAACTGTGCATACGAAACCGTGTGTCGTGACGCCAGTTCTCTCGGACGCGTATTTACCGAGTTATAAGCGAGTTAACTTCCGGCGAGTCGCTTAGGTATCGCTGGAACGATAAAATTGCTAAGTACCGCGCCGTGTCGGTTAGCCGGTTCGCGGTAAGAGTAAACTTTTTTCCTATCGTTCCTAGATGATTTTAAACGTTATATTCGTGGTAAACTGTGCATACGAAACCATGTGTCGTGACGCCAGTTCTCTTGGACGCGTATTTACCGAGTTATAAGCGAGTTAACTTCCGGCGAGTCGCTTAGGTATCGCTGGAACGATAAAATTGCTAAGTACCGCGCCGTGTCGGTTAGCCGGTTCGCGGTAAGAGTAAACTTGTTTCCTATCGTTCCTAGATGATTTTAAACGTTATATTCGTGGTAAACTGTGCATACGAAACCATGTGTCGTGACGCCAGTTCTCTCGGACGCGTATTTACCGAGTTATAAGCGAGTTAACTTCCGGCGAGTCGCTTAGGTATCGCTGGAACGATAAAATTGCTAAGTACCGCGCCGTGTCGGTTAGCCGGTTCGCGGTAAGAGTAAACTTTTTTCCTATCGTTCCTAGATGATTTTAAACGTTATATTCGTGGTAAACTGTGCATACGAAACCGTGTGTCGTGACGCCAGTTCTCTCGGACGCGTATTTACCGAGTTATAAGCGAGTTAACTTCCGGCGAGTCGCTTAGGTATCGCTGGAACGATAAAATTGCTAAGTACCGCGCCGTGTCGGTTAGCCGGTTCGCGGTAAGAGTAAACTTTTTTCCTATCGTTCCTAGATGATTTTAAACGTTATATTCGTGGTAAACTGTGCATACGAAACCATGTGTCGTGACGCCAGTTCTCTCGGACGCGTATTTACCGAGTTATAAGCGAGTTAACTTCCGGCGAGTCGCTTAGGTATCGCTGGAACGATAAAATTGCTAAGTACCGCGCCGTGTCGGTTAGCCGGTTCGCGGTAAGAGTAAACTTTTTTCCTATCGTTCCTAGATGATTTTAAACGTTATATTCGTGGTAAACTGTGCATACGAAACCATGTGTCGTGACGCCAGTTCTCTCGGACGCGTATTTACCGAGTTATAAGCGAGTTAACTTCCGGCGAGTCGCTTAGGTATCGCTGGAACGATAAAATTGCTAAGTACCGCGCCGTGTCGGTTAGCCGGTTCGCGGTAAGAGTAAACTTTTTTCCTATCGTTCCTAGATGATTTTAAACGTTATATTCGTGGTAAACTGTGCATACGAAACCGTGTGTCGTGACGCCAGTTCTCTCGGACGCGTATTTACCGAGTTATAAGCGAGTTAACTTCCGGCGAGTCGCTTAGGTATCGCTGGAACGATAAAATTGCTAAGTACCGCGCCGTGTCGGTTAGCCGGTTCGCGGTAAGAGTAAACTTTTTTCCTATCGTTCCTAGATGATTTTAAACGTTATATTCGTGGTAAACTGTGCATACGAAACCATGTGTCGTGACGCCAGTTCTCTCGGACGCGTATTTACCGAGTTATAAGCGAGTTAACTTCCGGCGAGTCGCTTAGGTATCGCTGGAACGATAAAATTGCTAAGTACCGCGCCGTGTCGGTTAGCCGGTTCGCGGTAAGAGTAAACTTTTTTCCTATCGTTCCTAGATGATTTTAAACGTTATATTCGTGGTAAACTGTGCATACGAAACCATGTGTCGTGACGCCAGTTCTCTCGGACGCGTATTTACCGAGTTATAAGCGAGTTAACTTCCGGCGAGTCGCTTAGGTATCGCTGGAACGATAAAATTGCTAAGTACCGCGCCGTGTCGGTTAGCCGGTTCGCGGTAAGAGTAAACTTTTTTCCTATCGTTCCTAGATGATTTTAAACGTTATATTCGTGGTAAACTGTGCATACGAAACCGTGTGTCGTGACGCCAGTTCTCTCGGACGCGTATTTACCGAGTTATAAGCGAGTTAACTTCCGGCGAGTCGCTTAGGTATCGCTGGAACGATAAAATTGCTAAGTACCGCGCCGTGTCGGTTAGCCGGTTCGCGGTAAGAGTAAACTTTTTTCCTATCGTTCCTAGATGATTTTAAACGTTATATTCGTGGTAAACTGTGCATACGAAACCATGTGTCGTGACGCCAGTTCTCTCGGACGCGTATTTACCGAGTTATAAGCGAGTTAACTTCCGGCGAGTCGCTTAGGTATCGCTGGAACGATAAAATTGCTAAGTACCGCGCCGTGTCGGTTAGCCGGTTCGCGGTAAGAGTAAACTTTTTTCCTATCGTTCCTAGATGATTTTAAACGTTATATTCGTGGTAAACTGTGCATACGAAACCGTGTGTCGTGACGCCAGTTCTCTCGGACGCGTATTTACCGAGTTATAAGCGAGTTAACTTCCGGCGAGTCGCTTAGGTATCGCTGGAACGATAAAATTGCTAAGTACCGCGCCGTGTCGGTTAGCCGGTTCGCGGTAAGAGTAAACTTTTTTCCTATCGTTCCTAGATGATTTTAAACGTTATATTCGTGGTAAACTGTGCATACGAAACCATGTGTCGTGACGCCAGTTCTCTCGGACGCGTATTTACCGAGTTATAAGCGAGTTAACTTCCGGCGAGTCGCTTAGGTATCGCTGGAACGATAAAATTGCTAAGTACCGCGCCGTGTCGGTTAGCCGGTTCGCGGTAAGAGTAAACTTTTTTCCTATCGTTCCTAGATGATTTTAAACGTTATATTCGTGGTAAACTGTGCATACGAAACCATGTGTCGTGACGCCAGTTCTCTCGGACGCGTATTTACCGAGTTATAAGCGAGTTAACTTCCGGCGAGTCGCTTAGGTATCGCTGGAACGATAAAATTGCTAAGTACCGCGCCGTGTCGGTTAGCCGGTTCGCGGTAAGAGTAAACTTTTTTCCTATCGTTCCTAGATGATTTTAAACGTTATATTCGTGGTAAACTGTGCATACGAAACCATGTGTCGTGACGCCAGTTCTCTCGGACGCGTATTTACCGAGTTATAAGCGAGTTAACTTCCGGCGAGTCGCTTAGGTATCGCTGGAACGATAAAATTGCTAAGTACCGCGCCGTGTCGGTTAGCCGGTTCGCGGTAAGAGTAAACTTTTTTCCTATCGTTCCTAGATGATTTTAAACGTTATATTCGTCGTAAACTGTGCATACGAAACCATGTGTCGTGACGCCAGTTCTCTCGGACGCGTATTTACCGAGTTATAAGCGAGTTAACTTCCGGCGAGTCGCTTAGGTATCGCTGGAACGATAAAATTGCTAAGTACCGCGCCGTGTCGGTTAGCCGGTTCGCGGTAAGAGTAAACTTTTTTCCTATCGTTCCTAGATGATTTTAAACGTTATATTCGTGGTAAACTGTGCATACGAAACCGTGTGTCGTGACGCCAGTTCTCTCGGACGCGTATTTACCGAGTTATAAGCGAGTTAACTTCCGGCGAGTCGCTTAGGTATCGCTGGAACGATAAAATTGCTAAGTACCGCGCCGTGTCGGTTAGCCGGTTCGCGGTAAGAGTAAACTTTTTTCCTATCGTTCCTAGATGATTTTAAACGTTATATTCGTGGTAAACTGTGCATACGAAACCGTGTGTCGTGACGCCAGTTCTCTCGGACGCGTATTTACCGAGTTATAAGCGAGTTAACTTCCGGCGAGTCGCTTAGGTATCGCTTGAACGATAAAATTGCTAAGTACCGCGCCGTGTCGGTTAGCCGGTTCGCGGTAAGAGTAAACTTTTTTCCTATCGTTCCTAGATGATTTTAAACGTTATATTCGTGGTAAACTGTGCATACGAAACCGTGTGTCGTGACGCCAGTTCTCTCGGACGCGTATTTACCGAGTTATAAGCGAGTTAACTTCCGGCGAGTCGCTTAGGTATCGCTGGAACGATAAAATTGCTAAGTACCGCGCCGTGTCGGTTAGCCGGTTCGCGGTAAGAGTAAACTTTTTTCCTATCGTTCCTAGATGATTTTAAACGTTATATTCGTGGTAAACTGTGCATACGAAACCATGTGTCGTGACGCCAGTTCTCTCGGACGCGTATTTACCGAGTTATAAGCGAGTTAACTTCCGGCGAGTCGCTTAGGTATCGCTGGAACGATAAAATTGCTAAGTACCGCGCCGTGTCGGTTAGCCGGTTCGCGGTAAGAGTAAACTTTTTTCCTATCGTTCCTAGATGATTTTAAACGTTATATTCGTGGTAAACTGTGCATACGAAACCGTGTGTCGTGACGCCAGTTCTCTCGGACGCGTATTTACCGAGTTATAAGCGAGTTAACTTCCGGCGAGTCGCTTAGGTATCGCTGGAACGATAAAATTGCTAAGTACCGCGCCGTGTCGGTTAGCCGGTTCGCGGTAAGAGTAAACTTGTTTCCTATCGTTCCTAGATGATTTTAAACGTTATATTCGTGGTAAACTGTGCATACGAAACCATGTGTCGTGACGCCAGTTCTCTCGGACGCGTATTTACCGAGTTATAAGCGAGTTAACTTCCGGCGAGTCGCTTAGGTATCGCTGGAACGATAAAATTGCTAAGTACCGCGCCGTGTCGGTTAGCCGGTTCGCGGTAAGAGTAAACTTTTTTCCTATCGTTCCTAGATGATTTTAAACGTTATATTCGTGGTAAACTGTGCATACGAAACCATGTGTCGTGACGCCAGTTCTCTCGGACGCGTATTTACCGAGTTATAAGCGAGTTAACTTCCGGCGAGTCGATTAGGTATCGCTGGAACGATAAAATTGCTAAGTACCGCGCCGTGTCGGTTAGCCGGTTCGCGGTAAGAGTAAACTTTTTTCCTATCGTTCCTAGATGATTTTAAACGTTATATTCGTGGTAAACTGTGCATACGAAACCGTGTGTCGTGACGCCAGTTCTCTCGGACGCGTATTTACCGAGTTATAAGCGAGTTAACTTCCGGCGAGTCGCTTAGGTATCGCTGGAACGATAAAATTGCTAAGTACCGCGCCGTGTCGGTTAGCCGGTTCGCGGTAAGAGTAAACTTTTTTCCTATCGTTCCTAGATGATTTTAAACGTTATATTCGTGGTAAACTGTGCATACGAAACCATGTGTCGTGACGCCAGTTCTCTCGGACGCGTATTTACCGAGTTATAAGCGAGTTAACTTCCGGCGAGTCGCTTAGGTATCGCTGGAACGATAAAATTGCTAAGTACCGCGCCGTGTCGGTTAGCCGGTTCGCGGTAAGAGTAAACTTTTTTCCTATCGTTCCTAGATGATTTTAAACGTTATATTCGTGGTAAACTGTGCATACGAAACCGTGTGTCGTGACGCCAGTTCTCTCGGACGCGTATTTACCGAGTTATAAGCGAGTTAACTTCCGGCGAGTCGCTTAGGTATCGCTGGAACGATAAAATTGCTAAGTACCGCGCCGTGTCGGTTAGCCGGTTCGCGGTAAGAGTAAACTTTTTTCCTATCGTTCCTAGATGATTTTAAACGTTATATTCGTGGTAAACTGTGCATACGAAACCATGTGTCGTGACGCCAGTTCTCTCGGACGCGTATTTACCGAGTTATAAGCGAGTTAACTTCCGGCGAGTCGCTTAGGTATCGCTGGAACGATAAAATTGCTAAGTACCGCGCCGTGTCGGTTAGCCGGTTCGCGGTAAGAGTAAACTTTTTTCCTATCGTTCCTAGATGATTTTAAACGTTATATTCGTGGTAAACTGTGCATACGAAACCATGTGTCGTGACGCCAGTTCTCTCGGACGCGTATTTACCGAGTTATAAGCGAGTTAACTTCCGGCGAGTCGCTTAGGTATCGCTGGAACGATAAAATTGCTAAGTACCGCGCCGTGTCGGTTAGCCGGTTCGCGGTAAGAGTAAACTTTTTTCCTATCGTTCCTAGATGATTTTAAACGTTATATTCGTGGTAAACTGTGCATACGAAACCGTGTGTCGTGACGCCAGTTCTCTCGGACGCGTATTTACCGAGTTATAAGCGAGTTAACTTCCGGCGAGTCGCTTAGGTATCGCTGGAACGATAAAATTGCTAAGTACCGCGCCGTGTCGGTTAGCCGGTTCGCGGTAAGAGTAAACTTTTTTCCTATCGTTCCTAGATGATTTTAAACGTTATATTCGTGGTAAACTGTGCATACGAAACCATGTGTCGTGACGCCAGTTCTCTCGGACGCGTATTTACCGAGTTATAAGCGAGTTAACTTCCGGCGAGTCGCTTAGGTATCGCTGGAACGATAAAATTGCTAAGTACCGCGCCGTGTCGGTTAGCCGGTTCGCGGTAAGAGTAAACTTTTTTCCTATCGTTCCTAGATGATTTTAAACGTTATATTCGTGGTAAACTGTGCATACGAAACCGTGTGTCGTGACGCCAGTTCTCTCGGACGCGTATTTACCGAGTTATAAGCGAGTTAACTTCCGGCGAGTCGCTTAGGTATCGCTGGAACGATAAAATTGCTAAGTACCGCGCCGTGTCGGTTAGCCGGTTCGCGGTAAGAGTAAACTTTTTTCCTATCGTTCCTAGATGATTTTAAACGTTATATTCGTGGTAAACTGTGCATACGAAACCATGTGTCGTGACGCCAGTTCTCTCGGACGCGTATTTACCGAGTTATAAGCGAGTTAACTTCCGGCGAGTCGCTTAGGTATCGCTGGAACGATAAAATTGCTAAGTACCGCGCCGTGTCGGTTAGCCGGTTCGCGGTAAGAGTAAACTTTTTTCCTATCGTTCCTAGATGATTTTAAACGTTATATTCGTGGTAAACTGTGCATACGAAACCATGTGTCGTGACGCCAGTTCTCTCGGACGCGTATTTACCGAGTTATAAGCGAGTTAACTTCCGGCGAGTCGCTTAGGTATCGCTGGAACGATAAAATTGCTAAGTACCGCGCCGTGTCGGTTAGCCGGTTCGCGGTAAGAGTAAACTTTTTTCCTATCGTTCCTAGATGATTTTAAACGTTATATTCGTGGTAAACTGTGCATACGAAACCATGTGTCGTGACGCCAGTTCTCTCGGACGCGTATTTACCGAGTTATAAGCGAGTTAACTTCCGGCGAGTCGCTTAGGTATCGCTGGAACGATAAAATTGCTAAGTACCGCGCCGTGTCGGTTAGCCGGTTCGCGGTAAGAGTAAACTTTTTTCCTATCGTTCCTAGATGATTTTAAACGTTATATTCGTCGTAAACTGTGCATACGAAACCATGTGTCGTGACGCCAGTTCTCTCGGACGCGTATTTACCGAGTTATAAGCGAGTTAACTTCCGGCGAGTCGCTTAGGTATCGCTGGAACGATAAAATTGCTAAGTACCGCGCCGTGTCGGTTAGCCGGTTCGCGGTAAGAGTAAACTTTTTTCCTATCGTTCCTAGATGATTTTAAACGTTATATTCGTGGTAAACTGTGCATACGAAACCGTGTGTCGTGACGCCAGTTCTCTCGGACGCGTATTTACCGAGTTATAAGCGAGTTAACTTCCGGCGAGTCGCTTAGGTATCGCTGGAACGATAAAATTGCTAAGTACCGCGCCGTGTCGGTTAGCCGGTTCGCGGTAAGAGTAAACTTTTTTCCTATCGTTCCTAGATGATTTTAAACGTTATATTCGTGGTAAACTGTGCATACGAAACCATGTGTCGTGACGCCAGTTCTCTCGGACGCGTATTTACCGAGTTATAAGCGAGTTAACTTCCGGCGAGTCGCTTAGGTATCGCTTGAACGATAAAATTGCTAAGTACCGCGCCGTGTCGGTTAGCCGGTTCGCGGTAAGAGTAAACTTTTTTCGTATCGTTCCTAGATGATTTTAAACGTTATATTCGTGGTAAACTGTGCATACGAAACCGTGTGTCGTGACGCCAGTTCTCTCGGACGCGTATTTACCGAGTTATAAGCGAGTTAACTTCCGGCGAGTCGCTTAGGTATCGCTGGAACGATAAAATTGCTAAGTACCGCGCCGTGTCGGTTAGCCGGTTCGCGGTAAGAGTAAACTTTTTTCCTATCGTTCCTAGATGATTTTAAACGTTATATTCGTGGTAAACTGTGCATACGAAACCATGTGTCGTGACGCCAGTTCTCTCGGACGCGTATTTACCGAGTTATAAGCGAGTTAACTTCCGGCGAGTCGCTTAGGTATCGCTGGAACGATAAAATTGCTAAGTACCGCGCCGTGTCGGTTAGCCGGTTCGCGGTAAGAGTAAACTTTTTTCCTATCGTTCCTAGATGATTTTAAACGTTATATTCGTGGTAAACTGTGCATACGAAACCGTGTGTCGTGACGCCAGTTCTCTCGGACGCGTATTTACCGAGTTATAAGCGAGTTAACTTCCGGCGAGTCGCTTAGGTATCGCTGGAACGATAAAATTGCTAAGTACCGCGCCGTGTCGGTTAGCCGGTTCGCGGTAAGAGTAAACTTGTTTCCTATCGTTCCTAGATGATTTTAAACGTTATATTCGTGGTAAACTGTGCATACGAAACCATGTGTCGTGACGCCAGTTCTCTCGGACGCGTATTTACCGAGTTATAAGCGAGTTAACTTCCGGCGAGTCGCTTAGGTATCGCTGGAACGATAAAATTGCTAAGTACCGCGCCGTGTCGGTTAGCCGGTTCGCGGTAAGAGTAAACTTTTTTCCTATCGTTCCTAGATGATTTTAAACGTTATATTCGTGGTAAACTGTGCATACGAAACCATGTGTCGTGACGCCAGTTCTCTCGGACGCGTATTTACCGAGTTATAAGCGAGTTAACTTCCGGCGAGTCGATTAGGTATCGCTGGAACGATAAAATTGCTAAGTACCGCGCCGTGTCGGTTAGCCGGTTCGCGGTAAGAGTAAACTTTTTTCCTATCGTTCCTAGATGATTTTAAACGTTATATTCGTGGTAAACTGTGCATACGAAACCGTGTGTCGTGACGCCAGTTCTCTCGGACGCGTATTTACCGAGTTATAAGCGAGTTAACTTCCGGCGAGTCGCTTAGGTATCGCTGGAACGATAAAATTGCTAAGTACCGCGCCGTGTCGGTTAGCCTGTTCGCGGTAAGAGTAAACTTTTTTCCTATCGTTCCTAGATGATTTTAAACGTTATATTCGTGGTAAACTGTGCATACGAAACCGTGTGTCGTGACGCCAGTTCTCTCGGACGCGTATTTACCGAGTTATAAGCGAGTTAACTTCCGGCGAGTCGCTTAGGTATCGCTGGAACGATAAAATTGCTAAGTACCGCGCCGTGTCGGTTAGCCGGTTCGCGGTAAGAGTAAACTTTTTTCCTATCGTTCCTAGATGATTTTAAACGTTATATTCGTGGTAAACTGTGCATACGAAACCATGTGTCGTGACGCCAGTTCTCTCGGACGCGTATTTACCGAGTTATAAGCGAGTTAACTTCCGGCGAGTCGCTTAGGTATCGCTGGAACGATAAAATTGCTAAGTACCGCGCCGTGTCGGTTAGCCGGTTCGCGGTAAGAGTAAACTTTTTTCCTATCGTTCCTAGATGATTTTAAACGTTATATTCGTGGTAAACTGTGCATACGAAACCGTGTGTCGTGACGCCAGTTCTCTCGGACGCGTATTTACCGAGTTATAAGCGAGTTAACTTCCGGCGAGTCGCTTAGGTATCGCTGGAACGATAAAATTGCTAAGTACCGCGCCGTGTCGGTTAGCCGGTTCGCGGTAAGAGTAAACTTTTTTCCTATCGTTCCTAGATGATTTTAAACGTTATATTCGTGGTAAACTGTGCATACGAAACCGTGTGTCGTGACGCCAGTTCTCTCGGACGCGTATTTACCGAGTTATAAGCGAGTTAACTTCCGGCGAGTCGCTTAGGTATCGCTGGAACGATAAAATTGCTAAGTACCGCGCCGTGTCGGTTAGCCGGTTCGCGGTAAGAGTAAACTTGTTTCCTATCGTTCCTAGATGATTTTAAACGTTATATTCGTGGTAAACTGTGCATACGAAACCATGTGTCGTGACGCCAGTTCTCTCGGACGCGTATTTACCGATTATAAGCGAGTTAACTTCCGGCGAGTCGCTTAGGTATCGCTGGAACGATAAAATTGCTAAGTACCGCGCCGTGTCGGTTAGCCGGTTCGCGGTAAGAGTAAACTTTTTTCCTATCGTTCCTAGATGATTTTAAACGTTATATTCGTGGTAAACTGTGCATACGAAACCATGTGTCGTGACGCCAGTTCTCTCGGACGCGTATTTACCGAGTTATAAGCGAGTTAACTTCCGGCGAGTCGATTAGGTATCGCTGGAACGATAAAATTGCTAAGTACCGCGCCGTGTCGGTTAGCCGGTTCGCGGTAAGAGTAAACTTTTTTCCTATCGTTCCTAGATGATTTTAAACGTTATATTCGTGGTAAACTGTGCATACGAAACCGTGTGTCGTGACGCCAGTTCTCTCGGACGCGTATTTACCGAGTTATAAGCGAGTTAACTTCCGGCGAGTCGCTTAGGTATCGCTGGAACGATAAAATTGCTAAGTACCGCGCCGTGTCGGTTAGCCTGTTCGCGGTAAGAGTAAACTTTTTTCCTATCGTTCCTAGATGATTTTAAACGTTATATTCGTGGTAAACTGTGCATACGAAACCGTGTGTCGTGACGCCAGTTCTCTCGGACGCGTATTTACCGAGTTATAAGCGAGTTAACTTCCGGCGAGTCGCTTAGGTATCGCTGGAACGATAAAATTGCTAAGTACCGCGCCGTGTCGGTTAGCCGGTTCGCGGTAAGAGTAAACTTTTTTCCTATCGTTCCTAGATGATTTTAAACGTTATATTCGTGGTAAACTGTGCATACGAAACCATGTGTCGTGACGCCAGTTCTCTCGGACGCGTATTTACCGAGTTATAAGCGAGTTAACTTCCGGCGAGTCGCTTAGGTATCGCTGGAACGATAAAATTGCTAAGTACCGCGCCGTGTCGGTTAGCCGGTTCGCGGTAAGAGTAAACTTTTTTCCTATCGTTCCTAGATGATTTTAAACGTTATATTCGTGGTAAACTGTGCATACGAAACCGTGTGTCGTGACGCCAGTTCTCTCGGACGCGTATTTACCGAGTTATAAGCGAGTTAACTTCCGGCGAGTCGCTTAGGTATCGCTGGAACGATAAAATTGCTAAGTACCGCGCCGTGTCGGTTAGCCGGTTCGCGGTAAGAGTAAACTTTTTTCCTATCGTTCCTAGATGATTTTAAACGTTATATTCGTGGTAAACTGTGCATACGAAACCGTGTGTCGTGACGCCAGTTCTCTCGGACGCGTATTTACCGAGTTATAAGCGAGTTAACTTCCGGCGAGTCGCTTAGGTATCGCTGGAACGATAAAATTGCTAAGTACCGCGCCGTGTCGGTTAGCCGGTTCGCGGTAAGAGTAAACTTTTTTCCTATCGTTCCTAGATGATTTTAAACGTTATATTCGTGGTAAACTGTGCATACGAAACCATGTGTCGTGACGCCAGTTCTCTCGGACGCGTATTTACCGAGTTATAAGCGAGTTAACTTCCGGCGAGTCGCTTAGGTATCGCTGGAACGATAAAATTGCTAAGTACCGCGCCGTGTCGGTTAGCCGGTTCGCGGTAAGAGTAAACTTTTTTCCTATCGTTCCTAGATGATTTTAAACGTTATATTCGTGGTAAACTGTGCATACGAAACCGTGTGTCGTGACGCCAGTTCTCTCGGACGCGTATTTACCGAGTTATAAGCGAGTTAACTTCCGGCGAGTCGCTTAGGTATCGCTGGAACGATAAAATTGCTAAGTACCGCGCCGTGTCGGTTAGCCGGTTCGCGGTAAGAGTAAACTTTTTTCCTATCGTTCCTAGATGATTTTAAACGTTATATTCGTGGTAAACTGTGCATACGAAACCATGTGTCGTGACGCCAGTTCTCTCGGACGCGTATTTACCGAGTTATAAGCGAGTTAACTTCCGGCGAGTCGCTTAGGTATCGCTGGAACGATAAAATTGCTAAGTACCGCGCCGTGTCGGTTAGCCGGTTCGCGGTAAGAGTAAACTTTTTTCCTATCGTTCCTAGATGATTTTAAACGTTATATTCGTGGTAAACTGTGCATACGAAACCGTGTGTCGTGACGCCAGTTCTCTCGGACGCGTATTTACCGAGTTATAAGCGAGTTAACTTCCGGCGAGTCGCTTAGGTATCGCTGGAACGATAAAATTGCTAAGTACCGCGCCGTGTCGGTTAGCCGGTTCGCGGTAAGAGTAAACTTTTTTCCTATCGTTCCTAGATGATTTTAAACGTTATATTCGTGGTAAACTGTGCATACGAAACCATGTGTCGTGACGCCAGTTCTCTCGGACGCGTATTTACCGAGTTATAAGCGAGTTAACTTCCGGCGAGTCGCTTAGGTATCGCTGGAACGATAAAATTGCTAAGTACCGCGCAGATCGGTTAGCCGGTTCGCGGTAAGAGTAAACTTTTTTCCTATCGTTCCTAGATGATTTTAAACGTTATATTCGTGGTAAACTGTGCATACGAAACCGTGTGTCGTGACGCCAGTTCTCTCGGACGCGTATTTACCGAGTTATAAGCGAGTTAACTTCCGGCGAGTCGCTTAGGTATCGCTGGAACGATAAAATTGCTAAGTACCGCGCCGTGTCGGTTAGACGGTTCGCGGTAAGAGTAAACTTTTTTCCTATCGTTCCTAGATGATTTTAAACGTTATATTCGTGGTAAACTGTGCATACGAAACCGTGTGTCGTGACGCCAGTTCTCTCGGACGCGTATTTACCGAGTTATAAGCGAGTTAACTTCCGGCGAGTCGCTTAGGTATCGCTGGAACGATAAAATTGCTAAGTACCGCGCCGTGTCGGTTAGCCGGTTCGCGGTAAGAGTAAACTTTTTTCCTATCGTTCCTAGATGATTTTAAACGTTATATTCGTGGTAAACTGTGCATACGAAACCATGTGTCGTGACGCCAGTTCTCTCGGACGCGTATTTACCGAGTTATAAGCGAGTTAACTTCCGGCGAGTCGCTTAGGTATCGCTGGAACGATAAAATTGCTAAGTACCGCGCCGTGTCGGTTAGCCGGTTCGCGGTAAGAGTAAACTTTTTTCCTATCGTTCCTAGATGATTTTAAACGTTATATTCGTGGTAAACTGTGCATACGAAACCGTGTGTCGTGACGCCAGTTCTCTCGGACGCGTATTTACCGAGTTATAAGCGAGTTAACTTCCGGCGAGTCGCTTAGGTATCGCTGGAACGATAAAATTGCTAAGTACCGCGCCGTGTCGGTTAGCCGGTTCGCGGTAAGAGTAAACTTACTTCCTATCGTTCCTAGATGATTTTAAACGTTATATTCGTGGTAAACTGTGCATACGAAACCATGTGTCGTGACGCCAGTTCTCTCGGACGCGTATTTACCGAGTTATAAGCGAGTTAACTTCCGGCGAGTCGCTTAGGTATCGCTGGAACGATAAAATTGCTAAGTACCGCGCCGTGTCGGTTAGCCGGTGCGCGGTAAGAGTAAACTTTTTTCCTATCGTTCCTAGATGATTTTAAACGTTATATTCGTGGTAAACTGTGCATACGAAACCGTGTGTCGTGACGCCAGTTCTCTCGGACGCGTATTTACCGAGTTATAAGCGAGTTAACTTCCGGCGAGTCACTTAGGTATCGTTGGAACGATAGATTGCTAAGTACCGCGCCGTGTCGGTTAGCCGGTTCGCGGTAAGAGTAAACTTTTTTCCTATCGTTCCTAGATGATTTTAAACGTTATATTCGTGGTAAACTGTGCATACGAAACCATGTGTCGTGACGCCAGTTCTCTCGGACGCGTATTTACCGAGTTATAAGCGAGTTAACTTCCGGCGAGTCGCTTAGGTATCGCTGGAACGATAAAATTGCTAAGTACCGCGCCGTGTCGGTTAGCCGGTTCGCGGTAAGAGTAAACTTTTTTCCTATCGTTCCTAGATGATTTTAAACGTTATATTCGTGGTAAACTGTGCATACGAAACCATGTGTCGTGACGCCAGTTCTCTCGGACGCGTATTTACCGAGTTATAAGCGAGTTAACTTCCGGCGAGTCGCTTAGGTATCGCTGGAACGATAAAATTGCTAAGTACCGCGCCGTGTCGGTTAGCCGGTTCGCGGTAAGAGTAAACTTTTTTCCTATCGTTCCTAGATGATTTTAAACGTTATATTCGTGGTAAACTGTGCATACGAAACCGTGTGTCGTGACGCCAGTTCTCTCGGACGCGTATTTACCGAGTTATAAGCGAGTTAACTTCCGGCGAGTCGCTTAGGTATCGCTGGAACGATAAAATTGCTAAGTACCGCGCCGTGTCGGTTAGCCGGTTCGCGGTAAGAGTAAACTTTTTTCCTATCATTCCTAGATGATTTTAAACGTTATATTCGTGGTAAACTGTGCATACGAAACCATGTGTCGTGACGCCAGTTCTCTCGGACGCGTATTTACCGAGTTATAAGCGAGTTAACTTCCGGCGAGTCGCTTAGGTATCGCTGGAACGATAAAATTGCTAAGTACCGCGCCGTGTCGGTTAGCCGGTGCGCGGTAAGAGTAAACTTTTTTCCTATCGTTCCTAGATGATTTTAAACGTTATATTCGTGGTAAACTGTGCATACGAAACCGTGTGTCGTGACGCCAGTTCTCTCGGACGCGTATTTACCGAGTTATAAGCGAGTTAACTTCCGGCGAGTCACTTAGGTATCGTTGGAACGATAGATTGCTAAGTACCGCGCCGTGTCGGTTAGCCGGTTCGCGGTAAGAGTAAACTTTTTTCCTATCGTTCCTAGATGATTTTAAACGTTATATTCGTGGTAAACTGTGCATACGAAACCATGTGTCGTGACGCCAGTTCTCTCGGACGCGTATTTACCGAGTTATAAGCGAGTTAACTTCCGGCGAGTCGCTTAGGTATCGCTGGAACGATAAAATTGCTAAGTACCGCGCCGTGTCGGTTAGCCGGTTCGCGGTAAGAGTAAACTTTTTTCCTATCGTTCCTAGATGATTTTAAACGTTATATTCGTGGTAAACTGTGCATACGAAACCGTGTGTCGTGACGCCAGTTCTCTCGGACGCGTATTTACCGAGTTATAAGCGAGTTAACTTCCGGCGAGTCGCTTAGGTATCGCTGGAACGATAAAATTGCTAAGTACCGCGCCGTGTCGGTTAGCCGGTTCGCGGTAAGAGTAAACTTTTTTCCTATCGTTCCTAGATGATTTTAAACGTTATATTCGTGGTAAACTGTGCATACGAAACCATGTGTCGTGACGCCAGTTCTCTCGGACGCGTATTTACCGAGTTATAAGCGAGTTAACTTCCGGCGAGTCGCTTAGGTATCGCTGGAACGATAAAATTGCTAAGTACCGCGCCGTGTCGGTTAGCCGGTTCGCGGTAAGAGTAAACTTTTTTCCTATCGTTCCTAGATGATTTTAAACGTTATATTCGTGGTAAACTGTGCATACGAAACCGTGTGTCGTGACGCCAGTTCTCTCGGACGCGTATTTACCGAGTTATAAGCGAGTTAACTTCCGGCGAGTCGCTTAGGTATCGCTGGAACGATAAAATTGCTAAGTACCGCGCCGTGTCGGTTAGCCGGTTCGCGGTAAGAGTAAACTTTTTTCCTATCGTTCCTAGATGATTTTAAACGTTATATTCGTGGTAAACTGTGCATACGAAACCATGTGTCGTGACGCCAGTTCTCTCGGACGCGTATTTACCGAGTTATAAGCGAGTTAACTTCCGGCGAGTCGCTTAGGTATCGCTGGAACGATAAAATTGCTAAGTACCGCGCCGTGTCGGTTAGCCGGTTCGCGGTAAGAGTAAACTTTTTTCCTATCGTTCCTAGATGATTTTAAACGTTATATTCGTGGTAAACTGTGCATACGAAACCGTGTGTCGTGACGCCAGTTCTCTCGGACGCGTATTTACCGAGTTATAAGCGAGATAACTTCCGGCGAGTCGCTTAGGTATCGCTGGAACGATAAAATTGCTAAGTACCGCGCCGTGTCGGTTAGCCGGTTCGCGGTAAGAGTAAACTTTTTTCCTATCGTTCCTAGATGATTTTAAACGTTATATTCGTGGTAAACTGTGCATACGAAACCATGTGTCGTGACGCCAGTTCTCTCGGACGCGTATTTACCGAGTTATAAGCGAGTTAACTTCCGGCGAGTCGCTTAGGTATCGCTGGAACGATAAAATTGCTAAGTACCGCGCCGTGTCGGTTAGCCGGTTCGCGGTAAGAGTAAACTTTTTTCCTATCGTTCCTAGATGATTTTAAACGTTATATTCGTGGTAAACTGTGCATACGAAACCGTGTGTCGTGACGCCAGTTCTCTCGGACGCGTATTTACCGAGTTATAAGCGAGTTAACTTCCGGCGAGTCGCTTAGGTATCGCTGGAACGATAAAATTGCTAAGTACCGCGCCGTGTCGGTTAGCCGGTTCGCGGTAAGAGTAAACTTTTTTCCTATCGTTCCTAGATGATTTTAAACGTTATATTCGTGGTAAACTGTGCATACGAAACCATGTGTCGTGACGCCAGTTCTCTCGGACGCGTATTTACCGAGTTATAAGCGAGTTAACTTCCGGCGAGTCGCTTAGGTATCGCTGGAACGATAAAATTGCTAAGTACCGCGCCGTGTCGGTTAGCCGGTTCGCGGTAAGAGTAAACTTTTTTCCTATCGTTCCTAGATGATTTTAAACGTTATATTCGTGGTAAACTGTGCATACGAAACCGTGTGTCGTGACGCCAGTTCTCTCGGACGCGTATTTACCGAGTTATAAGCGAGTTAACTTCCGGCGAGTCGCTTAGGTATCGCTGGAACGATAAAATTGCTAAGTACCGCGCCGTGTCGGTTAGCCGGTTCGCGGTAAGAGTAAACTTTTTTCCTATCGTTCCTAGATGATTTTAAACGTTATATTCGTGGTAAACTGTGCATACGAAACCATGTGTCGTGACGCCAGTTCTCTCGGACGCGTATTTACCGAGTTATAAGCGAGTTAACTTCCGGCGAGTCGCTTAGGTATCGCTGGAACGATAAAATTGCTAAGTACCGCGCCGTGTCGGTTAGCCGGTTCGCGGTAAGAGTAAACTTTTTTCCTATCGTTCCTAGATGATTTTAAACGTTATATTCGTGGTAAACTGTGCATACGAAACCGTGTGTCGTGACGCCAGTTCTCTCGGACGCGTATTTACCGAGTTATAAGCGAGTTAACTTCCGGCGAGTCGCTTAGGTATCGCTGGAACGATAAAATTGCTAAGTACCGCGCCGTGTCGGTTAGCCGGTTCGCGGTAAGAGTAAACTTTTTTCCTATCGTTCCTAGATGATTTTAAACGTTATATTCGTGGTAAACTGTGCATACGAAACCATGTGTCGTGACGCCAGTTCTCTCGGACGCGTATTTACCGAGTTATAAGCGAGTTAACTTCCGGCGAGTCGCTTAGGTATCGCTGGAACGATAAAATTGCTAAGTACCGCGCCGTGTCGGTTAGCCGGTTCGCGGTACGAGTAAACTTTTTTCCTATCGTTCCTAGATGATTTTAAACGTTATATTCGTGGTAAACTGTGCATACGAAACCGTGTGTCGTGACGCCAGTTCTCTCGGACGCGTATTTACCGAGTTATAAGCGAGTTAACTTCCGGCGAGTCGCTTAGGTATCGCTGGAACGATAAAATTGCTAAGTACCGCGCCGTGTCGGTTAGCCGGTTCGCGGTAAGAGTAAACTTTTTTCCTATCATTCCTAGATGATTTTAAACGTTATATTCGTGGTAAACTGTGCATACGAAACCATGTGTCGTGACGCCAGTTCTCTCGGACGCGTATTTACCGAGTTATAAGCGAGTTAACTTCCGGCGAGTCGCTTAGGTATCGCTGGAACGATAAAATTGCTAAGTACCGCGCCGTGTCGGTTAGCCGGTGCGCGGTAAGAGTAAACTTTTTTCCTATCGTTCCTAGATGATTTTAAACGTTATATTCGTGGTAAACTGTGCATACGAAACCGTGTGTCGTGACGCCAGTTCTCTCGGACGCGTATTTACCGAGTTATAAGCGAGTTAACTTCCGGCGAGTCACTTAGGTATCGTTGGAACGATAGATTGCTAAGTACCGCGCCGTGTCGGTTAGCCGGTTCGCGGTAAGAGTAAACTTTTTTCCTATCGTTCCTAGATGATTTTAAACGTTATATTCGTGGTAAACTGTGCATACGAAACCATGTGTCGTGACGCCAGTTCTCTCGGACGCGTATTTACCGAGTTATAAGCGAGTTAACTTCCGGCGAGTCGCTTAGGTATCGCTGGAACGATAAAATTGCTAAGTACCGCGCCGTGTCGGTTAGCCGGTTCGCGGTAAGAGTAAACTTTTTTCCTATCGTTCCTAGATGATTTTAAACGTTATATTCGTGGTAAACTGTGCATACGAAACCGTGTGTCGTGACGCCAGTTCTCTCGGACGCGTATTTACCGAGTTATAAGCGAGTTAACTTCCGGCGAGTCGCTTAGGTATCGCTGGAACGATAAAATTGCTAAGTACCGCGCCGTGTCGGTTAGCCGGTTTGCGGTAAGAGTAAACTTTTTTCCTATCGTTCCTAGATGATTTTAAACGTTATATTCGTGGTAAACTGTGCATACGAAACCGTGTGTCGTGACGCCAGTTCTCTCGGACGCGTATTTACCGAGTTATAAGCGAGTTAACTTCCGGCGAGTCGCTTAGGTATCGCTGGAACGATAAAATTGCTAAGTACCGCGCCGTGTCGGTTAGCCGGTTCGCGGTAAGAGTAAACTTTTTTCCTATCGTTCCTAGATGATTTTAAACGTTATATTCGTGGTAAACTGTGCATACGAAACCGTGTGTCGTGACGCCAGTTCTCTCGGACGCGTATTTACCGAGTTATAAGCGAGTTAACTTCCGGCGAGTCGCTTAGGTATCGCTGGAACGATAAAATTGCTAAGTACCGCGCCGTGTCGGTTAGCCGGTTCGCGGTAAGAGTAAACTTTTTTCCTATCGTTCCTAGATGATTTTAAACGTTATATTCGTGGTAAACTGTGCATACGAAACCGTGTGTCGTGACGCCAGTTCTCTCGGACGCGTATTTACCGAGTTATAAGCGAGTTAACTTCCGGCGAGTCGCTTAGGTATCGCTGGAACGATAAAATTGCTAAGTACCGCGCCGTGTCGGTTAGCCGGTTCGCGGTAAGAGTAAACTTTTTTCCTATCGTTCCTAGATGATTTTAAACGTTATATTCGTGGTAAACTGTGCATACGAAACCATGTGTCGTGACGCCAGTTCTCTCGGACGCGTATTTACCGAGTTATAAGCGAGTTAACTTCCGGCGAGTCGCTTAGGTATCGCTGGAACGATAAAATTGCTAAGTACCGCGCCGTGTCGGTTAGCCGGTTCGCGGTAAGAGTAAACTTTTTTCCTATCGTTCCTAGATGATTTTAAACGTTATATTCGTGGTAAACTGTGCATACGAAACCGTGTGTCGTGACGCCAGTTCTCTCGGACGCGTATTTACCGAGTTATAAGCGAGTTAACTTCCGGCGAGTCGCTTAGGTATCGCTGGAACGATAAAATTGCTAAGTACCGCGCCGTGTCGGTTAGCCGGTTCGCGGTAAGAGTAAACTTTTTTCCTATCGTTCCTAGATGATTTTAAACGTTATATTCGTGGTAAACTGTGCATACGAAACCATGTGTCGTGACGCCAGTTCTCTCGGACGCGTATTTACCGAGTTATAAGCGAGTTAACTTCCGGCGAGTCGCTTAGGTATCGCTGGAACGATAAAATTGCTAAGTACCGCGCCGTGTCGGTTAGCCAGTTCGCGGTAAGAGTATACTTTTTTCCTATCGTTCCTAGATGATTTTAAACGTTATATTCGTGGTAAACTGTGCATACGAAACCGTGTGTCGTGACGCCAGTTCTCTCGGACGCGTATTTACCGAGTTATAAGCGAGTTAACTTCCGGCGAGTCGCTTAGGTATCGCTGGAACGATAAAATTGCTAAGTACCGCGCCGTGTCGGTTAGCCGGTTCGCGGTAAGAGTAAACTTTTTTCCTATCGTTCCTAGATGATTTTAAACGTTATATTCGTGGTAAACTGTGCATACGAAACCATGTGTCGTGACGCCAGTTCTCTCGGACGCGTATTTACCGAGTTATAAGCGAGTTAACTTCCGGCGAGTCGCTTAGGTATCGCTGGAACGATAAAATTGCTAAGTACCGCGCCGTGTCGGTTAGCCGGTTCGCGGTAAGAGTAAACTTTTTTCCTATCGTTCCTAGATGATTTTAAACGTTATATTCGTGGTAAACTGTGCATACGAAACCGTGTGTCGTGACGCCAGTTCTCTCGGACGCGTATTTACCGAGTTATAAGCGAGTTAACTTCCGGCGAGTCGCTTAGGTATCGCTGGAACGATAAAATTGCTAAGTACCGCGCCGTGTCGGTTAGCCGGTTCGCGGTAAGAGTAAACTTTTTTCCTATCGTTCCTAGATGATTTTAAACGTTATATTCGTGGTAAACTGTGCATACGAAACCATGAGTCGTGACGCCAGTTCTCTCGGACGCGTATTTACCGAGTTATAAGCGAGTTAACTTCCGGCGAGTCGCTTAGGTATCGCTGGAACGATAAAATTGCTAAGTACCGCGCCGTGTCGGTTAGCCGGTTCGCGGTAAGAGTAAACTTTTTTCCTATCGTTCCTAGATGATTTTAAACGTTATATTCGTGGTAAACTGTGCATACGAAACCATGTGTCGTGACGCCAGTTCTCTCGGACGCGTATTTACCGAGTTATAAGCGAGTTAACTTCCGGCGAGTCGCTTAGGTATCGCTGGAACGATAAAATTGCTAAGTACCGCGCCGTGTCGGTTAGCCGGTTCGCGGTAAGAGTAAACTTTTTTCCTATCGTTCCTAGATGATTTTAAACGTTATATTCGTGGTAAACTGTGCATACGAAACCATGTGTCGTGACGCCAGTTCTCTCGGACGCGTATTTACCGAGTTATAAGCGAGTTAACTTCCGGCGAGTCGCTTAGGTATCGCTGGAACGATAAAATTGCTAAGTACCGCGCCGTGTCGGTTAGCCGGTTCGCGGTAAGAGTAAACTTTTTTCCTATCGTTCCTAGATGATTTTAAACGTTATATTCGTGGTAAACTGTGCATACGAAACCGTGTGTCGTGACGCCAGTTCTCTCGGACGCGTATTTACCGAGTTATAAGCGAGTTAACTTCCGGCGAGTCGCTTAGGTATCGCTGGAACGATAAAATTGCTAAGTACCGCGCCGTGTCGGTTAGCCGGTTCGCGGTAAGAGTAAACTTTTTTCCTATCGTTCCTAGATGATTTTAAACGTTATATTCGTGGTAAACTGTGCATACGAAACCATGTGTCGTGACGCCAGTTCTCTCGGACGCGTATTTACCGAGTTATAAGCGAGTTAACTTCCGGCGAGTCGCTTAGGTATCGCTGGAACGATAAAATTGCTAAGTACCGCGCCGTGTCGGTTAGCCGGTTCGCGGTAAGAGTAAACTTTTTTCCTATCGTTCCTAGATGATTTTAAACGTTATATTCGTGGTAAACTGTGCATACGAAACCGTGTGTCGTGACGCCAGTTCTCTCGGACGCGTATTTACCGAGTTATAAGCGAGTTAACTTCCGGCGAGTCGCTTAGGTATCGCTGGAACGATAAAATTGCTAAGTACCGCGCCGTGTCGGTTAGCCTGTTCGCGGTAAGAGTAAACTTTTTTCCTATCGTTCCTAGATGATTTTAAACGTTATATTCGTGGTAAACTGTGCATACGAAACCATGTGTCGTGACGCCAGTTCTCTCGGACGCGTATTTACCGAGTTATAAGCGAGTTAACTTCCGGCGAGTCGCTTAGGTATCGCTGGAACGATAAAATTGCTAAGTACCGCGCCGTGTCGGTTAGCCGGTTCGCGGTAAGAGTAAACTTTTTTCGTATCGTTCCTAGATGATTTTAAACGTTATATTCGTGGTAAACTGTGCATACGAAACCGTGTGTCGTGACGCCAGTTCTCTCGGACGCGTATTTACCGAGTTATAAACGAGTTAACTTCCGGCGAGTCGCTTAGGTATCGCTGGAACGATAAAATTGCTAAGTACCGCGCCGTGTCGGTTAGCCGGTTCGCGGTAAGAGTAAACTTTTTTCCTATCGTTCCTAGATGATTTTAAACGTTATATTCGTGGTAAACTGTGCATACGAAACCATGTGTCGTGACGCCAGTTCTCTCGGACGCGTATTTTCCGAGTTATAAGCGAGTTAACTTCCGGCGAGTCGCTTAGGTATCGCTGGAACGATAAAATTGCTAAGTACCGCGCCGTGTCGGTTAGCCGGTTCGCGGTAAGAGTAAACTTTTTTCCTATCGTTCCTAGATGATTTTAAACGTTATATTCGTGGTAAACTGTGCATACGAAACCGTGTGTCGTGACGCCAGTTCTCTCGGACGCGTATTTACCGAGTTATAAGCGAGTTAACTTCCGGCGAGTCGCTTAGGTATCGCTGGAACGATAAAATTGCTAAGTACCGCGCCGTGTCGGTTAGCCGGTTCGCGGTAAGAGTAAACTTTTTTCCTATCGTTCCTAGATGATTTTAAACGTTATATTCGTGGTAAACTGTGCATACGAAACCGTGTGTCGTGACGCCAGTTCTCTCGGACGCGTATTTACCGAGTTATAAGCGAGTTAACTTCCGGCGAGTCGCTTAGGTATCGCTGGAACGATAAAATTGCTAAGTACCGCGCCGTGTCGGTTAGCCGGTTCGCGGTAAGAGTAAACTTTTTTCCTATCGTTCCTAGATGATTTTAAACGTTATATTCGTGGTAAACTGTGCATACGAAACCGTGTGTCGTGACGCCAGTTCTCTCGGACGCGTATTTACCGAGTTATAAGCGAGTTAACTTCCGGCGAGTCGCTTAGGTATCGCTGGAACGATAAAATTGCTAAGTACCGCGCCGTGTCGGTTAGCCGGTTCGCGGTAAGAGTAAACTTTTTTCCTATCGTTCCTAGATGATTTTAAACGTTATATTCGTGGTAAACTGTGCATACGAAACCGTGTGTCGTGACGCCAGTTCTCTCGGACGCGTATTTACCGAGTTATAAGCGAGTTAACTTCCGGCGAGTCGCTTAGGTATCGCTGGAACGATAAAATTGCTAAGTACCGCGCCGTGTCGGTTAGCCGGTTCGCGGTAAGAGTAAACTTTTTTCCTATCGTTCCTAGATGATTTTAAACGTTATATTCGTGGTAAACTGTGCATACGAAACCGTGTGTCGTGACGCCAGTTCTCTCGGACGCGTATTTACCGAGTTATAAGCGAGTTAACTTCCGGCGAGTCGCTTAGGTATCGCTGGAACGATAAAATTGCTAAGTACCGCGCCGTGTCGGTTAGCCGGTTCGCGGTAAGAGTAAACTTTTTTCCTATCGTTCCTAGATGATTTTAAACGTTATATTCGTGGTAAACTGTGCATACGAAACCATGTGTCGTGACGCCAGTTCTCTCGGACGCGTATTTACCGAGTTATAAGCGAGTTAACTTCCGGCGAGTCGCTTAGGTATCGCTGGAACGATAAAATTGCTAAGTACCGCGCCGTGTCGGTTAGCCGGTTCGCGGTAAGAGTAAACTTTTTTCCTATCGTTCCTAGATGATTTTAAACGTTATATTCGTGGTAAACTGTGCATACGAAACCGTGTGTCGTGACGCCAGTTCTCTCGGACGCGTATTTACCGAGTTATAAGCGAGTTAACTTCCGGCGAGTCGCTTAGGTATCGCTGGAACGATAAAATTGCTAAGTACCGCGCCGTGTCGGTTAGCCGGTTCGCGGTAAGAGTAAACTTTTTTCCTATCGTTCCTAGATGATTTTAAACGTTATATTCGTGGTAAACTGTGCATACGAAACCGTGGGTCGTGACGCCAGTTCTCTCGGACGCGTATTTACCGAGTTATAAGCGAGTTAACTTCCGGCGAGTCGCTTAGGTATCGCTGGAACGATAAAATTGCTAAGTACCGCGCCGTGTCGGTTAGCCGGTTCGCGGTAAGAGTAAACTTTTTTCCTATCGTTCCTAGATGATTTTAAACGTTATATTCGTGGTAAACTGTGCATACGAAACCGTGTGTCGTGACGCCAGTTCTCTCGGACGCGTATTTACCGAGTTATAAGCGAGTTAACTTCCGGCGAGTCGCTTAGGTATCGCTGGAACGATAAAATTGCTAAGTACCGCGCCGTGTCGGTTAGCCGGTTCGCGGTAAGAGTAAACTTTTTTCCTATCGTTCCTAGATGATTTTAAACGTTATATTCGTGGTAAACTGTGCATACGAAACCATGTGTCGTGACGCCAGTTCTCTCGGACGCGTATTTACCGAGTTATAAGCGAGTTAACTTCCGGCGAGTCGCTTAGGTATCGCTGGAACGATAAAATTGCTAAGTACCGCGCCGTGTCGGTTAGCCGGTGCGCGGTAAGAGTAAACTTTTTTCCTATCGTTCCTAGATGATTTTAAACGTTATATTCGTGGTAAACTGTGCATACGAAACCGTGTGTCGTGACGCCAGTTCTCTCGGACGCGTATTTACCGAGTTATAAGCGAGTTAACTTCCGGCGAGTCACTTAGGTATCGTTGGAACGATAGATTGCTAAGTACCGCGCCGTGTCGGTTAGCCGGTTCGCGGTAAGAGTAAACTTTTTTCCTATCGTTCCTAGATGATTTTAAACGTTATATTCGTGGTAAACTGTGCATACGAAACCATGTGTCGTGACGTCAGTTCTCTCGGACGCGTATTTACCGAGTTATAAGCGAGTTAACTTCCGGCGAGTCGCTTAGGTATCGCTGGAACGATAAAATTGCTAAGTACCGCGCCGTGTCGGTTAGCCGGTTCGCGGTAAGAGTAAACTTTTTTCCTATCGTTCCTAGATGATTTTAAACGTTATATTCGTGGTAAACTGTGCATACGAAACCGTGTGTCGTGACGCCAGTTCTCTCGGACGCGTATTTACCGAGTTATAAGCGAGTTAACTTCCGGCGAGTCGCTTAGGTATCGCTGGAACGATAAAATTGCTAAGTACCGCGCCGTGTCGGTTAGCCGGTTCGCGGTAAGAGTAAACTTTTTTCCTATCGTTCCTAGATGATTTTAAACGTTATATTCGTGGTAAACTGTGCATACGAAACCGTGTGTCGTGACGCCAGTTCTCTCGGACGCGTATTTACCGAGTTATAAGCGAGTTAACTTCCGGCGAGTCGCTTAGGTATCGCTGGAACGATAAAATTGCTAAGTACCGCGCCGTGTCGGTTAGCCGGTTCGCGGTAAGAGTAAACTTTTTTCCTATCGTTCCTAGATGATTTTAAACGTTATATTCGTGGTAAACTGTGCATACGAAACCATGTGTCGTGACGCCAGTTCTCTCGGACGCGTATTTACCGAGTTATAAGCGAGTTAACTTCCGGCGAGTCGCTTAGGTATCGCTGGAACGATAAAATTGCTAAGTACCGCGCCGTGTCGGTTAGCCGGTTCGCGGTAAGAGTAAACTTTTTTCCTATCGTTCCTAGATGATTTTAAACGTTATATTCGTGGTAAACTGTGCATACGAAACCGTGTGTCGTGACGCCAGTTCTCTCGGACGCGTATTTACCGAGTTATAAGCGAGTTAACTTCCGGCGAGTCGCTTAGGTATCGCTGGAACGATAAAATTGCTAAGTACCGCGCCGTGTCGGTTAGCCGGTTCGCGGTAAGAGTAAACTTTTTTCCTATCGTTCCTAGATGATTTTAAACGTTATATTCGTGGTAAACTGTGCATACGAAACCGTGTGTCGTGACGCCAGTTCTCTCGGACGCGTATTTACCGAGTTATAAGCGAGTTAACTTCCGGCGAGTCGCTTAGGTATCGCTGGAACGATAAAATTGCTAAGTACCGCGCCGTGTCGGTTAGCCGGTTCGCGGTAAGAGTAAACTTTTTTCCTATCGTTCCTAGATGATTTTAAACGTTATATTCGTGGTAAACTGTGCATACGAAACCGTGTGTCGTGACGCCAGTTCTCTCGGACGCGTATTTACCGAGTTATAAGCGAGTTAACTTCCGGCGAGTCGCTTAGGTATCGCTGGAACGATAAAATTGCTAAGTACCGCGCCGTGTCGGTTAGCCGGTTCGCGGTAAGAGTAAACTTTTTTCCTATCGTTCCTAGATGATTTTAAACGTTATATTCGTGGTAAACTGTGCATACGAAACCGTGTGTCGTGACGCCAGTTCTCTCGGACGCGTATTTACCGAGTTATAAGCGAGTTAACTTCCGGCGAGTCACTTAGGTATCGTTGGAACGATAGATTGCTAAGTACCGCGCCGTGTCGGTTAGCCGGTTCGCGGTAAGAGTAAACTTTTTTCCTATCGTTCCTAGATGATTTTAAACGTTATATTCGTGGTAAACTGTGCATACGAAACCATGTGTCGTGACGTCAGTTCTCTCGGACGCGTATTTACCGAGTTATAAGCGAGTTAACTTCCGGCGAGTCGCTTAGGTATCGCTGGAACGATAAAATTGCTAAGTACCGCGCCGTGTCGGTTAGCCGGTTCGCGGTAAGAGTAAACTTTTTTCCTATCGTTCCTAGATGATTTTAAACGTTATATTCGTGGTAAACTGTGCATACGAAACCGTGTGTCGTGACGCCAGTTCTCTCGGACGCGTATTTACCGAGTTATAAGCGAGTTAACTTCCGGCGAGTTGCTTAGGTATCGCTGGAACGATAAAATTGCTAAGTACCGCGCCGTGTCGGTTAGCCGGTTCGCGGTAAGAGTAAACTTTTTTCCTATCGTTCCTAGATGATTTTAAACGTTATATTCGTGGTAAACTGTGCATACGAAACCGTGTGTCGTGACGCCAGTTCTCTCGGACGCGTATTTACCGAGTTATAAGCGAGTTAACTTCCGGCGAGTCGCTTAGGTATCGCTGGAACGATAAAATTGCTAAGTACCGCGCCGTGTCGGTTAGCCGGTTCGCGGTAAGAGTAAACTTTTTTCCTATCGTTCCTAGATGATTTTAAACGTTATATTCGTGGTAAACTGTGCATACGAAACCATGTGTCGTGACGCCAGTTCTCTCGGACGCGTATTTACCGAGTTATAAGCGAGTTAACTTCCGGCGAGTCGCTTAGGTATCGCTGGAACGATAAAATTGCTAAGTACCGCGCCGTGTCGGTTAGCCGGTTCGCGGTAAGAGTAAACTTTTTTCCTATCGTTCCTAGATGATTTTAAACGTTATATTCGTGGTAAACTGTGCATACGAAACCGTGTGTCGTGACGCCAGTTCTCTCGGACGCGTATTTACCGAGTTATAAGCGAGTTAACTTCCGGCGAGTCGCTTAGGTATCGCTGGAACGATAAAATTGCTAAGTACCGCGCCGTGTCGGTTAGCCGGTTCGCGGTAAGAGTAAACTTTTTTCCTATCGTTCCTAGATGATTTTAAACGTTATATTCGTGGTAAACTGTGCATACGAAACCGTGTGTCGTGACGCCAGTTCTCTCGGACGCGTATTTACCGAGTTATAAGCGAGTTAACTTCCGGCGAGTCGCTTAGGTATCGCTGGAACGATAAAATTGCTAAGTACCGCGCCGTGTCGGTTAGCCGGTTCGCGGTAAGAGTAAACTTTTTTCCTATCGTTCCTAGATGATTTTAAACGTTATATTCGTGGTAAACTGTGCATACGAAACCGTGTGTCGTGACGCCAGTTCTCTCGGACGCGTATTTACCGAGTTATAAGCGAGTTAACTTCCGGCGAGTCGCTTAGGTATCGCTGGAACGATAAAATTGCTAAGTACCGCGCCGTGTCGGTTAGCCGGTTCGCGGTAAGAGTAAACTTTTTTCCTATCGTTCCTAGATGATTTTAAACGTTATATTCGTGGTAAACTGTGCATACGAAACCGTGTGTCGTGACGCCAGTTCTCTCGGACGCGTATTTACCGAGTTATAAGCGAGTTAACTTCCGGCGAGTCGCTTAGGTATCGCTGGAACGATAAAATTGCTAAGTACCGCGCCGTGTCGGTTAGACGGTTCGCGGTAAGAGTAAACTTTTTTCCTATCGTTCCTAGATGATTTTAAACGTTATATTCGTGGTAAACTGTGCATACGAAACCGTGTGTCGTGACGCCAGTTCTCTCGGACGCGTATTTACCGAGTTATAAGCGAGTTAACTTCCGGCGAGTCGCTTAGGTATCGCTGGAACGATAAAATTGCTAAGTACCGCGCCGTGTCGGTTAGCCGGTTCGCGGTAAGAGTAAACTTTTTTCCTATCGTTCCTAGATGATTTTAAACGTTATATTCGTGGTAAACTGTGCATACGAAACCGTGTGTCGTGACGCCAGTTCTCTCGGACGCGTATTTACCGAGTTATAAGCGAGTTAACTTCCGGCGAGTCGCTTAGGTATCGCTGGAACGATAAAATTGCTAAGTACCGCGCCGTGTCGGTTAGCCGGTTCGCGGTAAGAGTAAACTTTTTTCCTATCGTTCCTAGATGATTTTAAACGTTATATTCGTGGTAAACTGTGCATACGAAACCATGTGTCGTGACGCCAGTTCTCTCGGACGCGTATTTACCGAGTTATAAGCGAGTTAACTTCCGGCGAGTCGCTTAGGTATCGCTGGAACGATAAAATTGCTAAGTACCGCGCCGTGTCGGTTAGCCGGTGCGCGGTAAGAGTAAACTTTTTTCCTATCGTTCCTAGATGATTTTAAACGTTATATTCGTGGTAAACTGTGCATACGAAACCGTGTGTCGTGACGCCAGTTCTCTCGGACGCGTATTTACCGAGTTATAAGCGAGTTAACTTCCGGCGAGTCACTTAGGTATCGTTGGAACGATAGATTGCTAAGTACCGCGCCGTGTCGGTTAGCCGGTTCGCGGTAAGAGTAAACTTTTTTCCTATCGTTCCTAGATGATTTTAAACGTTATATTCGTGGTAAACTGTGCATACGAAACCATGTGTCGTGACGCCAGTTCTCTCGGACGCGTATTTACCGAGTTATAAGCGAGTTAACTTCCGGCGAGTCGCTTAGGTATCGCTGGAACGATAAAATTGCTAAGTACCGCGCCGTGTCGGTTAGCCGGTTCGCGGTAAGAGTAAACTTTTTTCCTATCGTTCCTAGATGATTTTAAACGTTATATTCGTGGTAAACTGTGCATACGAAACCGTGTGTCGTGACGCCAGTTCTCTCGGACGCGTATTTACCGAGTTATAAGCGAGTTAACTTCCGGCGAGTCGCTTAGGTATCGCTGGAACGATAAAATTGCTAAGTACCGCGCCGTGTCGGTTAGCCGGTTCGCGGTAAGAGTAAACTTTTTTCCTATCGTTCCTAGATGATTTTAAACGTTATATTCGTGGTAAACTGTGCATACGAAACCGTGTGTCGTGACGCCAGTTCTCTCGGACGCGTATTTACCGAGTTATAAGCGAGTTAACTTCCGCCGAGTCGCTTAGGTATCGCTGGAACAATAAAATTGCTAAGTACCGCGCCGTGTCGGTTAGCCGGTTCGCGGTAAGAGTAAACTTTTTTCCTATCGTTCCTAGATGATTTTAAACGTTATATTCGTGGTAAACTGTGCATACGAAACCGTGTGTCGTGACGCCAGTTCTCTCGGACGCGTATTTACCGAGTTATAAGCGAGTTAACTTCCGGCGAGTCGCTTAGGTATCGCTGGAACGATAAAATTGCTAAGTACCGCGCCGTGTCGGTTAGCCGGTTCGCGGTAAGAGTAAACTTTTTTCCTATCGTTCCTAGATGATTTTAAACGTTATATTCGTGGTAAACTGTGCATACGAAACCATGTGTCGTGACGCCAGTTCTCTCGGACGCGTATTTACCGAGTTATAAGCGAGTTAACTTCCGGCGAGTCGCTTAGGTATCGCAGGAACGATCAAATTGCTAAGTACCGCGCCGTGTCGGTTAGCCGGTTCGCGGTAAGAGTAAACTTTTTTCCTATCGTTCCTAGATGATTTTAAACGTTATATTCGTGGTAAACTGTGCATACGAAACCGTGTGTCGTGACGCCAGTTCTCTCGGACGCGTATTTACCGAGTTATAAGCGAGTTAACTTCCGGCGAGTCGCTTAGGTATCGCTGGAACGATAAAATTGCTAAGTACCGCGCCGTGTCGGTTAGCCGGTTCGCGGTAAGAGTAAACTTTTTTCCTATCGTTCCTAGATGATTTTAAACGTTATATTCGTGGTAAACTGTGCATACGAAACCATGTGTCGTGACGCCAGTTCTCTCGGACGCGTATTTACCGAGTTATAAGCGAGTTAACTTCCGGCGAGTCGCTTAGGTATCGCTGGAACGATAAAATTGCTAAGTACCGCGCCGTGTCGGTTAGCCGGTTCGCGGTAAGAGTAAACTTTTTTCCTATCGTTCCTAGATGATTTTAAACGTTATATTCGTGGTAAACTGTGCATACGAAACCGTGTGTCGTGACGCCAGTTCTCTCGGACGCGTATTTACCGAGTTATAAGCGAGTTAACTTCCGGCGAGTCGCTTAGGTATCGCTGGAACGATAAAATTGCTAAGTACCGCGCCGTGTCGGTTAGCCGGTTCGCGGTAAGAGTAAACTTTTTTCCTATCGTTCCTAGATGATTTTAAACGTTATATTCGTGGTAAACTGTGCATACGAAACCGTGTGTCGTGACGCCAGTTCTCTCGGACGCGTATTTACCGAGTTATAAGCGAGTTAACTTCCGGCGAGTCGCTTAGGTATCGCTGGAACGATAAAATTGCTAAGTACCGCGCCGTGTCGGTTAGCCGGTTCGCGGTAAGAGTAAACTTTTTTCCTATCGTTCCTAGATGATTTTAAACGTTATATTCGTGGTAAACTGTGCATACGAAACCATGTGTCGTGACGCCAGTTCTCTCGGACGCGTATTTACCGAGTTATAAGCGAGTTAACTTCCGGCGAGTCGCTTAGGTATCGCTGGAACGATAAAATTGCTAAGTACCGCGCCGTGTCGGTTAGCCGGTTCGCGGTAAGAGTAAACTTTTTTCCTATCGTTCCTAGATGATTTTAAACGTTATATTCGTGGTAAACTGTGCATACGAAACCGTGTGTCGTGACGCCAGTTCTCTCGGACGCGTATTTACCGAGTTATAAGCGAGTTAACTTCCGGCGAGTCGCTTAGGTATCGCTGGAACGATAAAATTGCTAAGTACCGCGCCGTGTCGGTTAGCCGGTTCGCGGTAAGAGTAAACTTTTTTCCTATCGTTCCTAGATGATTTTAAACGTTATATTCGTGGTAAACTGTGCATACGAAACCGTGTGTCGTGACGCCAGTTCTCTCGGACGCGTATTTACCGAGTTATAAGCGAGTTAACTTCCGGCGAGTCGCTTAGGTATCGCTGGAACGATAAAATTGCTAAGTACCGCGCCGTGTCGGTTAGCCGGTTCGCGGTAAGAGTAAACTTTTTTCCTATCGTTCCTAGATGATTTTAAACGTTATATTCGTGGTAAACTGTGCATACGAAACCATGTGTCGTGACGCCAGTTCTCTCGGACGCGTATTTACCGAGTTATAAGCGAGTTAACTTCCGGCGAGTCGCTTAGGTATCGCAGGAACGATCAAATTGCTAAGTACCGCGCCGTGTCGGTTAGCCGGTTCGCGGTAAGAGTAAACTTTTTTCCTATCGTTCCTAGATGATTTTAAACGTTATATTCGTGGTAAACTGTGCATACGAAACCGTGTGTCGTGACGCCAGTTCTCTCGGACGCGTATTTACCGAGTTATAAGCGAGTTAACTTCCGGCGAGTCGCTTAGGTATCGCTGGAACGATAAAATTGCTAAGTACCGCGCCGTGTCGGTTAGCCGGTTCGCGGTAAGAGTAAACTTTTTTCCTATCGTTCCTAGATGATTTTAAACGTTATATTCGTGGTAAACTGTGCATACGAAACCATGTGTCGTGACGCCAGTTCTCTCGGACGCGTATTTACCGAGTTATAAGCGAGTTAACTTCCGGCGAGTCGCTTAGGTATCGCTGGAACGATAAAATTGCTAAGTACCGCGCCGTGTCGGTTAGCCGGTTCGCGGTAAGAGTAAACTTTTTTCCTATCGTTCCTAGATGATTTTAAACGTTATATTCGTGGTAAACTGTGCATACGAAACCGTGTGTCGTGACGCCAGTTCTCTCGGACGCGTATTTACCGAGTTATAAGCGAGTTAACTTCCGGCGAGTCGCTTAGGTATCGCTGGAACGATAAAATTGCTAAGTACCGCGCCGTGTCGGTTAGCCGGTTCGCGGTAAGAGTAAACTTTTTTCCTATCGTTCCTAGATGATTTTAAACGTTATATTCGTGGTAAACTGTGCATACGAAACCGTGTGTCGTGACGCCAGTTCTCTCGGACGCGTATTTACCGAGTTATAAGCGAGTTAACTTCCGGCGAGTCGCTTAGGTATCGCTGGAACGATAAAATTGCTAAGTACCGCGCCGTGTCGGTTAGCCGGTTCGCGGTAAGAGTAAACTTTTTTCCTATCGTTCCTAGATGATTTTAAACGTTATATTCGTGGTAAACTGTGCATACGAAACCATGTGTCGTGACGCCAGTTCTCTCGGACGCGTATTTACCGAGTTATAAGCGAGTTAACTTCCGGCGAGTCGCTTAGGTATCGCAGGAACGATAAAATTGCTAAGTACCGCGCCGTGTCGGTTAGCCGGTTCGCGGTAAGAGTAAACTTTTTTCCTATCGTTCCTAGATGATTTTAAACGTTATATTCGTGGTAAACTGTGCATACGAAACCGTGTGTCGTGACGCCAGTTCTCTCGGACGCGTATTTACCGAGTTATAAGCGAGTTAACTTCCGGCGAGTCGCTTAGGTATCGCTGGAACGATAAAATTGCTAAGTACCGCGCCGTGTCGGTTAGCCGGTTCGCGGTAAGAGTAAACTTTTTTCCTATCGTTCCTAGATGATTTTAAACGTTATATTCGTGGTAAACTGTGCATACGAAACCATGTGTCGTGACGCCAGTTCTCTCGGACGCGTATTTACCGAGTTATAAGCGAGTTAACTTCCGGCGAGTCGCTTAGGTATCGCTGGAACGATAAAATTGCTAAGTACCGCGCCGTGTCGGTTAGCCGGTTCGCGGTAAGAGTAAACTTTTTTCCTATCGTTCCTAGATGATTTTAAACGTTATATTCGTGGTAAACTGTGCATACGAAACCGTGTGTCGTGACGCCAGTTCTCTCGGACGCGTATTTACCGAGTTATAAGCGAGTTAACTTCCGGCGAGTCGCTTAGGTATCGCTGGAACGATAAAATTGCTAAGTACCGCGCCGTGTCGGTTAGCCGGTTCGCGGTAAGAGTAAACTTTTTTCCTATCGTTCCTAGATGATTTTAAACGTTATATTCGTGGTAAACTGTGCATACGAAACCGTGTGTCGTGACGCCAGTTCTCTCGGACGCGTATTTACCGAGTTATAAGCGAGTTAACTTCCGGCGAGTCGCTTAGGTATCGCTGGAACGATAAAATTGCTAAGTACCGCGCCGTGTCGGTTAGCCGGTTCGCGGTAAGAGTAAACTTTTTTCCTATCGTTCCTAGATGATTTTAAACGTTATATTCGTGGTAAACTGTGCATACGAAACCATGTGTCGTGACGCCAGTTCTCTCGGACGCGTATTTACCGAGTTATAAGCGAGTTAACTTCCGGCGAGTCGCTTAGGTATCGCTGGAACGATAAAATTGCTAAGTACCGCGCCGTGTCGGTTAGCCGGTTCGCGGTAAGAGTAAACTTTTTTCCTATCGTTCCTAGATGATTTTAAACGTTATATTCGTGGTAAACTGTGCATACGAAACCGTGTGTCGTGACGCCAGTTCTCTCGGACGCGTATTTACCGAGTTATAAGCGAGTTAACTTCCGGCGAGTCGCTTAGGTATCGCTGGAACGATAAAATTGCTAAGTACCGCGCCGTGTCGGTTAGCCGGTTCGCGGTAAGAGTAAACTTTTTTCCTATCGTTCCTAGATGATTTTAAACGTTATATTCGTGGTAAACTGTGCATACGAAACCGTGTGTCGTGACGCCAGTTCTCTCGGACGCGTATTTACCGAGTTATAAGCGAGTTAACTTCCGGCGAGTCGCTTAGGTATCGCTGGAACGATAAAATTGCTAAGTACCGCGCCGTGTCGGTTAGCCGGTTCGCGGTAAGAGTAAACTTTTTTCCTATCGTTCCTAGATGATTTTAAACGTTATATTCGTGGTAAACTGTGCATACGAAACCATGTGTCGTGACGCCAGTACTCTCGGACGCGTATTTACCGAGTTATAAGCGAGTTAACTTCCGGCGAGTCGCTTAGGTATCGCTGGAACGATAAAATTGCTAAGTACCGCGCCGTGTCGGTTAGCCGGTTCGCGGTAAGAGTAAACTTTTTTCCTATCGTTCCTAGATGATTTTAAACGTTATATTCGTGGTAAACTGTGCATACGAAACCATGTGTCGTGACGCCAGTTCTCTCGGACGCGTATTTACCGAGTTATAAGCGAGTTAACTTCCGGCGAGTCGCTTAGGTATCGCAGGAACGATAAAATTGCTAAGTACCGCGCCGTGTCGGTTAGCCGGTTCGCGGTAAGAGTAAACTTTTTTCCTATCGTTCCTAGATGATTTTAAACGTTATATTCGTGGTAAACTGTGCATACGAAACCGTGTGTCGTGACGCCAGTTCTCTCGGACGCGTATTTACCGAGTTATAAGCGAGTTAACTTCCGGCGAGTCGCTTAGGTATCGCTGGAACGATAAAATTGCTAAGTACCGCGCCGTGTCGGTTAGCCGGTTCGCGGTAAGAGTAAACTTTTTTCCTATCGTTCCTAGATGATTTTAAACGTTATATTCGTGGTAAACTGTGCATACGAAACCATGTGTCGTGACGCCAGTTCTCTCGGACGCGTATTTACCGAGTTATAAGCGAGTTAACTTCCGGCGAGTCGCTTAGGTATCGCTGGAACGATAAAATTGCTAAGTACCGCGCCGTGTCGGTTAGCCGGTTCGCGGTAAGAGTAAACTTTTTTCCTATCGTTCCTAGATGATTTTAAACGTTATATTCGTGGTAAACTGTGCATACGAAACCGTGTGTCGTGACGCCAGTTCTCTCGGACGCGTATTTACCGAGTTATAAGCGAGTTAACTTCCGGCGAGTCGCTTAGGTATCGCTGGAACGATAAAATTGCTAAGTACCGCGCCGTGTCGGTTAGCCGGTTCGCGGTAAGAGTAAACTTTTTTCCTATCGTTCCTAGATGATTTTAAACGTTATATTCGTGGTAAACTGTGCATACGAAACCATGTGTCGTGACGCCAGTTCTCTCGGACGCGTATTTACCGAGTTATAAGCGAGTTAACTTCCGGCGAGTCGCTTAGGTATCGCTGGAACGATAAAATTGCTAAGTACCGCGCCGTGTCGGTTAGCCGGTTCGCGGTAAGAGTAAACTTTTTTCCTATCGTTCCTAGATGATTTTAAACGTTATATTCGTGGTAAACTGTGCATACGAAACCGTGTGTCGTGACGCCAGTTCTCTCGGACGCGTATTTACCGAGTTATAAGCGAGTTAACTTCCGGCGAGTCGCTTAGGTATCGCTGGAACGATAAAATTGCTAAGTACCGCGCCGTGTCGGTTAGCCGGTTCGCGGTAAGAGTAAACTTTTTTCCTATCGTTCCTAGATGATTTTAAACGTTATATTCGTGGTAAACTGTGCATACGAAACCGTGTGTCGTGACGCCAGTTCTCTCGGACGCGTATTTACCGAGTTATAAGCGAGTTAACTTCCGGCGAGTCGCTTAGGTATCGCTGGAACGATAAAATTGCTAAGTACCGCGCCGTGTCGGTTAGCCGGTTCGCGGTAAGAGTAAACTTTTTTCCTATCGTTCCTAGATGATTTTAAACGTTATATTCCTGGTAAACTGTGCATACGAAACCATGTGTCGTGACGCCAGTTCTCTCGGACGCGTATTTACCGAGTTATAAGCGAGTTAACTTCCGGCGAGTCGCTTAGGTATCGCTGGAACGATAAAATTGCTAAGTACCGCGCCGTGTCGGTTAGCCGGTTCGCGGTAAGAGTAAACTTTTTTCCTATCGTTCCTAGATGATTTTAAACGTTATATTCGTGGTAAACTGTGCATACGAAACCGTGTGTCGTGACGCCAGTTCTCTCGGACGCGTATTTACCGAGTTATAAGCGAGTTAACTTCCGGCGAGTCGCTTAGGTATCGCTGGAACGATAAAATTGCTAAGTACCGCGCCGTGTCGGTTATCCGGTTCGCGGTAAGAGTAAACTTTTTTCCTATCGTTCCTAGATGATTTTAAACGTTATATTCGTGGTAAACTGTGCATACGAAACCGTGTGTCGTGACGCTAGTTCTCTCGGACGCGTATTTACCGAGTTATAAGCGAGTTAACTTCCGGCGAGTCGCTTAGGTATCGCTGGAACGATAAAATTGCTAAGTACCGCGCCGTGTCGGTTAGCCGGTTCGCGGTAAGAGTAAACTTTTTTCCTATCGTTCCTAGATGATTTTAAACGTTATATTCGTGGTAAACTGTGCATACGAAACCGTGTGTCGTGACGCCAGTTCTCTCGGACGCGTATTTACCGAGTTATAAGCGAGTTAACTTCCGGCGAGTCGCTTAGGTATCGCTGGAACGATAAAATTGCTAAGTACCGCGCCGTGTCGGTTAGCCGGTTCGCGGTAAGAGTAAACTTTTTTCCTATCGTTCCTAGATGATTTTAAACGTTATATTCGTGGTAAACTGTGCATACGAAACCATGTGTCGTGACGCCAGTTCTCTCGGACGCGTATTTACCGAGTTATAAGCGAGTTAACTTCCGGCGAGTCGCTTAGGTATCGCTGGAACGATAAAATTGCTAAGTACCGCGCCGTGTCGGTTAGCCGGTTCGCGGTAAGAGTAAACTTTTTTCCTATCGTTCCTAGATGATTTTAAACGTTATATTCGTGGTAAACTGTGCATACGAAACCGTGTGTCGTGACGCCAGTTCTCTCGGACGCGTATTTACCGAGTTATAAGCGAGTTAACTTCCGGCGAGTCGCTTAGGTATCGCTGGAACGATAAAATTGCTAAGTACCGCGCCGTGTCGGTTAGCCGGTTCGCGGTAAGAGTAAACTTTTTTCCTATCGTTCCTAGATGATTTTAAACGTTATATTCGTGGTAAACTGTGCATACGAAACCATGTGTCGTGACGCCAGTTCTCTCGGACGCGTATTTACCGAGTTATAAGCGAGTTAACTTCCGGCGAGTCGCTTAGGTATCGCTGGAACGATAAAATTGCTAAGTACCGCGCCGTGTCGGTTAGCCGGTTCGCGGTAAGAGTAAACTTTTTTCCTATCGTTCCTAGATGATTTTAAACGTTATATTCGTGGTAAACTGTGCATACGAAACCGTGTGTCGTGACGCCAGTTCTCTCGGACGCGTATTTACCGAGTTATAAGCGAGTTAACTTCCGGCGAGTCGCTTAGGTATCGCTGGAACGATAAAATTGCTAAGTACCGCGCCGTGTCGGTTAGCCGGTTCGCGGTAAGAGTAAACTTTTTTCCTATCGTTCCTAGATGATTTTAAACGTTATATTCGTGGTAAACTGTGCATACGAAACCGTGTGTCGTGACGCCAGTTCTCTCGGACGCGTATTTACCGAGTTATAAGCGAGTTAACTTCCGGCGAGTCGCTTAGGTATCGCTGGAACGATAAAATTGCTAAGTACCGCGCCGTGTCGGTTAGCCGGTTCGCGGTAAGAGTAAACTTTTTTCCTATCGTTCCTAGATGATTTTAAACGTTATATTCCTGGTAAACTGTGCATACGAAACCATGTGTCGTGACGCCAGTTCTCTCGGACGCGTATTTACCGAGTTATAAGCGAGTTAACTTCCGGCGAGTCGCTTAGGTATCGCTGGAACGATAAAATTGCTAAGTACCGCGCCGTGTCGGTTAGCCGGTTCGCGGTAAGAGTAAACTTTTTTCCTATCGTTCCTAGATGATTTTAAACGTTATATTCGTGGTAAACTGTGCATACGAAACCATGTGTCGTGACGCCAGTTCTCTCGGACGCGTATTTACCGAGTTATAAGCGAGTTAACTTCCGGCGAGTCGCTTAGGTATCGCTGGAACGATAAAATTGCTAAGTACCGCGCCGTGTCGGTTAGCCGGTTCGCGGTAAGAGTAAACTTTTTTCCTATCGTTCCTAGATGATTTTAAACGTTATATTCGTGGTAAACTGTGCATACGAAACCGTGTGTCGTGACGCCAGTTCTCTCGGACGCGTATTTACCGAGTTATAAGCGAGTTAACTTCCGGCGAGTCGCTTAGGTATCGCTGGAACGATAAAATTGCTAAGTACCGCGCCGTGTCGGTTAGCCGGTTCGCGGTAAGAGTAAACTTTTTTCCTATCGTTCCTAGATGATTTTAAACGTTATATTCGTGGTAAACTGTGCATACGAAACCATGTGTCGTGACGCCAGTTCTCTCGGACGCGTATTTACCGAGTTATAAGCGAGTTAACTTCCGGCGAGTCGCTTAGGTATCGCTGGAACGATAAAATTGCTAAGTACCGCGCCGTGTCGGTTAGCCGGTTCGCGGTAAGAGTAAACTTTTTTCCTATCGTTCCTAGATGATTTTAAACGTTATATTCGTGGTAAACTGTGCATACGAAACCGTGTGTCGTGACGCCAGTTCTCTCGGACGCGTATTTACCGAGTTATAAGCGAGTTAACTTCCGGCGAGTCGCTTAGGTATCGCTGGAACGATAAAATTGCTAAGTACCGCGCCGTGTCGGTTAGCCGGTTCGCGGTAAGAGTAAACTTTTTTCCTATCGTTCCTAGATGATTTTAAACGTTATATTCGTGGTAAACTGTGCATACGAAACCGTGTGTCGTGACGCCAGTTCTCTCGGACGCGTATTTACCGAGTTATAAGCGAGTTAACTTCCGGCGAGTCGCTTAGGTATCGCTGGAACGATAAAATTGCTAAGTACCGCGCCGTGTCGGTTAGCCGGTTCGCGGTAAGAGTAAACTTTTTTCCTATCGTTCCTAGATGATTTTAAACGTTATATTCCTGGTAAACTGTGCATACGAAACCATGTGTCGTGACGCCAGTTCTCTCGGACGCGTATTTACCGAGTTATAAGCGAGTTAACTTCCGGCGAGTCGCTTAGGTATCGCTGGAACGATAAAATTGCTAAGTACCGCGCCGTGTCGGTTAGCCGGTTCGCGGTAAGAGTAAACTTTTTTCCTATCGTTCCTAGATGATTTTAAACGTTATATTCGTGGTAAACTGTGCATACGAAACCATGTGTCGTGACGCCAGTTCTCTCGGACGCGTATTTACCGAGTTATAAGCGAGTTAACTTCCGGCGAGTCGCTTAGGTATCGCTGGAACGATAAAATTGCTAAGTACCGCGCCGTGTCGGTTATCCGGTTCGCGGTAAGAGTAAACTTTTTTACTATCGTTCCTAGATGATTTTAAACGTTATATTAGTGGTAAACTGTGCATACGGAACCGTGTGTCGTGACGCTAGTTCTCTCGGACGCGTATTTACCGAGTTATAAGCGAGTTAACTTCCGGCGAGTCGCTTAGGTATCGCTGGAACGATAAAATTGCTAAGTACCGCGCCGTGTCGGTTAGCCGGTTCGCGGTAAGAGTAAACTTTTTTCCTATCGTTCCTAGATGATTTTAAACGTTATATTCGTGGTAAACTGTGCATACGAAACCGTGTGTCGTGACGCCAGTTCTCTCGGACGCGTATTTACCGAGTTATAAGCGAGTTAACTTCCGGCGAGTCGCTTAGGTATCGCTGGAACGATAAAATTGCTAAGTACCGCGCCGTGTCGGTTAGCCGGTTCGCGGTAAGAGTAAACTTTTTTCCTATCGTTCCTAGATGATTTTAAACGTTATATTCGTGGTAAACTGTGCATACGAAACCATGTGTCGTGACGCCAGTTCTCTCGGACGCGTATTTACCGAGTTATAAGCGAGTTAACTTCCGGCGAGTCGCTTAGGTATCGCTGGAACGATAAAATTGCTAAGTACCGCGCCGTGTCGGTTAGCCGGTTCGCGGTAAGAGTAAACTTTTTTCCTATCGTTCCTAGATGATTTTAAACGTTATATTCGTGGTAAACTGTGCATACGAAACCGTGTGTCGTGACGCCAGTTCTCTCGGACGCGTATTTACCGAGTTATAAGCGAGTTAACTTCCGGCGAGTCGCTTAGGTATCGCTGGAACGATAAAATTGCTAAGTACCGCGCCGTGTCGGTTAGCCGGTTCGCGGTAAGAGTAAACTTTTTTCCTATCGTTCCTAGATGATTTTAAACGTTATATTCGTGGTAAACTGTGCATACGAAACCATGTGTCGTGACGCCAGTTCTCTCGGACGCGTATTTACCGAGTTATAAGCGAGTTAACTTCCGGCGAGTCGCTTAGGTATCGCTGGAACGATAAAATTGCTAAGTACCGCGCCGTGTCGGTTAGCCGGTTCGCGGTAAGAGTAAACTTTTTTCCTATCGTTCCTAGATGATTTTAAACGTTATATTCGTGGTAAACTGTGCATACGAAACCGTGTGTCGTGACGCCAGTTCTCTCGGACGCGTATTTACCGAGTTATAAGCGAGTTAACTTCCGGCGAGTCGCTTAGGTATCGCTGGAACGATAAAATTGCTAAGTACCGCGCCGTGTCGGTTAGCCGGTTCGCGGTAAGAGTAAACTTTTTTCCTATCGTTCCTAGATGATTTTAAACGTTATATTCGTGGTAAACTGTGCATACGAAACCGTGTGTCGTGACGCCAGTTCTCTCGGACGCGTATTTACCGAGTTATAAGCGAGTTAACTTCCGGCGAGTCGCTTAGGTATCGCTGGAACGATAAAATTGCTAAGTACCGCGCCGTGTCGGTTAGCCGGTTCGCGGTAAGAGTAAACTTTTTTCCTATCGTTCCTAGATGATTTTAAACGTTATATTCCTGGTAAACTGTGCATACGAAACCATGTGTCGTGACGCCAGTTCTCTCGGACGCGTATTTACCGAGTTATAAGCGAGTTAACTTCCGGCGAGTCGCTTAGGTATCGCTGGAACGATAAAATTGCTAAGTACCGCGCCGTGTCGGTTAGCCGGTTCGCGGTAAGAGTAAACTTTTTTCCTATCGTTCCTAGATGATTTTAAACGTTATATTCGTGGTAAACTGTGCATACGAAACCATGTGTCGTGACGCCAGTTCTCTCGGACGCGTATTTACCGAGTTATAAGCGAGTTAACTTCCGGCGAGTCGCTTAGGTATCGCTGGAACGATAAAATTGCTAAGTACCGCGCCGTGTCGGTTATCCGGTTCGCGGTAAGAGTAAACTTTTTTCCTATCGTTCCTAGATGATTTTAAACGTTATATTCGTGGTAAACTGTGCATACGGAACCGTGTGTCGTGACGCTAGTTCTCTCGGACGCGTATTTACCGAGTTATAAGCGAGTTAACTTCCGGCGAGTCGCTTAGGTATCGCTGGAACGATAAAATTGCTAAGTACCGCGCCGTGTCGGTTAGCCGGTTCGCGGTAAGAGTAAACTTTTTTCCTATCGTTCCTAGATGATTTTAAACGTTATATTCGTGGTAAACTGTGCATACGAAACCATGTGTCGTGACGCCAGTTCTCTCGGACGCGTATTTACCGAGTTATAAGCGAGTTAACTTCCGGCGAGTCGCTTAGGTATCGCTGGAACGATAAAATTGCTAAGTACCGCGCCGTGTCGGTTAGCCGGTTCGCGGTAAGAGTAAACTTTTTTCCTATCGTTCCTAGATGATTTTAAACGTTATATTCGTGGTAAACTGTGCATACGAAACCATGTGTCGTGACGCCAGTTCTCTCGGACGCGTATTTACCGAGTTATAAGCGAGTTAACTTCCGGCGAGTCGCTTAGGTATCGCTGGAACGATAAAATTGCTAAGTACCGCGCCGTGTCGGTTAGCCGGTTCGCGGTAAGAGTAAACTTTTTTCCTATCGTTCCTAGATGATTTTAAACGTTATATTCGTGGTAAACTGTGCATACGAAACCGTGTGTCGTGACGCCAGTTCTCTCGGACGCGTACTTACCGAGTTATAAGCGAGTTAACTTCCGGCGAGTCGCTTAGGTATCGCTGGAACGATAAAATTGCTAAGTACCGCGCCGTGTCGGTTATCCGGTTCGCGGTAAGAGTAAACTTTTTTCCTATCGTTCCTAGATGATTTTAAACGTTATATTCGTGGTAAACTGTGCATACGGAACCATGTGTCGTGACGCCAGTTCTCTCGGACGCGTATTTACCGAGTTATAAGCGAGTTAACTTCCGGCGAGTCGCTTAGGTATCGCTGGAACGATAAAATTGCTAATTACCGCGCCGTGTCGGTTAGCCGGTTCGCGGTAAGAGTAAACTTTTTTCCTATCGTTCCTAGATGATTTTAAACGTTATATTCGTGGTAAACTGTGCATACGAAACCATGTGTCGTGACGCCAGTTCTCTCGGACGCGTATTTACCGAGTTATAAGCGAGTTAACTTCCGGCGAGTCGCTTAGGTATCGCTGGAACGATAAAATTGCTAAGTACCGCGCCGTGTCGGTTATCCGGTTCGCGGTAAGAGTAAACTTTTTTCCTATCGTTCCTAGATGATTTTAAACGTTATATTCGTGGTAAACTGTGCATACGGAACCGTGTGTCGTGACGCTAGTTCTCTCGGACGCGTATTTACCGAGTTATAAGCGAGTTAACTTCCGGCGAGTCGCTTAGGTATCGCTGGAACGATAAAATTGCTAAGTACCGCGCCGTGTCGGTTAGCCGGTTCGCGGTAAGAGTAAACTTTTTTCCTATCGTTCCTAGATGATTTTAAACGTTATATTCGTGGTAAACTGTGCATACGAAACCATGTGTCGTGACGCCAGTTCTCTCGGACGCGTATTTACCGAGTTATAAGCGAGTTAACTTCCGGCGAGTCGCTTAGGTATCGCTGGAACGATAAAATTGCTAAGTACCGCGCCGTGTCGGTTAGCCGGTTCGCGGTAAGAGTAAACTTTTTTCCTATCGTTCCTAGATGATTTTAAACGTTATATTCGTGGTAAACTGTGCATACGAAACCATGTGTCGTGACGCCAGTTCTCTCGGACGCGTATTTACCGAGTTATAAGCGAGTTAACTTCCGGCGAGTCGCTTAGGTATCGCTGGAACGATAAAATTGCTAAGTACCGCGCCGTGTCGGTTAGCCGGTTCGCGGTAAGAGTAAACTTTTTTCCTATCGTTCCTAGATGATTTTAAACGTTATATTCGTGGTAAACTGTGCATACGAAACCGTGTGTCGTGACGCCAGTTCTCTCGGACGCGTATTTACCGAGTTATAAGCGAGTTAACTTCCGGCGAGTCGCTTAGGTATCGCTGGAACGATAAAATTGCTAAGTACCGCGCCGTGTCGGTTATCCGGTTCGCGGTAAGAGTAAACTTTTTTCCTATCGTTCCTAGATGATTTTAAACGTTATATTCGTGGTAAACTGTGCATACGGAACCATGTGTCGTGACGCCAGTTCTCTCGGACGCGTATTTACCGAGTTATAAGCGAGTTAACTTCCGGCGAGTCGCTTAGGTATCGCTGGAACGATAAAATTGCTAATTACCGCGCCGTGTCGGTTAGCCGGTTCGCGGTAAGAGTAAACTTTTTTCCTATCGTTCCTAGATGATTTTAAACGTTATATTCGTGGTAAACTGTGCATACGAAACCATGTGTCGTGACGCCAGTTCTCTCGGACGCGTATTTACCGAGTTATAAGCGAGTTAACTTCCGGCGAGTCGCTTAGGTATCGCTGGAACGATAAAATTGCTAAGTACCGCGCCGTGTCGGTTAGCCGGTTCGCGGTAAGAGTAAACTTTTTTCCTATCGTTCCTAGATGATTTTAAACGTTATATTCGTGGTAAACTGTGCATACGAAACCATGTGTCGTGACGCCAGTTCTCTCGGACGCGTATTTACCGAGTTATAAGCGAGTTAACTTCCGGCGAGTCGCTTAGGTATCGCTGGAACGATAAAATTGCTAAGTACCGCGCCGTGTCGGTTAGCCGGTTCGCGGTAAGAGTAAACTTTTTTCCTATCGTTCCTAGATGATTTTAAACGTTATATTCGTGGTAAACTGTGCATACGAAACCGTGTGTCGTGACGCCAGTTCTCTCGGACGCGTATTTACCGAGTTATAAGCGAGTTAACTTCCGGCGAGTCGCTTAGGTATCGCTGGAACGATAAAATTGCTAAGTACCGCGCCGTGTCGGTTAGCCGGTTCGCGGTAAGAGTAAACTTTTTTTCTATCGTTCCTAGATGATTTTAAACGTTATATTCGTGGTAAACTGTGCATACGAAACCATGTGTCGTGACGCCAGTTCTCTCGGACGCGTATTTACCGAGTTATAAGCGAGTTAACTTCCGGCGAGTCGCTTAGGTATCGCTGGAACGATAAAATTGCTAAGTACCGCGCCGTGTCGGTTAGCCGGTTCGCGGTAAGAGTAAACTTTTTTCCTATCGTTCCTAGATGATTTTAAACGTTATATTCGTGGTAAACTGTGCATACGAAACCATGTGTCGTGACGCCAGTTCTCTCGGACGCGTATTTACCGAGTTATAAGCGAGTTAACTTCCGGCGAGTCGATTAGGTATCGCTGGAACGATAAAATTGCTAAGTACCGCGCCGTGTCGGTTAGCCGGTTCGCGGTAAGAGTAAACTTTTTTCCTATCGTTCCTAGATGATTTTAAACGTTATATTCGTGGTAAACTGTGCATACGAAACCGTGTGTCGTGACGCCAGTTCTCTCGGACGCGTATTTACCGAGTTATAAGCGAGTTAACTTCCGGCGAGTCGCTTAGGTATCGCTGGAACGATAAAATTGCTAAGTACCGCGCCGTGTCGGTTAGCCGGTTCGCGGTAAGAGTAAACTTTTTTCCTATCGTTCCTAGATGATTTTAAACGTTATATTCGTGGTAAACTGTGCATACGAAACCATGTGTCGTGACGCCAGTTCTCTCGGACGCGTATTTACCGAGTTATAAGCGAGTTAACTTCCGGCGAGTCGCTTAGGTATCGCTGGAACGATAAAATTGCTAAGTACCGCGCCGTGTCGGTTAGCCGGTTCGCGGTAAGAGTAAACTTTTTTCCTATCGTTCCTAGATGATTTTAAACGTTATATTCGTGGTAAACTGTGCATACGAAACCGTGTGTCGTGACGCCAGTTCTCTCGGACGCGTATTTACCGAGTTATAAGCGAGTTAACTTCCGGCGAGTCGCTTAGGTATCGCTGGAACGATAAAATTGCTAAGTACCGCGCCGTGTCGGTTAGCCGGTTCGCGGTAAGAGTAAACTTGTTTCCTATCGTTCCTAGATGATTTTAAACGTTATATTCGTGGTAAACTGTGCATACGAAACCATGTGTCGTGACGCCAGTTCTCTCGGACGCGTATTTACCGAGTTATAAGCGAGTTAACTTCCGGCGAGTCGCTTAGGTATCGCTGGAACGATAAAATTGCTAAGTACCGCGCCGTGTCGGTTAGCCGGTTCGCGGTAAGAGTAAACTTTTTTCCTATCGTTCCTAGATGATTTTAAACGTTATATTCGTGGTAAACTGTGCATACGAAACCATGTGTCGTGACGCCAGTTCTCTCGGACGCGTATTTACCGAGTTATAAGCGAGTTAACTTCCGGCGAGTCGATTAGGTATCGCTGGAACGATAAAATTGCTAAGTACCGCGCCGTGTCGGTTAGCCGGTTCGCGGTAAGAGTAAACTTTTTTCCTATCGTTCCTAGATGATTTTAAACGTTATATTCGTGGTAAACTGTGCATACGAAACCGTGTGTCGTGACGCCAGTTCTCTCGGACGCGTATTTACCGAGTTATAAGCGAGTTAACTTCCGGCGAGTCGCTTAGGTATCGCTGGAACGATAAAATTGCTAAGTACCGCGCCGTGTCGGTTAGCCTGTTCGCGGTAAGAGTAAACTTTTTTCCTATCGTTCCTAGATGATTTTAAACGTTATATTCGTGGTAAACTGTGCATACGAAACCGTGTGTCGTGACGCCAGTTCTCTCGGACGCGTATTTACCGAGTTATAAGCGAGTTAACTTCCGGCGAGTCGCTTAGGTATCGCTGGAACGATAAAATTGCTAAGTACCGCGCCGTGTCGGTTAGCCGGTTCGCGGTAAGAGTAAACTTTTTTCCTATCGTTCCTAGATGATTTTAAACGTTATATTCGTGGTAAACTGTGCATACGAAACCATGTGTCGTGACGCCAGTTCTCTCGGACGCGTATTTACCGAGTTATAAGCGAGTTAACTTCCGGCGAGTCGCTTAGGTATCGCTGGAACGATAAAATTGCTAAGTACCGCGCCGTGTCGGTTAGCCGGTTCGCGGTAAGAGTAAACTTTTTTCCTATCGTTCCTAGATGATTTTAAACGTTATATTCGTGGTAAACTGTGCATACGAAACCGTGTGTCGTGACGCCAGTTCTCTCGGACGCGTATTTACCGAGTTATAAGCGAGTTAACTTCCGGCGAGTCGCTTAGGTATCGCTGGAACGATAAAATTGCTAAGTACCGCGCCGTGTCGGTTAGCCGGTTCGCGGTAAGAGTAAACTTTTTTCCTATCGTTCCTAGATGATTTTAAACGTTATATTCGTGGTAAACTGTGCATACGAAACCGTGTGTCGTGACGCCAGTTCTCTCGGACGCGTATTTACCGAGTTATAAGCGAGTTAACTTCCGGCGAGTCGCTTAGGTATCGCTGGAACGATAAAATTGCTAAGTACCGCGCCGTGTCGGTTAGCCGGTTCGCGGTAAGAGTAAACTTTTTTCCTATCGTTCCTAGATGATTTTAAACGTTATATTCGTGGTAAACTGTGCATACGAAACCATGTGTCGTGACGCCAGTTCTCTCGGACGCGTATTTACCGAGTTATAAGCGAGTTAACTTCCGGCGAGTCGCTTAGGTATCGCTGGAACGATAAAATTGCTAAGTACCGCGCCGTGTCGGTTAGCCGGTTCGCGGTAAGAGTAAACTTTTTTCCTATCGTTCCTAGATGATTTTAAACGTTATATTCGTGGTAAACTGTGCATACGAAACCGTGTGTCGTGACGCCAGTTCTCTCGGACGCGTATTTACCGAGTTATAAGCGAGTTAACTTCCGGCGAGTCGCTTAGGTATCGCTGGAACGATAAAATTGCTAAGTACCGCGCCGTGTCGGTTAGCCGGTTCGCGGTAAGAGTAAACTTTTTTCCTATCGTTCCTAGATGATTTTAAACGTTATATTCGTGGTAAACTGTGCATACGAAACCGTGTGTCGTGACGCCAGTTCTCTCGGACGCGTATTTACCGAGTTATAAGCGAGTTAACTTCCGGCGAGTCGCTTAGGTATCGCTGGAACGATAAAATTGCTAAGTACCGCGCCGTGTCGGTTAGCCGGTTCGCGGTAAGAGTAAACTTTTTTCCTATCGTTCCTAGATGATTTTAAACGTTATATTCGTGGTAAACTGTGCATACGAAACCATGTGTCGTGACGCCAGTTCTCTCGGACGCGTATTTACCGAGTTATAAGCGAGTTAACTTCCGGCGAGTCGCTTAGGTATCGCTGGAACGATAAAATTGCTAAGTACCGCGCCGTGTCGGTTAGCCGGTTCGCGGTAAGAGTAAACTTTTTTCCTATCGTTCCTAGATGATTTTAAACGTTATATTCGTGGTAAACTGTGCATACGAAACCGTGTGTCGTGACGCCAGTTCTCTCGGACGCGTATTTACCGAGTTATAAGCGAGTTAACTTCCGGCGAGTCGCTTAGGTATCGCTGGAACGATAAAATTGCTAAGTACCGCGCCGTGTCGGTTAGCCGGTTCGCGGTAAGAGTAAACTTTTTTCCTATCGTTCCTAGATGATTTTAAACGTTATATTCGTGGTAAACTGTGCATACGAAACCGTGTGTCGTGACGCCAGTTCTCTCGGACGCGTATTTACCGAGTTATAAGCGAGTTAACTTCCGGCGAGTCGCTTAGGTATCGCTGGAACGATAAAATTGCTAAGTACCGCGCCGTGTCGGTTAGCCGGTTCGCGGTAAGAGTAAACTTTTTTCCTATCGTTCCTAGATGATTTTAAACGTTATATTCGTGGTAAACTGTGCATACGAAACCATGTGTCGTGACGCCAGTTCTCTCGGACGCGTATTTACCGAGTTATAAGCGAGTTAACTTCCGGCGAGTCGCTTAGGTATCGCTGGAACGATAAAATTGCTAAGTACCGCGCCGTGTCGGTTAGCCGGTTCGCGGTAAGAGTAAACTTTTTTCCTATCGTTCCTAGATGATTTTAAACGTTATATTCGTGGTAAACTGTGCATACGAAACCGTGTGTCGTGACGCCAGTTCTCTCGGACGCGTATTTACCGAGTTATAAGCGAGTTAACTTCCGGCGAGTCGCTTAGGTATCGCTGGAACGATAAAATTGCTAAGTACCGCGCCGTGTCGGTTAGCCGGTTCGCGGTAAGAGTAAACTTTTTTCCTATCGTTCCTAGATGATTTTAAACGTTATATTCGTGGTAAACTGTGCATACGAAACCGTGTGTCGTGACGCCAGTTCTCTCGGACGCGTATTTACCGAGTTATAAGCGAGTTAACTTCCGGCGAGTCGCTTAGGTATCGCTGGAACGATAAAATTGCTAAGTACCGCGCCGTGTCGGTTAGCCGGTTCGCGGTAAGAGTAAACTTTTTTCCTATCGTTCCTAGATGATTTTAAACGTTATATTCGTGGTAAACTGTGCATACGAAACCATGTGTCGTGACGCCAGTTCTCTCGGACGCGTATTTACCGAGTTATAAGCGAGTTAACTTCCGGCGAGTCGCTTAGGTATCGCTGGAACGATAAAATTGCTAAGTACCGCGCCGTGTCGGTTAGCCGGTTCGCGGTAAGAGTAAACTTTTTTCCTATCGTTCCTAGATGATTTTAAACGTTATATTCGTGGTAAACTGTGCATACGAAACCGTGTGTCGTGACGCCAGTTCTCTCGGACGCGTATTTACCGAGTTATAAGCGAGTTAACTTCCGGCGAGTCGCTTAGGTATCGCTGGAACGATAAAATTGCTAAGTACCGCGCCGTGTCGGTTAGCCGGTTCGCGGTAAGAGTAAACTTTTTTCCTATCGTTCCTAGATGATTTTAAACGTTATATTCGTGGTAAACTGTGCATACGAAACCATGTGTCGTGACGCCAGTTCTCTCGGACGCGTATTTACCGAGTTATAAGCGAGTTAACTTCCGGCGAGTCACTTAGGTATCGGTGGAACGATAGATTGCTAAGTACCGCGCCGTGTCGGTTAGTCGGTTCGCGGTAAGAGTAAACTTTTTTCCTATCGTTCCTAGACGATTTTAAACGTTATATTCGTGGTAAACTGTGCATACGAAACCGTGTGTCGTGACGCCAGTTCTCTCGGACGCGTATTTACCGAGTTATAAGCGAGTTAACTTCCGGCGAGTCGCTTAGGTATCGCTGGAACGATAAAATTGCTAAGTACGGCGCCGTGTCGGTTAGCCGGTTCGCGGTAAGAGTAAACTTTTTTCCTATCGTTCCTAGATGATTTTAAACGTTATATTCGTGGTAAACTGTGCATACGAAACCATGTGTCGTGACGCCAGTTCTCTCGGACGCGTATTTACCGAGTTATAAGCGAGTTAACTTCCGGCGAGTCGCTTAGGTATCGCTGGAACGATAAAATTGCTAAGTACCGCGCCGTGTCGGTTAGCCGGTTCGCGGTAAGAGTAAACTTTTTTCCTATCGTTCCTAGATGATTTTAAACGTTATATTCGTGGTAAACTGTGCATACGAAACCGTGTGTCGTGACGCCAGTTCTCTCGGACGCGTATTTACCGAGTTATAAGCGAGTTAACTTCCGGCGAGTCGCTTAGGTATCGCTGGAACGATAAAATTGCTAAGTACCGCGCCGTGTCGGTTAGCCGGTTCGCGGTAAGAGTAAACTTTTTTCCTATCGTTCCTAGATGATTTTAAACGTTATATTCGTGGTAAACTGTGCATACGAAACCATGTGTCGTGACGCCAGTTCTCTCGGACGCGTATTTACCGAGTTATAAGCGAGTTAACTTCCGGCGAGTCGCTTAGGTATCGCTGGAACGATAAAATTGCTAAGTACCGCGCCGTGTCGGTTAGCCGGTTCGCGGTAAGAGTAAACTTTTTTCCTATCGTTCCTAGATGATTTTAAACGTTATATTCGTGGTAAACTGTGCATACGAAACCGTGTGTCGTGACGCCAGTTCTCTCGGACGCGTATTTACCGAGTTATAAGCGAGTTAACTTCCGGCGAGTCGCTTAGGTATCGCTGGAACGATAAAATTGCTAAGTACCGCGCCGTATCGGTTAGCCGGTTCGCGGTAAGAGTAAACTTTTTTCCTATCGTTCCTAGATGATTTTAAACGTTATATTCGTGGTAAACTGTGCATACGAAACCATGTGTCGTGACGCCAGTTCTCTCGGACGCGTATTTACCGAGTTATAAGCGAGTTAACTTCCGGCGAGTCGCTTAGGTATCGCTGGAACGATAAAATTGCTAAGTACCGCGCCGTGTCGGTTAGCCGGTTCGCGGTAAGAGTAAACTTTTTTCCTATCGTTCCTAGATGATTTTAAACGTTATATTCGTGGTAAACTGTGCATACGAAACCGTGTGTCGTGACGCCAGTTCTCTCGGACGCGTATTTACCGAGTTATAAGCGAGTTAACTTCCGGCGAGTCGCTTAGGTATCGCTGGAACGATAAAATTGCTAAGTACCGCGCCGTGTCGGTTAGCCGGTTCGCGGTAAGAGTAAACTTTTTTCCTATCGTTCCTAGATGATTTTAAACGTTATATTCGTGGTAAACTGTGCATACGAAACCATGTGTCGTGACGCCAGTTCTCTCGGACGCGTATTTACCGAGTTATAAGCGAGTTAACTTCCGGCGAGTCGCTTAGGTATCGCTGGAACGATAAAATTGCTAAGTACCGCGCCGTGTCGGTTAGCCGGTTCGCGGTAAGAGTAAACTTTTTTCCTATCGTTCCTAGATGATTTTAAACGTTATATTCGTGGTAAACTGTGCATACGAAACCATGTGTCGTGACGCCAGTTCTCTCGGACGCGTATTTACCGAGTTATAAGCGAGTTAACTTCCGGCGAGTCGCTTAGGTATCGCTGGAACGATAAAATTGCTAAGTACCGCGCCGTGTCGGTTAGCCGGTTCGCGGTAAGAGTAAACTTTTTTCGTATCGTTCCTAGATGATTTTAAACGTTATATTCGTGGTAAACTGTGCATACGAAACCGTGTGTCGTGACGCCAGTTCTCTCGGACGCGTATTTACCGAGTTATAAGCGAGTTAACTTCCGGCGAGTCGCTTAGGTATCGCTGGAACGATAAAATTGCTAAGTACCGCGCCGTGTCGGTTAGCCGGTTCGCGGTAAGAGTAAACTTTTTTCCTATCGTTCCTAGATGATTTTAAACGTTATATTCGTGGTAAACTGTGCATACGAAACCATGTGTCGTGACGCCAGTTCTCTCGGACGCGTATTTTCCGAGTTATAAGCGAGTTAACTTCCGGCGAGTCGCTTAGGTATCGCTGGAACGATAAAATTGCTAAGTACCGCGCCGTGTCGGTTAGCCGGTTCGCGGTAAGAGTAAACTTTTTTCCTATCGTTCCTAGATGATTTTAAACGTTATATTCGTGGTAAACTGTGCATACGAAACCGTGTGTCGTGACGCCAGTTCTCTCGGACGCGTATTTACCGAGTTATAAGCGAGTTAACTTCCGGCGAGTCGCTTAGGTATCGCTGGAACGATAAAATTGCTAAGTACCGCGCCGTGTCGGTTAGCCGGTTCGCGGTAAGAGTAAACTTTTTTCCTATCGTTCCTAGATGATTTTAAACGTTATATTCGTGGTAAACTGTGCATACGAAACCATGTGTCGTGACGCCAGTTCTCTCGGACGCGTATTTACCGAGTTATAAGCGAGTTAACTTCCGGCGAGTCGCTTAGGTATCGCTGGAACGATAAAATTGCTAAGTACCGCGCCGTGTCGGTTAGCCGGTTCGCGGTAAGAGTAAACTTTTTTCCTATCGTTCCTAGATGATTTTAAACGTTATATTCGTGGTAAACTGTGCATACGAAACCGTGTGTCGTGACGCCAGTTCTCTCGGACGCGTATTTACCGAGTTATAAGCGAGTTAACTTCCGGCGAGTCGCTTAGGTATCGCTGGAACGATAAAATTGCTAAGTACCGCGCCGTGTCGGTTAGCCGGTTCGCGGTAAGAGTAAACTTTTTTCCTATCGTTCCTAGATGATTTTAAACGTTATATTCGTGGTAAACTGTGCATACGAAACCATGTGTCGTGACGCCAGTTCTCTCGGACGCGTATTTACCGAGTTATAAGCGAGTTAACTTCCGGCGAGTCGCTTAGGTATCGCTGGAACGATAAAATTGCTAAGTACCGCGCCGTGTCGGTTAGCCGGTGCGCGGTAAGAGTATACTTTTTTCCTATCGTTCCTAGATGATTTTAAACGTTATATTCGTGGTAAACTGTGCATACGAAACCGTGTGTCGTGACGCCAGTTCTCTCGGACGCGTATTTACCGAGTTATAAGCGAGTTAACTTCCGGCGAGTCACTTAGGTATCGTTGGAACGATAGATTGCTAAGTACCGCGCCGTGTCGGTTAGCCGGTTCGCGGTAAGAGTAAACTTTTTTCCTATCGTTCCTAGATGATTTTAAACGTTATATTCGTGGTAAACTGTGCATACGAAACCATGTGTCGTGACGCCAGTTCTCTCGGACGCGTATTTACCGAGTTATAAGCGAGTTAACTTCCGGCGAGTCGCTTAGGTATCGCTGGAACGATAAAATTGCTAAGTACCGCGCCGTGTCGGTTAGCCGGTTCGCGGTAAGAGTAAACTTTTTTCCTATCGTTCCTAGATGATTTTAAACGTTATATTCGTGGTAAACTGTGCATACGAAACCGTGTGTCGTGACGCCAGTTCTCTCGGACGCGTATTTACCGAGTTATAAGCGAGTTAACTTCCGGCGAGTCGCTTAGGTATCGCTGGAACGATAAAATTGCTAAGTACCGCGCCGTGTCGGTTAGCCGGTTCGCGGTAAGAGTAAACTTTTTTCCTATCGTTCCTAGATGATTTTAAACGTTATATTCGTGGTAAACTGTGCATACGAAACCGTGTGTCGTGACGCCAGTTCTCTCGGACGCGTATTTACCGAGTTATAAGCGAGTTAACTTCCGGCGAGTCGCTTAGGTATCGCTGGAACGATAAAATTGCTAAGTACCGCGCCGTGTCGGTTAGCCGGTTCGCGGTAAGAGTAAACTTTTTTCCTATCGTTCCTAGATGATTTTAAACGTTATATTCGTGGTAAACTGTGCATACGAAACCGTGTGTCGTGACGCCAGTTCTCTCGGACGCGTATTTACCGAGTTATAAGCGAGTTAACTTCCGGCGAGTCGCTTAGGTATCGCTGGAACGATAAAATTGCTAAGTACCGCGCCGTGTCGGTTAGCCGGTTCGCGGTAAGAGTAAACTTTTTTCCTATCGTTCCTAGATGATTTTAAACGTTATATTCGTGGTAAACTGTGCATACGAAACCATGTGTCGTGACGCCAGTTCTCTCGGACGCGTATTTACCGAGTTATAAGCGAGTTAACTTCCGGCGAGTCGCTTAGGTATCGCTGGAACGATAAAATTGCTAAGTACCGCGCCGTGTCGGTTAGCCGGTTCGCGGTAAGAGTAAACTTTTTTCCTATCGTTCCTAGATGATTTTAAACGTTATATTCGTGGTAAACTGTGCATACGAAACCGTGTGTCGTGACGCCAGTTCTCTCGGACGCGTATTTACCGAGTTATAAGCGAGTTAACTTCCGGCGAGTCGCTTAGGTATCGCTGGAACGATAAAATTGCTAAGTACCGCGCCGTGTCGGTTAGCCGGTTCGCGGTAAGAGTAAACTTTTTTCCTATCGTTCCTAGATGATTTTAAACGTTATATTCGTGGTAAACTGTGCATACGAAACCATGTGTCGTGACGCCAGTTCTCTCGGACGCGTATTTACCGAGTTATAAGCGAGTTAACTTCCGGCGAGTCGCTTAGGTATCGCTGGAACGATAAAATTGCTAAGTACCGCGCCGTGTCGGTTAGCCGGTTCGCGGTAAGAGTAAACTTTTTTCCTATCGTTCCTAGATGATTTTAAACGTTATATTCGTGGTAAACTGTGCATACGAAACCATGTGTCGTGACGCCAGTTCTCTCGGACGCGTATATACCGAGTTATAAGCGAGTTAACTTCCGGCGAGTCGCTTAGGTATCGCTGGAACGATAAAATTGCTAAGTACCGCGCCGTGTCGGTTAGCCGGTTCGCGGTAAGAGTAAACTTTTTTCCTATCGTTCCTAGATGATTTTAAACGTTATATTCGTGGTAAACTGTGCATACGAAACCATGTGTCGTGACGCCAGTTCTCTCGGACGCGTATTTACCGAGTTATAAGCGAGTTAACTTCCGGCGAGTCGCTTAGGTATCGCTGGAACGATAAAATTGCTAAGTACCGCGCCGTGTCGGTTATCCGGTTCGCGGTAAGAGTAAACTTTTTTCCTATCGTTCCTAGATGATTTTAAACGTTATATTCGTGGTAAACTGTGCATACGGAACCGTGTGTCGTGACGCTAGTTCTCTCGGACGCGTATTTACCGAGTTATAAGCGAGTTAACTTCCGGCGAGTCGCTTAGGTATCGCTGGAACGATAAAATTGCTAAGTACCGCGCCGTGTCGGTTAGCCGGTTCGCGGTAAGAGTAAACTTTTTTCCTATCGTTCCTAGATGATTTTAAACGTTATATTCGTGGTAAACTGTGCATACGAAACCGTGTGTCGTGACGCCAGTTCTCTCGGACGCGTATTTACCGAGTTATAAGCGAGTTAACTTCCGGCGAGTCGCTTAGGTATCGCTGGAACGATAAAATTGCTAAGTACCGCGCCGTGTCGGTTAGACGGTTCGCGGTAAGAGTAAACTTTTTTCCTATCGTTCCTAGATGATTTTAAACGTTATATTCGTGGTAAACTGTGCATACGAAACCGTGTGTCGTGACACCAGTTCTCTCGGACGCGTATTTACCGAGTTATAAGCGAGTTAACTTCCGGCGAGTCGCTTAGGTATCGCTGGAACGATAAAATTGCTAAGTACCGCGCCGTGTCGGTTAGCCGGTTCGCGGTAAGAGTAAACTTTTTTCCTATCGTTCCTAGATGATTTTAAACGTTATATTCGTGGTAAACTGTGCATACGAAACCATGTGTCGTGACGCCAGTTCTCTCGGACGCGTATTTACCGAGTTATAAGCGAGTTAACTTCCGGCGAGTCGCTTAGGTATCGCTGGAACGATAAAATTGCTAAGTACCGCGCCGTGTCGGTTAGCCGGTTCGCGGTAAGAGTAAACTTTTTTCCTATCGTTCCTAGATGATTTTAAACGTTATATTCGTGGTAAACTGTGCATACGAAACCATGTGTCGTGACGCCAGTTCTCTCGGACGCGTATTTACCGAGTTATAAGCGAGTTAACTTCCGGCGAGTCGCTTAGGTATCGCTGGAACGATAAAATTGCTAAGTACCGCGCCGTGTCGGTTAGCCGGTTCGCGGTAAGAGTAAACTTTTTTCCTATCGTTCCTAGATGATTTTAAACGTTATATTCGTGGTAAACTGTGCATACGAAACCATGTGTCGTGACGCCAGTTCTCTCGGACGCGTATTTACCGAGTTATAAGCGAGTTAACTTCCGGCGAGTCGCTTAGGTATCGCTGGAACGATAAAATTGCTAAGTACCGCGCCGTGTCGGTTAGCCGGTTCGCGGTAAGAGTAAACTTTTTTCCTATCGTTCCTAGATGATTTTAAACGTTATATTCGTGGTAAACTGTGCATACGAAACCGTGTGTCGTGACGCCAGTTCTCTCGGACGCGTATTTACCGAGTTATAAGCGAGTTAACTTCCGGCGAGTCGCTTAGGTATCGCTGGAACGATAAAATTGCTAAGTACCGCGCCGTGTCGGTTAGCCGGTTCGCGGTAAGAGTAAACTTTTTTCCTATCGTTCCTAGATGATTTTAAACGTTATATTCGTGGTAAACTGTGCATACGAAACCATGTGTCGTGACGCCAGTTCTCTCGGACGCGTATTTACCGAGTTATAAGCGAGTTAACTTCCGGCGAGTCGCTTAGGTATCGCTGGAACGATAAAATTGCTAAGTACCGCGCCGTGTCGGTTAGCCGGTTCGCGGTAAGAGTAAACTTTTTTCCTATCGTTCCTAGATGATTTTAAACGTTATATTCGTGGTAAACTGTGCATACGAAACCGTGTGTCGTGACACCAGTTCTCTCGGACGCGTATTTACCGAGTTATAAGCGAGTTAACTTCCGGCGAGTCGCTTAGGTATCGCTGGAACGATAAAATTGCTAAGTACCGCGCCGTGTCGGTTAGCCGGTTCGCGGTAAGAGTAAACTTTTTTCCTATCGTTCCTAGATGATTTTAAACGTTATATTCGTGGTAAACTGTGCATACGAAACCATGTGTCGTGACGCCAGTTCTCTCGGACGCGTATTTACCGAGTTATAAGCGAGTTAACTTCCGGCGAGTCGCTTAGGTATCGCTGGAACGATAAAATTGCTAAGTACCGCGCCGTGTCGGTTAGCCGGTTCGCGGTAAGAGTAAACTTTTTTCCTATCGTTCCTAGATGATTTTAAACGTTATATTCGTGGTAAACTGTGCATACGAAACCGTGTGTCGTGACGCCAGTTCTCTCGGACGCGTATTTACCGAGTTATAAGCGAGTTAACTTCCGGCGAGTCGCTTAGGTATCGCTGGAACGATAAAATTGCTAAGTACCGCGCCGTGTCGGTTAGCCGGTTCGCGGTAAGAGTAAACTTTTTTCCTATCGTTCCTAGATGATTTTAAACGTTATATTCGTGGTAAACTGTGCATACGAAACCATGTGTCGTGACGCCAGTTCTCTCGGACGCGTATTTACCGAGTTATAAGCGAGTTAACTTCCGGCGAGTCGCTTAGGTATCGCTGGAACGATAAAATTGCTAAGTACCGCGCCGTGTCGGTTAGCCGGTTCGCGGTAAGAGTAAACTTTTTTCCTATCGTTCCTAGATGATTTTAAACGTTATATTCGTGGTAAACTGTGCATACGAAACCGTGTGTCGTGACGCCAGTTCTCTCGGACGCGTATTTACCGAGTTATAAGCGAGTTAACTTCCGGCGAGTCGCTTAGGTATCGCAGGAACGATAAAATTGCTAAGTACCGCGCCGTGTCGGTTAGCCGGTTCGCGGTAAGAGTAAACTTTTTTCCTATCGTTCCTAGATGATTTTAAACGTTATATTCGTGGTAAACTGTGCATACGAAACCATGTGTCGTGACGCCAGTTCTCTCGGACGCGTATTTACCGAGTTATAAGCGAATTAACTTCCGGCGAGTCGCTTAGGTATCGCTGGAACGATAAAATTGCTAAGTACCGCGCCGTGTCGGTTAGCCGGTTCGCGGTAAGAGTAAACTTTTTTCCTATCGTTCCTAGATGATTTTAAACGTTATATTCGTGGTAAACTGTGCATACGAAACCGTGTGTCGTGACACCAGTTCTCTCGGACGCGTATTTACCGAGTTATAAGCGAGTTAACTTCCGGCGAGTCGCTTAGGTATCGCTGGAACGATAAAATTGCTAAGTACCGCGCCGTGTCGGTTAGCCGGTTCGCGGTAAGAGTAAACTTTTTTCCTATCGTTCCTAGATGATTTTAAACGTTATATTCGTGGTAAACTGTGCATACGAAACCATGTGTCGTGACGCCAGTTCTCTCGGACGCGTATTTACCGAGTTATAAGCGAGTTAACTTCCGGCGAGTCGCTTAGGTATCGCTGGAACGATAAAATTGCTAAGTACCGCGCCGTGTCGGTTAGCCGGTTCGCGGTAAGAGTAAACTTTTTTCCTATCGTTCCTAGATGATTTTAAACGTTATATTCGTGGTAAACTGTGCATACGAAACCATGTGTCGTGACGCCAGTTCTCTCGGACGCGTATTTACCGAGTTATAAGCGAGTTAACTTCCGGCGAGTCGCTTAGGTATCGCTGGAACGATAAAATTGCTAAGTACCGCGCCGTGTCGGTTAGCCGGTTCGCGGTAAGAGTAAACTTTTTTCCTATCGTTCCTAGATGATTTTAAACGTTATATTCGTGGTAAACTGTGCATACGAAACCGTGTGTCGTGACGCCAGTTCTCTCGGACGCGTATTTACCGAGTTATAAGCGAGTTAACTTCCGGCGAGTCGCTTAGGTATCGCTGGAACGATAAAATTGCTAAGTACCGCGCCGTGTCGGTTAGCCGGTTCGCGGTAAGAGTAAACTTTTTTCCTATCGTTCCTAGATGATTTTAAACGTTATATTCGTGGTAAACTGTGCATACGAAACCATGTGTCGTGACGCCAGTTCTCTCGGACGCGTATTTACCGAGTTATAAGCGAGTTAACTTCCGGCGAGTCGCTTAGGTATCGCTGGAACGATAAAATTGCTAAGTACCGCGCCGTGTCGGTTAGCCGGTTCGCGGTAAGAGTAAACTTTTTTCCTATCGTTCCTAGATGATTTTAAACGTTATATTCGTGGTAAACTGTGCATACGAAACCGTGTGTCGTGACGCCAGTTCTCTCGGACGCGTATTTACCGAGTTATAAGCGAGTTAACTTCCGGCGAGTCGCTTAGGTATCGCTGGAACGATAAAATTGCTAAGTACCGCGCCGTGTCGGTTAGCCGGTTCGCGGTAAGAGTAAACTTTTTTCCTATCGTTCCTAGATGATTTTAAACGTTATATTCGTGGTAAACTGTGCATACGAAACCATGTGTCGTGACGCCAGTTCTCTCGGACGCGTATTTACCGAGTTATAAGCGAGTTAACTTCCGGCGAGTCGCTTAGGTATCGCTGGAACGATAAAATTGCTAAGTACCGCGCCGTGTCGGTTAGCCGGTTCGCGGTAAGAGTAAACTTTTTTCCTATCGTTCCTAGATTATTTTAAACGTTATATTACTGGTAAACTGTGCATACGAAACCATGTGTCGTGACGCCAGTTCTCTCGGACGCGTATTTACCGAGTTATAAGCGAGTTAACTTCCGGCGAGTCGCTTAGGTATCGCTGGAACGATAAAATTGCTAAGTACCGCGCCGTGTCGGTTAGCCGGTTCGCGGTAAGAGTAAACTTTTTTCCTATCGTTCCTAGATGATTTTAAACGTTATATTCGTGGTAAACTGTGCATACGAAACCATGTGTCGTGACGCCAGTTCTCTCGGACGCGTATTTACCGAGTTATAAGCGAGTTAACTTCCGGCGAGTCGCTTAGGTATCGCTGGAACGATAAAATTGCTAAGTACCGCGCCGTGTCGGTTATCCGGTTCGCGGTAAGAGTAAACTTTTTTCCTATCGTTCCTAGATGATTTTAAACGTTATATTCGTGGTAAACTGTGCATACGGAACCGTGGGTCGTGACGCTAGTTCTCTCGGACGCGTATTTACCGAGTTATAAGCGAGTTAACTTCCGGCGAGTCGCTTAGGTATCGCTGGAACGATAAAATTGCTAAGTACCGCGCCGTGTCGGTTAGCCGGTTCGTGGTAAGAGTAAACTTTTTTCCTATCGTTCCTAGATGATTTTAAACGTTATATTCGTGGTAAACTGTGCATACGAAACCGTGTGTCGTGACGCCAGTTCTCTCGGACGCGTATTTACCGAGTTATAAGCCAGTTAACTTCCGCCGAGTCGCTTAGGTATCGCTGGAACGATAAAATTGCTAAGTACCGCGCCGTGTCGGTTAGCCGGTTCGCGGTAAGAGTAAACTTTTTTCCTATCGTTCCTAGATGATTTTAAACGTTATATTCGTGGTAAACTGTGCATACGAAACCATGTGTCGTGACGCCAGTTCTCTCGGACGCGTATTTACCGAGTTATAAGCGAGTTAACTTCCGGCGAGTCGCTTAGGTATCGCTGGAACGATAAAATTGCTAAGTACCGCGCCGTGTCGGTTAGCCGGTTCGCGGTAAGAGTAAACTTTTTTCCTATCGTTCCTAGATGATTTTAAACGTTATATTCGTGGTAAACTGTGCATACGAAACCATGTGTCGTGACGCCAGTTCTCTCGGACGCGTATTTACCGAGTTATAAGCGAGTTAACTTCCGGCGAGTCGCTTAGGTATCGCTGGAACGATAAAATTGCTAAGTACCGCGCCGTGTCGGTTAGCCGGTTCGCGGTAAGAGTAAACTTTTTTCCTATCGTTCCTAGATTATTTTAAACGTTATATTCGTGGTAAACTGTGCATACGAAACCATGTGTCGTGACGCCAGTTCTCTCGGACGCGTATTTACCGAGTTATAAGCGAGTTAACTTCCGGCGAGTCGCTTAGGTATCGCTGGAACGATAAAATTGCTAAGTACCGCGCCGTGTCGGTTAGCCGGTTCGCGGTAAGAGTAAACTTTTTTCCTATCGTTCCTAGATGATTTTAAACGTTATATTCGTGGTAAACTGTGCATACGAAACCGTGTGTCGTGACGCCAGTTCTCTCGGACGCGTATTTACCGAGTTATAAGCGAGTTAACTTCCGGCGAGTCGTTTAGGTATCGCTGGAACGATAAAATTGCTAAGTACCGCGCCGTGTCGGTTAGCCGGTTCGCGGTAAGAGTAAACTTTTTTCCTATCGTTCCTAGATGATTTTAAACGTTATATTCGTGGTAAACTGTGCATACGAAACCGTGTGTCGTGACGCCAGTTCTCTCGGACGCGTATTTACCGAGTTATAAGCGAGTTAACTTCCGGCGAGTCGCTTAGGTATCGCTGGAACGATAAAATTGCTAAGTACCGCGCCGTGTCGGTTAGCCGGTTCGCGGTAAGAGTAAACTTTTTTCCTATCGTTCCTAGATGATTTTAAACGTTATATTCGTGGTAAACTGTGCATACGAAACCGTGTGTCGTGACGCCAGTTCTCTCGGACGCGTATTTACCGAGTTATAAGCGAGTTAACTTCCGGCGAGTCGCTTAGGTATCGCTGGAACGATAAAATTGCTAAGTACCGCGCCGTGTCGGTTAGCCGGTTCACGGTAAGAGTAAACTTTTTTCCTATCGTTCCTAGATGATTTTAAACGTTATATTCGTGGTAAACTGTGCATACGAAACCATGTGTCGTGACGCCAGTTCTCTCGGACGCGTATTTACCGAGTTATAAGCGAGTTAACTTCCGGCGAGTCGCTTAGGTATCGCTGGAACGATAAAATTGCTAAGTACCGCGCCGTGTCGGTTAGCCGGTTCGCGGTAAGAGTAAACTTTTTTCCTATCGTTCCTAGATGATTTTAAACGTTATATTCGTGGTAAACTGTGCATACGAAACCGTGTGTCGTGACGCCAGTTCTCTCGGACGCGTATTTACCGAGTTATAAGCGAGTTAACTTCCGGCGAGTCGCTTAGGTATCGCTGGAACGATAAAATTGCTAAGTACCGCGCCGTGTCGGTTAGCCGGTTCGCGGTAAGAGTAAACTTTTTTCCTATCGTTCCTAGATGATTTTAAACGTTATATTCGTGGTAAACTGTGCATACGAAACCGTGTGTCGTGACGCCAGTTCTCTCGGACGCGTATTTACCGAGTTATAAGCGAGTTAACTTCCGGCGAGTCGCTTAGGTATCGCTGGAACGATAAAATTGCTAAGTACCGCGCCGGGTCGGTTAGCCGGTTCGCGGTAAGAGTAAACTTTTTTCCTATCGTTCCTAGATGATTTTAAACGTTATATTCGTGGTAAACTGTGCATACGAAACCATGTGTCGTGACGCCAGTTCTCTCGGACGCGTATTTACCGAGTTATAAGCGAGTTAACTTCCGGCGAGTCGCTTAGGTATCGCTGGAACGATAAAATTGCTAAGTACCGCGCCGTGTCGGTTAGCCGGTTCGCGGTAAGAGTAAACTTTTTTCCTATCGTTCCTAGATGATTTTAAACGTTATATTCGTGGTAAACTGTGCATACGAAACCGTGTGTCGTGACGCCAGTTCTCTCGGACGCGTATTTACCGAGTTATAAGCGAGTTAACTTACGGCGAGTCGCTTAGGTATCGCTGGAACGATAAAATTGCTAAGTACCGCGCCGTGTCGGTTAGCCGGTTCGCGGTAAGAGTAAACTTTTTTCCTATCGTTCCTAGATGATTTTAAACGTTATATTCGTGGTAAACTGTGCATACGAAACCGTGTGTCGTGACGCCAGTTCTCTCGGACGCGTATTTACCGAGTTATAAGCGAGTTAACTTCCGGCGAGTCGCTTAGGTATCGCTGGAACGATAAAATTGCTAAGTATCGCGCCGTGTCGGTTAGCCGGTTCGCGGTAAGAGTAAACTTTTTTCCTATCGTTCCTAGATGATTTTAAACGTTATATTCGTGGTAAACTGTGCATACGAAACCATGTGTCGTGACGCCAGTTCTCTCGGACGCGTATTTACCGAGTTATAAGCGAGTTAACTTCCGGCGAGTCACTTAGGTATCGCTGGAACGATAAAATTGCTAAGTACCGCGCCGTGTCGGTTAGCCGGTTCGCGGTAAGAGTAAACTTTTTTCCTATCGTTCCTAGATGATTTTAAACGTTATATTCGTGGTAAACTGTGCATACGAAACCGTGTGTCGTGACGCCAGTTCTCTCGGACGCGTATTTACCGAGTTATAAGCGAGTTAACTTCCGGCGAGTCGCTTAGGTATCGCTGGAACGATAAAATTGCTAAGTACCGCGCCGTGTCGGTTAGCCGGTTCGCGGTAAGAGTAAACTTTTTTCCTATCGTTCCTAGATGATTTTAAACGTTATATTCGTGGTAAACTGTGCATACGAAACCGTGTGTCGTGACGCCAGTTCTCTCGGACGCGTATTTACCGAGTTATAAGCGAGTTAACTTCCGGCGAGTCGCTTAGGTATCGCTGGAACGATAAAATTGCTAAGTATCGCGCCGTGTCGGTTAGCCGGTTCGCGGTAAGAGTAAACTTTTTTCCTATCGTTCCTAGATGATTTTAAACGTTATATTCGTGGTAAACTGTGCATACGAAACCATGTGTCGTGACGCCAGTTCTCTCGGACGCGTATTTACCGAGTTATAAGCGAGTTAACTTCCGGCGAGTCACTTAGGTATCGTTGGAACGATAGATTGCTAAGTACCGCGCCGTGTCGGTTAGCCGGTTCGCGGTAAGAGTAAACTTTTTTCCTATCGTTCCTAGATGATTTTAAACGTTATATTCGTGGTAAACTGTGCATACGAAACCGTGTGTCGTGACGCCAGTTCTCTCGGACGCGTATTTACCGAGTTATAAGCGAGTTAACTTCCGGCGAGTCGCTTAGGTATCGCTGGAACGATAAAATTGCTAAGTACCGCGCCGTGTCGGTTAGCCGGTTCGCGGTAAGAGTAAACTTTTTTCCTATCGTTCCTAGATGATTTTAAACGTTATATTCGTGGTAAACTGTGCATACGAAACCATGTGTCGTGACGCCAGTTCTCTCGGACGCGTATTTACCGAGTTATAAGCGAGTTAACTTCCGGCGAGTCGCTTAGGTATCGCTGGAACGATAAAATTGCTAAGTACCGCGCCGTGTCGGTTAGCCGGTTCGCGGTAAGAGTAAACTTTTTTCCTATCGTTCCTAGATGATTTTAAACGTTATATTCGTGGTAAACTGTGCATACGAAACCGTGTGTCGTGACGCCAGTTCTCTCGGACGCGTATTTACCGAGTTATAAGCGAGTTAACTTCCGGCGAGTCGCTTAGGTATCGCTGGAACGATAAAATTGCTAAGTATCGCGCCGTGTCGGTTAGCCGGTTCGCGGTAAGAGTAAACTTTTTTCCTATCGTTCCTAGATGATTTTAAACGTTATATTCGTGGTAAACTGTGCATACGAAACCATGTGTCGTGACGCCAGTTCTCTCGGACGCGTATTTACCGAGTTATAAGCGAGTTAACTTCCGGCGAGTCACTTAGGTATCGCTGGAACGATAAAATTGCTAAGTACCGCGCCGTGTCGGTTAGCCGGTTCGCGGTAAGAGTAAACTTTTTTCCTATCGTTCCTAGATGATTTTAAACGTTATATTCGTGGTAAACTGTGCATACGAAACCGTGTGTCGTGACGCCAGTTCTCTCGGACGCGTATTTACCGAGTTATAAGCGAGTTAACTTCCGGCGAGTCGCTTAGGTATCGCTGGAACGATAAAATTGCTAAGTACCGCGCCGTGTCGGTTAGCCGGTTCGCGGTAAGAGTAAACTTTTTTCCTATCGTTCCTAGATGATTTTAAACGTTATATTCGTGGTAAACTGTGCATACGAAACCGTGTGTCGTGACGCCAGTTCTCTCGGACGCGTATTTACCGAGTTATAAGCGAGTTAACTTCCGGCGAGTCGCTTAGGTATCGCTGGAACGATAAAATTGCTAAGTATCGCGCCGTGTCGGTTAGCCGGTTCGCGGTAAGAGTAAACTTTTTTCCTATCGTTCCTAGATGATTTTAAACGTTATATTCGTGGTAAACTGTGCATACGAAACCATGTGTCGTGACGCCAGTTCTCTCGGACGCGTATTTACCGAGTTATAAGCGAGTTAACTTCCGGCGAGTCACTTAGGTATCGTTGGAACGATAGATTGCTAAGTACCGCGCCGTGTCGGTTAGCCGGTTCGCGGTAAGAGTAAACTTTTTTCCTATCGTTCCTAGATGATTTTAAACGTTATATTCGTGGTAAACTGTGCATACGAAACCGTGTGTCGTGACGCCAGTTCTCTCGGACGCGTATTTACCGAGTTATAAGCGAGTTAACTTCCGGCGAGTCGCTTAGGTATCGCTGGAACGATAAAATTGCTAAGTACCGCGCCGTGTCGGTTAGCCGGTTCGCGGTAAGAGTAAACTTTTTTCCTATCGTTCCTAGATGATTTTAAACGTTATATTCGTGGTAAACTGTGCATACGAAACCATGTGTCGTGACGCCAGTTCTCTCGGACGCGTATTTACCGAGTTATAAGCGAGTTAACTTCCGGCGAGTCGCTTAGGTATCGCTGGAACGATAAAATTGCTAAGTACCGCGCCGTGTCGGTTAGCCGGTTCGCGGTAAGAGTAAACTTTTTTCCTATCGTTCCTAGATGATTTTAAACGTTATATTCGTGGTAAACTGTGCATACGAAACCGTGTGTCGTGACGCCAGTTCTCTCGGACGCGTATTTACCGAGTTATAAGCGAGTTAACTTCCGGCGAGTCGCTTAGGTATCGCTGGAACGATAAAATTGCTAAGTACCGCGCCGTGTCGGTTAGCCGGTTCGCGGTAAGAGTAAACTTTTTTCCTATCGTTCCTAGATGATTTTAAACGTTATATTCGTGGTAAACTGTGCATACGAAACCATGTGTCGTGACGCCAGTTCTCTCGGACGCGTATTTACCGAGTTATAAGCGAGTTAACTTCCGGCGAGTCGCTTAGGTATCGCTGGAACGATAAAATTGCTAAGTACCGCGCCGTGTCGGTTAGCCGGTTCGCGGTAAGAGTAAACTTTTTTCCTATCGTTCCTAGATGATTTTAAACGTTATATTCGTGGTAAACTGTGCATACGAAACCGTGTGTCGTGACGCCAGTTCTCTCGGACGCGTATTTACCGAGTTATAAGCGAGTTAACTTCCGGCGAGTCGCTTAGGTATCGCTGGAACGATAAAATTGCTAAGTACCGCGCCGTGTCGGTTAGCCGGTTCGCGGTAAGAGTAAACTTTTTTCCTATCGTTCCTAGATGATTTTAAACGTTATATTCGTGGTAAACTGTGCATACGAAACCATGTGTCGTGACGCCAGTTCTCTCGGACGCGTATTTACCGAGTTATAAGCGAGTTAACTTCCGGCGAGTCGCTTAGGTATCGCTGGAACGATAAAATTGCTAAGTACCGCGCCGTGTCGGTTAGCCGGTTCGCGGTAAGAGTAAACTTTTTTCCTATCGTTCCTAGATGATTTTAAACGTTATATTCGTGGTAAACTGTGCATACGAAACCGTGTGTCGTGACGCCAGTTCTCTCGGACGCGTATTTACCGAGTTATAAGCGAGTTAACTTCCGGCGAGTCGCTTAGGTATCGCTGGAACGATAAAATTGCTAAGTACCGCGCCGTGTCGGTTAGCCGGTTCGCGGTAAGAGTAAACTTTTTTCCTATCGTTCCTAGATGATTTTAAACGTTATATTCGTGGTAAACTGTGCATACGAAACCATGTGTCGTGACGCCAGTTCTCTCGGATGCGTATTTACCGAGTTATAAGCGAGTTAACTTCCGGCGAGTCGCTTAGGTATCGCTGGAACGATAAAATTGCTAAGTACCGCGCCGTGTCGGTTAGCCGGTTCGCGGTAAGAGTAAACTTTTTTCCTATCGTTCCTAGATGATTTTAAACGTTATATTCGTGGTAAACTGTGCATACGAAACCGTGTGTCGTGACGCCAGTTCTCTCGGACGCGTATTTACCGAGTTATAAGCGAGTTAACTTCCGGCGAGTCGCTTAGGTATCGCTGGAACGATAAAATTGCTAAGTACCGCGCCGTGTCGGTTAGCCGGTTCGCGGTAAGAGTAAACTTTTTTCCTATCGTTCCTAGATGATTTTAAACGTTATATTCGTGGTAAACTGTGCATACGAAACCATGTGTCGTGACGCCAGTTCTCTCGGACGCGTATTTACCGAGTTATAAGCGAGTTAACTTCCGGCGAGTCGCTTAGGTATCGCTGGAACGATAAAATTGCTAAGTACCGCGCCGTGTCGGTTAGCCGGTTCGCGGTAAGAGTAAACTTTTTTCCTATCGTTCCTAGATGATTTTAAACGTTATATTCGTGGTAAACTGTGCATACGAAACCGTGTGTCGTGACGCCAGTTCTCTCGGACGCGTATTTACCGAGTTATAAGCGAGTTAACTTCCGGCGAGTCGCTTAGGTATCGCTGGAACGATAAAATTGCTAAGTACCGCGCCGTGTCGGTTAGCCGGTTCGCGGTAAGAGTACACTTTTTTCCTATCGTTCCTAGATGATTTTAAACGTTATATTCGTGGTAAACTGTGCATACGAAACCATGTGTCGTGACGCCAGTTCTCTCGGACGCGTATTTACCGAGTTATAAGCGAGTTAACTTCCGGCGAGTCACTTAGGTATCGCTGGAACGATAAAATTGCTAAGTACCGCGCCGTGTCGGTTAGCCGGTTCGCGGTAAGAGTAAACTTTTTTCCTATCGTTCCTAGATGATTTTAAACGTTATATTCGTGGTAAACTGTGCATACGAAACCGTGTGTCGTGACGCCAGTTCTCTCGGACGCGTATTTACCGAGTTATAAGCGAGTTAACTTCCGGCGAGTCGCTTAGGTATCGCTGGAACGATAAAATTGCTAAGTACCGCGCCGTGTCGGTTAGCCGGTTCGCGGTAAGAGTAAACTTTTTTCCTATCGTTCCTAGATGATTTTAAACGTTATATTCGTGGTAAACTGTGCATACGAAACCGTGTGTCGTGACGCCAGTTCTCTCGGACGCGTATTTACCGAGTTATAAGCGAGTTAACTTCCGGCGAGTCGCTTAGGTATCGCTGGAACGATAAAATTGCTAAGTATCGCGCCGTGTCGGTTAGCCGGTTCGCGGTAAGAGTAAACTTTTTTCCTATCGTTCCTAGATGATTTTAAACGTTATATTCGTGGTAAACTGTGCATACGAAACCATGTGTCGTGACGCCAGTTCTCTCGGACGCGTATTTACCGAGTTATAAGCGAGTTAACTTCCGGCGAGTCACTTAGGTATCGTTGGAACGATAGATTGCTAAGTACCGCGCCGTGTCGGTTAGCCGGTTCGCGGTAAGAGTAAACTTTTTTCCTATCGTTCCTAGATGATTTTAAACGTTATATTCGTGGTAAACTGTGCATACGAAACCGTGTGTCGTGACGCCAGTTCTCTCGGACGCGTATTTACCGAGTTATAAGCGAGTTAACTTCCGGCGAGTCGCTTAGGTATCGCTGGAACGATAAAATTGCTAAGTACCGCGCCGTGTCGGTTAGCCGGTTCGCGGTAAGAGTAAACTTTTTTCCTATCGTTCCTAGATGATTTTAAACGTTATATTCGTGGTAAACTGTGCATACGAAACCATGTGTCGTGACGCCAGTTCTCTCGGACGCGTATTTACCGAGTTATAAGCGAGTTAACTTCCGGCGAGTCGCTTAGGTATCGCTGGAACGATAAAATTGCTAAGTACCGCGCCGTGTCGGTTAGCCGGTTCGCGGTAAGAGTAAACTTTTTTCCTATCGTTCCTAGATGATTTTAAACGTTATATTCGTGGTAAACTGTGCATACGAAACCGTGTGTCGTGACGCCAGTTCTCTCGGACGCGTATTTACCGAGTTATAAGCGAGTTAACTTCCGGCGAGTCGCTTAGGTATCGCTGGAACGATAAAATTGCTAAGTACCGCGCCGTGTCGGTTAGCCGGTTCGCGGTAAGAGTAAACTTTTTTCCTATCGTTCCTAGATGATTTTAAACGTTATATTCGTGGTAAACTGTGCATACGAAACCATGTGTCGTGACGCCAGTTCTCTCGGACGCGTATTTACCGAGTTATAAGCGAGTTAACTTCCGGCGAGTCGCTTAGGTATCGCTGGAACGATAAAATTGCTAAGTACCGCGCCGTGTCGGTTAGCCGGTTCGCGGTAAGAGTAAACTTTTTTCCTATCGTTCCTAGATGATTTTAAACGTTATATTCGTGGTAAACTGTGCATACGAAACCGTGTGTCGTGACGCCAGTTCTCTCGGACGCGTATTTACCGAGTTATAAGCGAGTTAACTTCCGGCGAGTCGCTTAGGTATCGCTGGAACGATAAAATTGCTAAGTACCGCGCCGTGTCGGTTAGCCGGTTCGCGGTAAGAGTAAACTTTTTTCCTATCGTTCCTAGATGATTTTAAACGTTATATTCGTGGTAAACTGTGCATACGAAACCATGTGTCGTGACGCCAGTTCTCTCGGACGCGTATTTACCGAGTTATAAGCGAGTTAACTTCCGGCGAGTCGCTTAGGTATCGCTGGAACGATAAAATTGCTAAGTACCGCGCCGTGTCGGTTAGCCGGTTCGCGGTAAGAGTAAACTTTTTTCCTATCGTTCCTAGATGATTTTAAACGTTATATTCGTGGTAAACTGTGCATACGAAACCGTGTGTCGTGACGCCAGTTCTCTCGGACGCGTATTTACCGAGTTATAAGCGAGTTAACTTCCGGCGAGTCGCTTAGGTATCGCTGGAACGATAAAATTGCTAAGTACCGCGCCGTGTCGGTTAGCCGGTTCGCGGTAAGAGTAAACTTTTTTCCTATCGTTCCTAGATGATTTTAAACGTTATATTCGTGGTAAACTGTGCATACGAAACCATGTGTCGTGACGCCAGTTCTCTCGGACGCGTATTTACCGAGTTATAAGCGAGTTAACTTCCGGCGAGTCGCTTAGGTATCGCTGGAACGATAAAATTGCTAAGTACCGCGCCGTGTCGGTTAGCCGGTTCGCGGTAAGAGTAAACTTTTTTCCTATCGTTCCTAGATGATTTTAAACGTTATATTCGTGGTAAACTGTGCATACGAAACCATGTGTCGTGACGCCAGTTCTCTCGGACGCGTATTTACCGAGTTATAAGCGAGTTAACTTCCGGCGAGTCGCTTAGGTATCGCTGGAACGATAAAATTGCTAAGTACCGCGCCGTGTCGGTTAGCCGGTTCGCGGTAAGAGTAAACTTTTTTCCTATCGTTCCTAGATGATTTTAAACGTTATATTCGTGGTAAACTGTGCATACGAAACCGTGTGTCGTGACGCCAGTTCTCTCGGACGCGTATTTACCGAGTTATAAGCGAGTTAACTTCCGGCGAGTCGCTTAGGTATCGCTGGAACGATAAAATTGCTAAGTACCGCGCCGTGTCGGTTAGCCGGTTCGCGGTAAGAGTAAACTTTTTTCCTATCGTTCCTAGATGATTTTAAACGTTATATTCGTGGTAAACTGTGCATACGAAACCGTGTGTCGTGACGCCAGTTCTCTCGGACGCGTATTTACCGAGTTATAAGCGAGTTAACTTCCGGCGAGTCGCTTAGGTATCGCTGGAACGATAACATTGCTAAGTACCGCGCCGTGTCGGTTAGCCGGTTCGCGGTAAGAGTAAACTTTTTTCCTATCGTTCCTAGATGATTTTAAACGTTATATTCGTGGTAAACTGTGCATACGAAACCATGTGTCGTGACGCCAGTTCTCTCGGACGCGTATTTACCGAGTTATAAGCGAGTTAACTTCCGGCGAGTCGCTTAGGTATCGCTGGAACGATAAAATTGCTAAGTACCGCGCCGTGTCGGTTAGCCGGTTCGCGGTAAGAGTAAACTTTTTTCCTATCGTTCCTAGATGATTTTAAACGTTATATTCGTGGTAAACTGTGCATACGAAACCGTGTGTCGTGACGCCAGTTCTCTCGGACGCGTATTTACCGAGTTATAAGCGAGTTAACTTCCGGCGAGTCGCTTAGGTATCGCTGGAACGATAAAATTGCTAAGTACCGCGTCGTGTCGGTTAGCCGGTTCGCGGTAAGAGTAAACTTTTTTCCTATCGTTCCTAGATGATTTTAAACGTTATATTCGTGGTAAACTGTGCATACGAAACCATGTGTCGTGACGCCAGTTCTCTCGGACGCGTATTTACCGAGTTATAAGCGAGTTAACTTCCGGCGAGTCGCTTAGGTATCGCTGGAACGATAAAATTGCTAAGTACCGCGCCGTGTCGGTTAGCCGGTTCGCGGTAAGAGTAAACTTTTTTCCTATCGTTCCTAGATGATTTTAAACGTTATATTCGTGGTAAACTGTGCATACGAAACCATGTGTCGTGACGCCAGTTCTCTCGGACGCGTATTTACCGAGTTATAAGCGAGTTAACTTCCGGCGAGTCGCTTAGGTATCGCTGGAACGATAAAATTGCTAAGTACCGCGCCGTGTCGGTTAGCCGGTTCGCGGTAAGAGTAAACTTTTTTCCTATCGTTCCTAGATGATTTTAATCGTTATATTCGTGGTAAACTGTGCATACGAAACCGTGTGTCGTGACGCCAGTTCTCTCGGACGCGTATTTACCGAGTTATAAGCGAGTTAACTTCCGGCGAGTCGCTTAGGTATCGCTGGAACGATAAAATTGCTAAGTACCGCGCCGTGTCGGTTAGCCGGTTCGCGGTAAGAGTAAACTTTTTTCCTATCGTTCCTAGATGATTTTAAACGTTATATTCGTGGTAAACTGTGCATACGAAACCATGTGTCGTGACGCCAGTTCTCTCGGACGCGTATTTACCGAGTTATAAGCGAGTTAACTTCCGGCGAGTCGCTTAGGTATCGCTGGAACGATAAAATTGCTAAGTACCGCGCCGTGTCGGTTAGCCGGTTCGCGGTAAGAGTAAACTTTTTTCCTATCGTTCCTAGATGATTTTAAACGTTATATTCGTGGTAAACTGTGCATACGAAACCGTGTGTCGTGACGCCAGTTCTCTCGGACGCGTATTTACCGAGTTATAAGCGAGTTAACTTCCGGCGAGTCGCTTAGGTATCGCTGGAACGATAAAATTGCTAAGTACCGCGCCGTGTCGGTTAGCCGGTTCGCGGTAAGAGTAAACTTTTTTCCTATCGTTCCTAGATGATTTTAAACGTTATATTCGTGGTAAACTGTGCATACGAAACCATGTGTCGTGACGCCAGTTCTCTCGGACGCGTATTTACCGAGTTATAAGCGAGTTAACTTCCGGCGAGTCGCTTAGGTATCGCTGGAACGATAAAATTGCTAAGTACCGCGCCGTGTCGGTTAGCCGGTTCGCGGTAAGAGTAAACTTTTTTCCTATCGTTCCTAGATGATTTTAAACGTTATATTCGTGGTAAACTGTGCATACGAAACCATGTGTCGTGACGCCAGTTCTCTCGGACGCGTATTTACCGAGTTATAAGCGAGTTAACTTCCGGCGAGTCGCTTAGGTATCGCTGGAACGATAAAATTGCTAAGTACCGCGCCGTGTCGGTTAGCCGGTTCGCGGTAAGAGTAAACTTTTTTCCTATCGTTCCTAGATGATTTTAATCGTTATATTCGTGGTAAACTGTGCATACGAAACCGTGTGTCGTGACGCCAGTTCTCTCGGACGCGTATTTACCGAGTTATAAGCGAGTTAACTTCCGGCGAGTCGCTTAGGTATCGCTGGAACGATAAAATTGCTAAGTACCGCGCCGTGTCGGTTAGCCGGTTCGCGGTAAGAGTAAACTTTTTTCCTATCGTTCCTAGATGATTTTAAACGTTATATTCGTGGTAAACTGTGCATACGAAACCATGTGTCGTGACGCCAGTTCTCTCGGACGCGTATTTACCGAGTTATAAGCGAGTTAACTTCCGGCGAGTCGCTTAGGTATCGCTGGAACGATAAAATTGCTAAGTACCGCGCCGTGTCGGTTAGCCGGTTCGCGGTAAGAGTAAACTTTTTTCCTATCGTTCCTAGATGATTTTAAACGTTATATTCGTGGTAAACTGTGCATACGAAACCGTGTGTCGTGACGCCAGTTCTCTCGGACGCGTATTTACCGAGTTATAAGCGAGTTAACTTCCGGCGAGTCGCTTAGGTATCGCTGGAACGATAAAATTGCTAAGTACCGCGCCGTGTCGGTTAGCCGGTTCGCGGTAAGAGTAAACTTTTTTCCTATCGTTCCTAGATGATTTTAAACGTTATATTCGTGGTAAACTGTGCATACGAAACCATGTGTCGTGACGCCAGTTCTCTCGGACGCGTATTTACCGAGTTATAAGCGAGTTAACTTCCGGCGAGTCGCTTAGGTATCGCTGGAACGATAAAATTGCTAAGTACCGCGCCGTGTCGGTTAGCCGGTTCGCGGTAAGAGTAAACTTTTTTCCTATCGTTCCTAGATGATTTTAAACGTTATATTCGTGGTAAACTGTGCATACGAAACCATGTGTCGTGACGCCAGTTCTCTCGGACGCGTATTTACCGAGTTATAAGCGAGTTAACTTCCGGCGAGTCGCTTAGGTATCGCTGGAACGATAAAATTGCTAAGTACCGCGCCGTGTCGGTTAGCCGGTTCGCGGTAAGAGTAAACTTTTTTCCTATCG